>JAKZAP010000008.1:25449456-25973476 GCA_023053575.1 Branchinecta lynchi | reverse complement strand
TCACGAATAGTCGATTTTCAAATAGTGGAATTTCCGTGTGATTTGTGATACCTCTATGCGCTCGAATTTTTGTTGTATGCCTTACGAGAAAGATTCATGATTTTTTTGTGCAGGCAATAAGCAATCTTTACCGATATTACCACTGTCCACTGAAAAGCCGCGTTCTCGCGTTATAGTAGAATTTACGCTGGGGGGGGGGGGGGGGACGGCCGCAGATATTCTCAACATCATAACTAAGCAGGTAGTGGAAAAAAAAAAAAAAATCCCTTTGCAGAATCCAAATCATTCAGTGTGTTCAGTTAAATGATCCAAAAAAGTTGGCTTTTCAGTTAAAGCCAACTCATCCCGTTTGATCCCTAGGCATTTCAGAAGATTTCCGAGGCCCCTCTCCAAACCCCATTAGAAGATGCTCGGACGTATAAATGGTCCGTCTGTGGCATCTGTTCCTACCATCCATTGGGTATCGCTCAAACTAGAGCTCTTCCGACCCTACTCCCAAGCCCACGCTCACCCTATAGACGTCAGATCCGGTTTGAATCTCAAACTCTTTATTTAGAGCCTATGAACTATGTACCTTCCAAGCTTCGTCCCAAGCATTCCATCTGTTCGGCCCCTCCGCGAGTTACCGATTTCCGGGCCTCCCTGCAACTCCCCCCACTGTTGTCGCATGTAGATAAAATGGCACATATCTGGCAAATTTCAATCTAGTCTGAACATTCCCTAAGGCCCATGAAATTAAGTTTTTTTCCAATCCCTCTATCCGTTGGGTTTGTGAGGCGTGTTACAAAATATCCGGTAACCCTCCTTCAAACTCCCCTTGCCGTTGTCAGATGTGGTATTAGACGATACTTTATGTCACAAGATCCCGGTATCCTCCTCGCTCAAGGAAGGCAAGTTTTCTAGGGTAATAGGTTGGGTAATTAGACGGTCTGCAAAGTTTTATCATCCTAGTTTATTTGCCAATCCTAGCTTCAGACTACAAAAGTTGGGCAGACCAACAGCGAGACAGACCGACAGCGGACTGACTAGGCAGACAAATTCCATTAAAAAAAAAGTCGCGAAGTTTGCAAGGGAAATACAGCCGGCGTCTCGACGAGAGAATAAATCATTTAGTAGTGCAGGGCTTCTGGTGCAGTGTCTATCACTCTGGTTTGTTTGACAGTGAGTGCATGTCATGTTTTTGGATCCATGCGGTAACGCTGGTGCAAGGGAGTGACTGACAAATTAACAAATTCAGTACAAAAACGATCTGATATACTAACAAGACCAAAGGTTTCGATGGGATCCCAATATTTTAATATTTGCTCCCGACAATTCGGTGTTGTAGATATTCGGTCTTACAACCGACTTCTTAAACATCTTTACTTTAAACATTTACAAACAGGTTAAGGCCAATCTCCTTACCTCTAAATCAACTATCTCAATAGCTTTAAATAAACATTTCTTTTGCCCCTTAACTTGCAACCCCTCCCCCACCCTCAAATATAGGGCTACAAAGCGCATCTTCGAACTTGACCTGTACTTTGACCCAAAGGATCCTCCTACCAAGTTTCATCAAAATATCTCAATCGGACATACTCTAGTTGGAAATTATTATAAATTGTCGTATCAATATACAAAATCTGAATATCCAATCATACATATACACCTCGCGGTCACTAGCCAACTAGTTGGCTACTGTACAAAATTCCTATAGGCAAAGCCGGCGTTGCTGACTAGTTGGCTACGAGAAAAAATTCGTATAGGATTTTTGTTTGTGTTCCAACAAGTCCGCAACTATAAGAAATTTCACATAGGAAATCCCGCGTTGCCGACTAGTTGGCTGCGATCAGAAATCATATAGGAGAAAAGTTTGTAGCCAACTAGTTCGCTACCGTAAGAAATTTCGTATAGGAAATCCCACATTGCCAGCTAGTTGTTTCCGACGAGAAATCGTATAGGAGAAAACTTTATATCTAACTAGTCGGATTGTATGAATTTCGATAAGAATTTCAGAAAATATCCAACTAGTCGGAACAGCTTTTAGTCTCAACAAGGATTTCGATCCAATTAGTCGGCTATGCGCCACTTTGTCTAATAGTCAATGAACTAACAGCCAAATTGGTTAAACAAAGTGTCTCTATAGAAATTTTCTCATTTTAGAGAATTTGTTTGATAATTCTGTATTCCTTGACGAGTTTTCTTATTTTAGCCAACTAGTTGGATATTCATCCTCGTTTCTATAGGAATTTTCTTATTTTAGCCAACTAGCTGGATCCGCAGAAATCTCATATAGAAATCCCGCATGGCCCACGGCGAGAATTCGTCTAGGAGAAAACTTTTTTTCCAGCTAGTTGGGTATGTCTCTCACTCGTACAGATTCACATAGAAATTCCGAAATATCCAACTAGTCGGTTTCAAACTTTCAGTCTCAAGAATGATTTTGACCCTATTAGTTGGCTATGCGCCACATTATCTTATACGCAATAAACTAACAGCTATCTAATTGATTATTCAATATGTCTCTATAAAATTTTTGTTATTTTAGCGAATTATTTTGATAATTCTGATAATTTTTCTTGTAGCCAACTAGTGGGCAAGGCGGGATTTCCTATACGAAACTTCTTACAGTGGCGGACTAGTTGGAACACAAACAAAAATCCTCTACGAATTTTTCTCGTAGCCAACTAATCGGCAACGCGGGATTTCCTATACGAAACTTCTTACAGTGGCGGACTAGTTGGAAAGCAAACAAAAATCCTATACGAATTTTTCTCGTAGCCATCTAGTCGGCAACGCGGGATTTCCTATGCGAAATTTTCTTACAGTGGCCGAACAGTTGGAACACAAACAAAAATCCTATACGAATTTTTCTTGTAGCCAACTAGTCGGCAACGCGGGATTTCCTATACGAAACGTCTTAAAGTGGCGGACTAGTTGGAACACAAACAAAAATCCTATACGGATTTTTCTCGTAGCCAACTAGTCGGCAACGCGGAATTTTCTATACAAAAATTTCTTACAGTGGCCGACTAGTTAGAACACAAAAAAATCCTATACGAATTTTTCTCGTAGCCAACTAGTCGGCAACGCGGGATTTCCTATACGAAACTTCTTACAGTGGCCGACTAGTTGGAACAAAAACAAAATCCTATACGATTTTTTCTCGTAGCCAACTAGTCGGCAACGCCGGCTTTCCTATAGGAATTTTTTACAGTAGCCAAATAGTTGGCTAGTGACTCGAGGGTATATGTATGATTGGATATTCAGATTTTGTATATTTATCCAATAATTTCTTTTATTTTCCAACTAGAGGTGTCCCCTCCCACCACCCCTCACCCAAGGAAATAGGCTAGTTTCGTCGCTGGCTGTAACCAGTGTTGCCAGATTCTGGACACAAGATCACGCAGTAAGAGCAAAGACAATGCAGCTTTGGCATGGAGCATTTTAAGCTATTTCCTTTTGTTGCCCCCTCCCTCCCCCGATGTCGTTGGTCAGTTAGTCAAAGAAAGAAAGGAGTTGGCAGGAAGTGTAGCCTATAGTTGTGAAGTGTACAGTGTACAACAATAGCCTAAAGGTAATTGTTTTAAAAATTAATTGGTAAAAAATAACTAACCAGTGGCTAAATGCCTTGACCTGGGTTCCAGCTAAAACAAAACCAGCAAAAACCACCTTGGACACGGCCCCGCACAGAAAGGCCTCTGGTGAACCACCCTGGTACCCGCCCCCCCAGCAAACCCACCCTGTTACTAAATCTCCTTGGCGACTGATTGTAAAGTCAAATTATTCTCTACAGCCTAATATTTTTTTCCATTTCCACTGAACAGATTTGCAGCATTACCAAATACCTTTCTTCTAAACACATGCTGACCATGGCAGAATTGCTTTTGCGCCATCTCCAGTTTCAAGTTTTCTTTTGCACCTTTTGGAGATTTATTTATGCTCAACAGGATCAAAAGTCCTTATTTCACTCGAAGCTGTGATTTAAGGTAATTAACCTAAATAGCTTCAGCACGACTATTTTCAGCAGTGTTTTCTGTCTCAATGGTTTTGCACCTTTTTGGCTTTGTCTTGTGTCATGCAATTCTTCAAGTAAGAAATATAAGTACGTGGATGGCATTTACTATTGATTAATTTGACGAGGATGGATGTATTTTGATATTCCACATGTGATCCTTGTGATTTAGTCTTTATTTACACGAGTTTACTAGGGATGGTGAAAATATATAGCTGCAAATATATCCAAATGAAGAAGTCAATTTTATTGTAGCACCAATAAAACACTAACAGCGATTCAGAATGTGGACACTTGCTGATGCCTGGCAGACAAGGTTATAAAGCAATAGAGAGGGTCATCACCAGGACATCACATTTTGTACTACTTACACAAGTTTACTAGGGGTGGTGAAAATATATAGCCGCACATATATCTTAAATGAAGAAGCCAATTTTATCATAGCACTAATAGCGATTCAGAATGTGGTTACTTGCTGATGCCTGGCAGACAAGGTTATAAAGCAATAGAGAGGGTCTTCACGAGGACATCACTTTTGGAACCAGCATCATTAAATTTAAATGGCAACGGCAAGCATCATTCTCAAATGATTTTTTCAACACCCGACAAAGAAATGGATCCCTTTGCAACCCTCAAGCTCTGGATATAAATCACTATGAGGCAGCTATGCAACACTTGCAAACACATCTCTGGTGAGCTCATTTTCATTTTTTTAAAGATATGTGGAATTCAGGTCAGGGAAATGTTAAAAAATAGCATAATATGCAAACTTGAAAAATTCGAAGTGTGAACTCACAAAATATAAAATACCTGACAACACTGAGTGGAACCTTCCCTACTGATTAAAAGCCAAAACTAACATGAACATTACCTTTCGAAACCAAGCATTGAGGACACTTTTTAAACTTTGCGCTCGTTGCTAGTTTGGAAATGCAAACGCTAGGTGGCGGAAGGTTGCTGTGATTCAACCTGCGATGTCTTGGAAGAACCAGAAGAAAACAAAAGTTGAACAGAACAATTGCCTGTATATTTTTTTTATTGTGTTAAGTAAACTAAATTAGACAGCAGCTCACTGCATACCAGACCTGCACCAGAGTATGCCAAAACCTTCACTTCTAGTTTTGAAGAGTGAAAATCAGTAGAGTAGGCTAACAGCTGAGGTAAACAGTAAAGCATTTCTTGTAAGCTGCTTGTAAGAAGCAGGGTGGCCCTTTATTTTTCAACATGCTTACAATAATTAAATTCTGAGGGTGTATACAATAAGACTAGATGGTAGAAACTGTCATTCAGTAACTGCTCAGTAATTTCATTATCCATTCAGATGTTGGAAATTGGTAGGTACTGTATGTTTCCTTCAAAAAGACCCATTGCATAGAATTGAATAAATACACGGCAGGAACAGGGCAGGAACAGAGCAACAGAATTTAGCTGATGTTGTAGACAAAACAGTGTTTCCACGAGTTTCATCTTTTGGCTTTTTGTATATCACACAATCGTGTGCAGCTGGTGTCAGCAAAAATCATAGCTTGGAAACACTGTTTCGTATTTGGATTCGGTTTTCGGTAGGCAATGTTAACGGAAGTCATAGAGATAGGGATGATACTTGGTACTCTTAATTCAGGTGTCCTTTAAACATATTTTTCTTTCCAAACAAGATCAGCTCATTCTAACCTTAGCTCGAATTCCTTGCTGTGACTTACAAAATGATGAAAAAGGCTGTAGAGTTACTAAAGTCAGTAGCCAGAACATCCCTTTTCAAAGCAGCTTCAAAACGAAGAAAAGATACAGAATTTGAATATTTTGAACACATGATGGTTGAAAAAAGTCATAATTTGCCTCTTGACAATCAGGACAGCGTGTACTTTGCATTTGAACGTATTTGCTGCAACATTCAAGGTAGTGTAAAACGAGTTCAGGTAACCTCGTGTACTAGTAATGCTAACATATATAATTGTTAAACCCAGAGATACAAAGCTTATCATATGTTAGACACTCTGATTATTCCAACAAGTTAACAAAACCTCACTAATCTCCTTGAGCTCAAGCTGACTGGGAAACATACATTCAGACTTGAATATACCACACTCATCTTTACACTTGTCAAAGTTGAATATTTCACATGTGTTATTGATGCCTAAAGAGGGACTATAAATTTTTGCTAAGAAGAAAAATGCTTCTTTAACCCAAGTATGTTCATACAGTGTCTAAACTAGCCCATTTTTGTATTTTACCAACAAAGATTTGTCCATTTACCAACAAAAAGTGCAGTGCCGCTAGAACGAACAAAAAAGGAGCAAAATTAGTTTTGTAGTAAAAGTTTGAAGCCTTGCTTAAATACCTTAAATTGCAAATGCTAGCAACGAGGCTTTTTTGCCTGTTGCTCTCTCTGATGCTCATGATCTGGAAGTTGACACCAGATCCCTATATTTTCGTTTTCTAGGTCATGACTTAGCAGTGTCTGTCTACCCTTCTCTTGGAAAGAACTATTGTTTCAGCCGTCACTGTCTCCTTGCTAAGGGAGTTCTACAGGGAGACAACCTGGTTTACAAAGAAATTGTACCGCTCCCGTTTCT
Organism: Branchinecta lynchi; assembly: GCA_023053575.1. Taxonomy (NCBI): domain Eukaryota; kingdom Metazoa; phylum Arthropoda; class Branchiopoda; order Anostraca; family Branchinectidae; genus Branchinecta; species Branchinecta lynchi. The sequence continues at coordinate 25,966,909 of JAKZAP010000008.1, read as the reverse complement.
TGCTGAGAGATTGCTTCTACAGCTCTCATTTGTGATGAAAATTTTCTACAAACTGGGATTGTTAGATTAAGAAAGAAATTAAAAATGTTTCCAATCATTAACAGGCTCAGAATAGTAATGGAATAATAGCTATGAAATATCATTTATAAAGTAAGGAATAAAGTCCTATACCTCACTTATTTTACCCTCTCTTTTTCTTTTTGTCAGGTAAGGAAGGTGCAATATCTCAGGTATTGGGTCTTAAGTGCCAACCTGAATGGCGAAGTACTCAAGGCTGCGAACCTAGTCACACGCAAATCCTAAATTTTGGGGCATAGGACTTGCCCACTGTAGCATGCCAGATAAAGTTCTATGACCTATCTTTCTGCACACCTGTTACACATTACAAGGTTAAAATTGCTGGTTCGTTCTGACAGTATCGGAGTTACGGGAGACAGTATTTTTTTGGCCCATCATTTGTCTTGGAAATCTCTGTCATTAAAAGTTCTAAGTTTGAAACTCGATTCGTTAGATTGTACTGCGCTGGTTGCATATTTAGGCTACTTTTTGCTGTGTCTTACAGAAAAGAAAACTGGTATGTTCAAAAAACCCTCAAAATCTCTGAGGCAGCGAAAGGACTCAGAAGAAGATGCTCAGAACCAGAACGGGGCTGAGTCACTGGTTATAGCATCGTTCAAAGAGAATAGAAAACAGAAAAAGAATGGCAAACAATCTCAAACTGTATCAAAAGCAGTTGTTAGCTTTGAAGAGGAAGAAGGTAAGTTTATTCAGTGTCTGTCTGTAACATTTCAGTATTTTTTATGGATATTAAATTTTCTGTAAAGGCTCAGATTCAACCCAAACATCATGGGTGCTGAAACAAAATGCTTTAGATGATTAATTTTCATGTCTGACCCCAGATTGTTTAACAGTTGGAAGAGTGGAGGGGATTCCCGAAAATGTTGTGTCATCGCTTTAAAAAGTTTCTCCAAGTAAGGATTAAAGTTAAATGCAGTATTTGCTGCTGGAATTAATCTTATCTCTACTGGGATAAGGTTAGTCTAGCAAATACTGCAAGATTTTTTTTACAGTGATGGTTCGACATCAGATGAGTGGAGCGATTGGAACGAATCTCAGAAGATAGGAAGTTCATATGCCCTTAATGGTCCATTGTGGGTTCCACCTGCCGGTATTCGGCCTCTGTCCCGGATATGCTTGGAATGAAATGTGGAATTTAGAAATTTCATATGCCCTAGATGACCCATTTTGGGCTCTGGTGTCAGGATCCGACCACGTTGTGGGGGGTACCGGAATTTCCCCCAACATGGTTGTTTACCGGTTAATTAGATTATTCCTAACCGGATTCACCCATTGTGGGGTAGTTGGAGTGGGGGTTCCAGAATTTGTTTTCTTCACCTAAGGGTCAAACGAGTGGGGTGACAGTAAACGAATGCCTAGATGAATCTGTTATGTGTTCGAACAAGATTTGACCACGGCTGGGGGAGTTGCATGGGAGTCCGGGAAACCATAGACGTGCTAGGGATAGATTGGAACTAGTGGGGGAACTAGTGGATAGATTGGGTTGAAACTTTGAAGGTACAAAGTTCATTTTCCCTAGATGATCCATTTGGGAGTCCGGGAGGATATGGCTTCGGCTGGAGGAATTGGAGGGTGTACTGGGCATTTCCCGGAATGCTCAGACTTCAGTGAAACCTGATGGGGGGGGGGGTGCATATGAGCAGATGACTTAGGTGTCAAATTTATGACCATATTTGATATGTTATTTAACTGCCAAAGGCACATGGCGATAGAGGAGTAAAAATTAAGAAAACACACAAGAACAAAACAAAGTAATAAACAAAACAAAATTAAACATAATTTCGGCCTAAAAATTCTGAAAAACTAGATGACGTGGTGTGAATAGTACTGACGCTGACGTTTTTTCTGTTGATCTAATGACATCTTGGACGCCGCGGGATTCAAGTTATAGATCAAGTTACTAACACAACAGATGTACCTATATTGTCCTATATGAGAATATGGTCACTTCTACCTTCGTTTTTCCGTTTTAGGCGAAGAAGAAGTGTTCCAGATCAAGAAGTCCTCGCAGAGTCGGAAAATTGCAAAACAGCTTGATAGAGAACGGAAAGACAGAGAAGCCAAAGCACAAGAAAAGCTGACACCTCAAGAGACAAGGAACGTTGAGGTCGAACAGGAAATTCCTATAATTTTCAAAGGAGAGGTATGTGAGGATACATTTTAGACAAACAAATATTTTGATAAAAAACTTACTAGACAAGCTCTATCCTCAACTCTCTCTCTTTTCGGATTACCTCCTAACGCCGAAGCTTTTTTCCAGACTGAAAGAGATTATTACCTTTTCCCCAAATGAGGGAATTGACTTAAGGGGGAAAATGAGGGAATTGATTTGAATTCCGTAAAATGAGCTCCTTCAGAAATTGAAACTCGGGTCCCTTGAGTCCCGTAGGTTGAAACTGTGCATGCCTTCTGATAATAAAATGCTTGAGCACCTATCCGTAAGTATATTCTTCCGCCACCATTCGATACTGCTCGCGAACAACCTGCAAGGGCGGCGTCAGTAGTTATCCGGAAACTCCAACACGTAAAATTTGACCATTTACGGTATGAAAAGACGTTTGTACCGCCTTCCGTTAAAATTTCAAATCTTATTTAGTCTTTACTTTTATACATGACGTTGACATATTTATATTATCCTCATATTCAGATACCGAGGTAACTGCCAAAATGACTTTAGTCCGCGGTATCAGACAGCACGGTAACTTCAATAACGACTAATTGCAGATCCAGTAAGCATGGCAACGGATACCATGGTATCTGCAAAAATGAAATTATTATCACTTCTGATGCCCATGTCACAAGCAAATTGCAACTCCTGTGGAATATAAATGCTAAGAGTGAGGAGCGGATTTTCTTGATATGCCGGAGTGTGGAGCGAAAATGATAACAGACTTTTGGTGTCCGCTAGATTTGTAACTGATAATAAGTCTGTGGAACGCAGCTGTGGTCTCTACAAGAAGGTGATTGGTTTTGTGCTTGCTTGTGCTCTTCTATGAGCGTGTTCCACCCTTCTAACAATAGAAACTATTAGTTACTATTTTCATTCCAACCTCGTAAAAAGTTATTACGCTGACCGTTCCTACCTTCTCGAAATAGTAACTATTTGCCTACCGTGCGCGGGAGCATAGTAAACGTGGTAAGCACGCATCTCTGTAACGTGACTGGTCGGATACGCCCGTGGCATGATATTCTGCTGGAAAATAGAAAAATCGTTCCAGCCTTAACGGTAAAAGCAGAATTCGTTACGTCATGCGTAGTAACTACGGTAAGTAGGTTGGAACACCCTCTTTGTGATTGCTGTTGTCATTCTGTGGTAGGCTACTTATTTGGAAAACTTTACCGAGGAGAAATTGCGTCGCTTTGCGGGGTCGCCATTACTTAACCATTATTTTGTTTTTAGTTTAAACCTAAGATTGAGAAGCCCATGGAAGAACGGATCTTGACAGGAAGAGAAGCTGAATTCGCTGAGGATAATTCGGATGATGAAAATGAGAATGACGACGGAGTGGCTTACAGGAAACCCGACCCTTTCCGACGCGTTCTAGAAGGTTAGTGACCGTTTGATTCCGCCATGGGTTATCTTTCCGTTTGTATCAAGAACAAATAATCAGATAGAACATCCATCTTTAGTCCCATGCAGCGACTATAGGTGTATTCTCGTCGTTCCCCGAGGACTCCTTTTCAGGAGTCTCTGCGTCTTTGATTGTCACAGGGACTCACTCCCCGTATTCTCGCGAATCCCCACGAACGGGGAATGCTCCGATTATCATAACCATTATCAAAAAGGACTCCCTTTCAGATTCGGAGGGGAATCGATTTTTGCTGGTGTTGGCGCAATGTAAATTAATTAAAAACAGTCAGGATAAACAAAACCAAAATAAAGTGTATCCAGACTTGTTTCGTCACCTGCATATTCTTGTTTTCGAACAAAACTCATTTTATAAGCATTCCCCGTGTTCTCGTTGTTTTTCGTACGCGGAGTCCGCGTGGAGTGGCTCTATTTATTTATTTATTTATTTTATTTATTTATTTAATTCAGCCGTAGCCATATACACAGAAGAAAAAAGCACACATTCTAGCCTAAATATCACACATAACCACATATGTATCAAAAGAATCAACGAACCACAAGTTCATCGCTCCATTTTTTCCACAAAGGCAGTGAAAGTTGAAAAATTGGAGCGGTAAGAATTTGGATCAGGTTGTTATCTGATCTCAAAAGGCGGATTTTTAGCGATGAAACTGCTTTACGTTTTAGTTCGTAAAACGAAGGCATACGATTATTGGCGAACATCCCCGAAGCGCTACACCGGTGTGGGAGTCGGTGAAGTTTTCTGTAGCAGTTATTGTAAGTGACGCGGGTCACATTTATCGCACCAGCAGTGAAGTTAGTACACAGAGCAAGACAGTAAAACTGAAAACAAAAAGTACCGAACAGCCTATCACGGATAATCGCAGAACAAAACTGAAATTTTCTAGCAACTACATTTCCTCGCACACACAGACTTCTAGTTAAATGACGCAAATGAGCAAGATCCCGCAGATCAGGCGTAAACCAGAATCCAAGGTATTTAAACTCTGCAACAAATTTCAGCCGTGACGAACACAGCAACACAGGAGGGACTATTTTGATTTTCAACTCTGGTGGTATAAATGCCATGCATTCCGTTTTTTCTGTGTTAAAAACAATATCTCTCTCCAGTGCAAATTTCTCACATACTCGAAGTAGGAGGTTCAAAGCATTAATACTCGGAGCCATGAGGACAAGATCATCCGCATAACTCAAATTATTAAAGCACTTATTACTAATGAAACAACCAACTGACATGGCGCAAAGCCGACTATTTAAATCATCAACATAAATATTATACAGAAAAGGGGATAAAATACCTCCCTGCCTGACACCATTCTGTACACGAAACGGGCTACTACGATAAATACCCCACTTAACTTCAAACGTTTGTCGTCGAAACCACACTTCAAGTAACAAAACATACGGAGCGGGAACACCTCTTTTAAGCAACTCCAGCAACAGTTTTTTGTGATTAACCCGATCAAATGCTTTACGCGCATCAATAAAGCATACAAAAACCGCCGAGCCAAACAACCAGAAGTACATAATAACACTTTTCAGGATAAAAACACAGAATTCTGTCGATGAATTGGGCTTGAACCCAAACTGATATTCTGACGTCGCCAAATACGGTTCAATTTTTGACAGAATACATCGTTCAAAAATTTTAGAGAAAGCGCTGGCTAACGCTATGGGCCGATAATTTGAAGAAGACGACATATTACCATTTTTTACTTTAGGAACGGGGACAAGAACTACTCTTGTCAACGAATCCGGCAACATACTGTGGGATATCATTGAATTAAACAAAGCAGGCAAAAAACTACTTAGAGGTCTCATCGCATGTTTTAAATGAGAAGCAGACAAACCGTCCGGTCCAGGGCCACAATTATTCATTCGCGAAATTGCTTTCAGAACATCCTCGACATTAATAGGTTCAAATTCAAACGGCAAACCGAGGCAAAGATCATGGACACCGCTCAACGAGGACGGCACCGAATTAAACAGAGTTTTAAACGAAGTACTCCAAAGGTTCGCAATGTTATCACCACCAGTCACACCGTCCAAAGAAAGCGGCAATGAAGCAGACTGTGAGCCACGCATTCGTTTTACAAGCGACCAAAATTGATGTTTCCCAACCGAAAAATAAGACGCTAGGCATTCAGCCCGGATAACACATTCATTAATTCTGCACCACTTCAAAGTTTCTTTAAATTGCGCTCGCGATGCTTTCATTAGCTCAACTGCTTGTCCAATCAGGGGTCTACCTAGCTGAACCCAACGAAGAAAATAAGCACGGGATGCGTCATATACAGGCTTAACAAACGAGTTCCAACCCGGAATATTACGGCCCTTTTTACGCTTCGGTATTCCCGGGACACACTTTATGGCACACACCGAAAGAGCATAGCATACCAATAAATACAAACTATTAATTTCAGAAATGTGCGACGGTTCAGTACACTGATGGTTATTACACATAGATAGAGTGCCTAGCGGAGCAGTGCTAGCTCCCAGTTTAACCCCAACGGCATCAGAATAATCCGCCAAGTTTTTTAAAGAGGCTGCGGACCAATCAAGCACTGGCGAAGTAGTCTCAGGCTGTGAGATGACACCCGCAGTCGAGACAGAAAAGTCTCTTATCAAAAACGACAAGGGAAGGTGATCAGATCCGACAACATTATACAGAACTTGCAACTCTGATAAACTAGAATTAATTTCTTGTGACACTAACACATGGTCTAGCCAAGACATAACTGGGTTACCGCGGTAAATTGCCATGTAAGTAAAAGTGCAGTTGGGGAGAAGGAACGCATCCGCCATCGTTAGATTGAAAGACGCACAAAAAACGTCCAACTCATCCGAAAAAACTGTTCGCCTTCCATCCAGAATATCCGCATTCCAATCCCCAACGACACACAGATGAGCATAATCAGAAACTTCAGCTATACCTCTAATACGACCTAAACATAACAAAAAATCCGGCACATTATCAGAATGCCACGTGGGCATGTACACGTTTATAAACAGAACAATACCTCTAGAGGAATGTAGTTTAACTCCCAGCAATCTCTCGTCATCACAATCAACAACTGACAGTTTGTCACTTAACCCCTTTCTCCATAACACAGCCAGGCCACCGTACGGCCTACCTGAGAGAATTTCAGCGCTCGAATCCACCGAAGTGGTTCCAAAAAAATTGAAATCTGGATTAATATCACTAAGCGTGGAGATAATTTCGTGTTGTAGTAACCACGTTTCTTGAAGAAAAACCAAATCATGATTTAAGCACAGCTCGCGAACACAATCAATATTCCTCTTTAACGAATGGCAATTGAACGATACAACTCTCAGGTTCATTAGGACTCTTGAGTTGTGGACCCCTGCTGACTAGCGGGAATGGAATCACGAGACGGTGTGAGAATGTACCGTCTAATTAGCACACCGGCAGGCCAGATTTCGGGAAGCATGGCTTCCTCAAGTTTAACAAGAGGAAAGGTCACATGGAACGATGTGTAGGAATCGTGTTTGCTTTGAAGCAACTCACACTCGACTTTGCACTTCAGTTTAGCTCCTAGAACTCTAACAATCGTGTCCGGGCGGGTAGCACTTGCCAGACGCGTAACAAACAAGTGAGCTCTTTTAGGGGGTTTATTACACTGCAACGGCCCATTTCGATTAAGTGACTTTCCGACGACAACATTCCTAGGAAGTTTCTTGGTAGTGTGGTTTGCAGATCGCCGGTGTACAGGTCGAGAATTATTAGTAGCAGCCGAGGTAGCAGCAACTGCCGCAAATGAAGGCCTCTCAATACCCCTAGGCCCAACCACGGTTAGGTCAACACTGCTGGCCGACTCGGGAACAGGGGCCAAAAAAGCAGGTATGGCAGATTGGGCCGCTATACCAGGCTGAACATTAGCTGAGCGAGGGGCCAGAGCACGAGTGGTGGACTGAACATCCAGCGGCGGAAGAACAGGAGGTGAACTACCCGGCTGGTCTCCTCTCGTGACCATATTAGATTGTATGGTCGAGATGGTAGATCGTAAAGTTTCAATTTCTTGTCGGAGCAGACTATAAGACGCCATTACAGACGCCAGGTCGAAGTTGCGAAAGTCCGTGGGGGGAAAGTTCGATAAAGTGGAGGTCGCAAATACAGGCAAGTCTTGTCTGTCAACCTGGTGAAGAATAAGGATAATGTCCTCCAATGCCTTACTAGGCGATCGTCGATCACGCAAGATTATCTCAGTAGTCTGCTTACTGCCACTGAGCAGATTAGTAACATCGCTGCTCAAAGAATCAACGAGGCATTTTTTTGCCTTCAAAATATCGTCTGTTTCGTAGAAATCGCAACAGAGCTTCGTTAAAACATCGTTCGGCGTACAGTCAATTTGATGGGAAACAAAGAGTAAAATGTCATTCACCAATATTTCCCTTCTGGGCTCATCCTCTTCGCCTTCACTCATTATCCAAAGAAAATGTATATGGCTCGAAGGCCGTCGGAGAAATCAAGACAATCCAATCACGCAAACCAGTTTACACAGAGAGAACAAGGTAAACGTGTTCACTCGTTGAATGACTGAACTGAACTGAACTATTCTCGCCACTCCCCTTGATTCCCCGAGTAGTCCTTGGGAAACGGCGAGAATATGCCTTATGAATACACCGACAAAACTGAGCGGACTTAGAGGTATTTACTCTAGATTTGAGCTGACGTTATAGACAAATACGTTGACGATTTGTCCCTGGCGGAAGTCGTATCTGAGGGTTTGAAAAGTAACGCTGCCGGTTTCATCGACCAGGTTACCTCAGAAGCGATTGAAATGAATATGGTCGTGAATAAAGATAAGTGCTTGATTATGACCTTTTCTTTTCTTAGAAAAACTCGCACGTCTTTCGAACCTCCTATCGACCCCGGGCTCGTCAGTGATAATACAACGCTACTAGGTGTAGTGATTTCTTCTGACGTTTCATGTCATGAAAATTCAAAGACAATTGTAAAGAAAGCTAACAGCGCAATTCAAATGCTAAAAACACTGAAAAAGTTTCGGGTTCCTAAGGACAAGCTAAAGCTAATGTTTTGCTCTTTCATTCGACCGTTAGTCGAATATGCTTGTCCGGTTTGGCACTTTGCTCTTACACAAGGTGAAACTGATACAATAGAGCGAGTTCAGAAGAGATCGCTGCAAATTATCTATGGCGATTCTCCCCTACCATACTCTTTTTACCTCAAAGAATTTAAAATTGAACCCCTTTCTTCCCGCCGCGGAAAACTATGCCGCAAATTTGGCTCCTCCGTTCTCCAGCACCCCATGTACCGTTCATTCCTTCCCCCACCCTTTGTTCCTGTAAGATCTCGTCCCCCCGAGAAGTGGCTGAAAAGGTTCCCAAACTGACCCCAATCTACTGTAACACTATGCGCTACAGTAGAAGCATTGTGCCTAGCTTCGTAAAGCAGTACAATGATCTTTAGCATTTATCTGCCTTGTTATTTTTATTTTCTTTTAAATTATCTGTTGACAACTTATTTTATCTCTGTTTATGACTACAAAAACATCGTATTTGGGCTCTGCCCACGAGAGATATATTTTGCTTTATTATTAAATAAAATAAATAAAAAAATATTGTTTCCGCGAGTTTCATCTTTTGGCTTTTTTCTAAATCACACAATCGTGTTTCCGGACAAACGCTCAGAAGTGTGTGGCCCACAGTTGTGTCGCGGAAAAACACCTTAGATGACACTCATGGATAAATTTAATCGCAATTGACTTTACTAAAAAGTTCGACTTAATTAACCACAAAGTGCTTGTCGAAAAGCTAATTAAACTGAATGGAACCCCTACTTGATTAAAATTATTGTTGATTTCCTGCAAAAAAGAAAATAAAAACTAAGTATATAGGGGTGTATCAGTGCCACAGGGGACTCTATTGGGTCCTCTCCTATTTTTGGTGATGGTAAATGATATTGCAGTAGATGAGGGAAAACCGTTAGAAGTATGTAGACGGTTTGGTTATAGTTGAAATCTGTCATCATTCCGAAATAGGAGCTAAGATAACGTGTTGTCCCCAGATGACACATCTATTCCCCCCTCCACTCCCGTCTTCCGTGCGTCGGTCCGAGAGGAATACTGGCAATAAGTTTTCCCCATATCCCGCTAATTCGTCTACCCAATTTTTACGTAGTTTCATTCCATCATTTATTTCTGGTAATTTCTTGTAAGTGTATTAGTTAATTTGTTTCTTGTGTGTCTGTGTATTTTGTAAATTTGTATTCCTTTTCTAGCTTTTAGCTATTCGGATAAAACTTGATTGATTGAAAAAAAAAAAAAAAAAAAAAAATTAGTAATGCAAGAGCGCATGAGGCACATAATAGAAAAATTAAAGTTAACTTCACGAAAACTGCGGTCTTTACTATTACTATCCTAAAATTGAAACCTGCTTTTAAAGAAATACCAGTAAAAATTAAGGCAGATAAAACTGAGTTACTGGGTGTTATGATAACACCAGATCTAAAATGGGAAGCGCACTGCCAGAACACGCCGACACGTGCCATTGCGGGATTACAAAATCGACAACTCGTTTCAAAAATGAAAGTACCCGAACGTCACCTACTACGAGTTTACACTTCCTTCATTAGACCCACCCTGGAATATACAGCGCGTGTTTGGCATTTCTCATTATAATATGAATAAAGTGACAAATTGGGAAAAATACAGAAGCGGTCCCAAATCCTTCCTCCCCCCGACCAAAGTGTTATAAATCGACCAGAACGAGTGGTAAGTTCTTGGGTACCCATGTGGTCTGTCCTTCACCTACAAAACCTACAAAAATCACCTACAAAAATCCACAATCCGGAGCTGGAATGGCTCCGGATTGTGGATTCATATTGAGAGATAGTGTGTCTTTCGACCCAACTAACCTTAGATTTGAATGTAATGGTAATGTGGGCAGCTTGCTAGTGAATGGAGTTCTTGTGGTGAAGGTGCACTTACCGTCTGGGACAAATAACTTCCGTGAGCGTGAAGAGTTGATTAGAAAGAAACTACCTAAATACTTGATATACATCTCCTGGGTGATTTCAACTGCGTAGTGCAGGAAAGGGATCTGCAGAGCGTGAGTAAAAAGAAAAGTAAAAGCCGAATGAGTGACGAGCTTTTGGACCTGATAAAAGTTTTCAAGTTGAAGGATGTGTGGAACGAAAAGCAAGCTAAAATTGCCTTTACAAGGATCGACCGAAGAGGGGCAAGTCGTATCGACCGAGTATACTGCACTGAAGACCTACTCGGAGGTATCTCAGAAATATCGAATGTGGTATGTACCTTTTCCGACCACACGGCTTTAATCACAGACTTTAAAAAAGTAGAAAATGGGCCACCGCGTACAGGGAAAAAGTGTTGGAAAATGGACCCAAATATATTAAAGAATAAGGAAAATTGTGAAAAGATTAGGGGAAAAGTAGAAGATTTCCTGAGTGAATATATTGAAAATAGTGACAAGGTGACTTTTTGGTTAAATTTTAAGAAGAAGATGGCGTGTTTTATTAGACAGATGGAGCTAGAGTCAAAACGGCAAGATGCCAGTTATAAACGTTACCTGTACCATGTACTTTACGACCTGAAAGCTGAAGCTGACAATGGAAAAGACGTTTGGTTCGAATTCAATGAAGTAAAACAACAAATTAAAAAAGTTGAAGAAAGTGATTTTGAACGTTTTAAAATCCTAAACCGTCTAAGTGAAGTGGATGAAGTGAGACAGTTAACTTTAGCAGCTAAAATTAGAGCAAAGAAGAACAGGGACGAAAATTTTATTCAGCAAGTAAGAAAAATGGACGGACAACTGACATCTGATGCCCGTGAAATTAAGGAAGAGGTGGTAATTGCGGATGAGAATCTATATAAGAAGCCAGAAATAAGTGAAACATCCGGCATGTTCAGTGATTTCCAGTGTAGAAAAACAGTTACAGAAGCTGAAAATGAGAAGCTAGAGACAAACTTTACTAGACCCGAGGTTGAAAAGGTGGTGCAAAATCTGAAAGTGGGTAAATCCCCAGGAGCTGATGGGTTGGGGTATGACTTCTATAAGAAGTTCTGGGGTGTACTAGGTGATTTTTTTGTCGATGTTATGAATGAGTTTGTGGAAAAGGGTTACCCTGAAGAGGAAGTGGGGGTTATATCGTTGATACATAAGAAGGGTGAGAAGTGTGATTTAAGAAACTGGAGACCAATCGCGTTGTTAAATTGCGATTACTGGATATGCAGCAAAGTACTAACAAAAAGACTGGAAGAAGTGCTTATTTTGCTGGTAGGCGATTATCAATACGGTGCTTTGAAAGGAAGGAGAGCCCAACATATTTTAAGTGTTATTAGAGACCTTATCATGAGAAAGGACGAAATGATACAAAAAAAGATTGCAGAGTGGGACCTCCTAGCCCTAATTGATGCTGACATCGTTAAAGCATATGACTCGGTGATACGTCAAATATTGTGGGATTTGATGAATAGAAAGATGTTTTTCTCTAGTAAGGTTATAGGAAAGTTTAAAATGCTGTATAAACGGCCACAGCTAGTAATTAAAGTTAATGGTGGGCTAACTAGAAGGTTCAGTATGGAAAAAGGCCTCAGACAAGGTGACCCTTGTTCAGGAGCACTATTCGAGCTCTACGTCGACCCCCTTTTCCGATATGTTGACGAGAGAATTGTTGGTTTAGAACTAGGTTCTCATAGACACCTAAAATGCGCTGCTTTCCTCGATGATGGTAACTTTGTGACAGCATCTGTTGAAGACGTGAAAAAGGTTTGTGAAGGTCTTTTGTGGTTCGAGAAACATTTTCATGTGCAGGTTCATAAACAGAAAACCAACATCCTACCGCTTAACACCAACAGTGACTATTCAGACGTGCTAGCAAATAGCTGGCTACCAGAAGTTGCCCGGACGAAAATTCTGGGTATTACTTTTGAGCCACTGATGTCGGTAGAAAAACTGTGGAACGAGAAAGTCGCCAGGATAATTGGGAGCATCAGTGGAGCAAGGAATGGACTCCTTGAAACAGCTTTTGACAGAGCTTTGTTCATAAACACGTATTGTCTACCTCACCTATTTTACTTAGCTCCGGTGTACCCTCTCCACGAAGAACAAGCAAAGAAAATCGAAAGAATGATCTGGAGATTTGTGTGGATGGGGAAACTCGAGAAACTAAGCATGAAAATGCTATATGTTCCGTTAAAACTGAGTGGGCTTGGCGTTTTGGATTTCAGAGTCACGTGTAAATCTCTTTTCTTGAGGAATATTTGTGAGTTGATAGTAAAAGATGAAGTCCCATCTACGTTAGTGCGACAGTGGTTGCTCCCGGTTATTAACCAAATAGAAGATGAAACCGCTGAGGAAATGTCAAAAAAATTACCTCTCCCCCTACAGTGTTCCGTGAGTGATCTGAGGAAACTAAAGCAAGCCGGCGCATTTTCAGCTAGCGGCAAGGATGATTTGAAACAAATTATAGCTTTAGCACTGATGAATACTGAACCCGTCAGCTTTAACGCTAAACTGAAAGAACCTTCTGTCGATTTTGAGCTTTCGTTTTCTAACCTGCACGACCTACCATGTGAGCAACCGCATAAAGAAGTGGCTTTTAGCATAATCCACGGAATTTTGCCATATAGAAACAGACTTAGCCGGATGCTACGCTCCGAACCTCCGGAGTGCAGGTTCTGCCATGAAGTAGTAACCGACGGCTTATTACACGAGTTCGTTGAATGCCCGGCAAGTGGAAACGTGTGCTCAGACCTCTTTGCAGTTTTCCGGCAAGAAGTTATTAATGCTGATACGACAGAACAAAGGAAAAGGGTGCTGAAACTATCTTTTTCGCACAAAGATGAGAAAAGGAAAAAGGCACTATGTGTCCTTGCCGTATGTGTGTGCGTGAACATATGGAAAACAAGGAAACGGAAAAGGTGGGTTGACAAAATAAAGCTAAATTATTGGCTGGTGAATTACCTGAAGGTGATGTGTGAAGGTCTAAAATGGAAATCCCATTTAGATGTTGAGTGGCTGTGTAAAATAAGCTTGTGAAAAAAATAATATAAATAAACAAATGTAAATAAATAATTGTAAAGATTTTTAATTTGTAAATAGAATTTTGAATTTGTGTTTTTGTTTGCTAAATTTGAGCAGTTAAAAGGGATTATAGATGAATAAATGGGAAAAAATGGGGAATAAAATCCTCTATCTATGTATGATTTATGATGTTTTGTTCGATACTTGTTTTGAAATATTGTTAAGATAGAGTATTTTATTTTTAGGGCATTTATTGGGTGGTTTGGGAGGTTGGAATGTTGTTTTGGTTAAGAAGAGCCGTAAAAAAAAAAAAAAAAGGTTTTTATCTATTTTTGGTAATTTTGGTCACGGTGCCCTTCCCTATGTTGGAAGGGCACCCTGTGATACCGGCTGAGCCATTACTTTAATGTGAATGATATAGTTTTGATTGTAGGATACGGCTATTTTGAGTGTAATTGTTTTAACCGGTGAGAACGCAGGCCAACCCCTTGTTTGCTTCTGAGGCCAAGTATGACAGCGTCTCAACTGCTAGGCTACTCACTGGTACATCAGTTTACCACAAAATACTAGATGGCATGACGCTATGTACGGAGCGCAGAAAGTTCAGATTAACGAATGTGAAGGAACCAAACAATCCCTATAAGACTAATGTCTATGATGTTCCGGTTTACTGAATTTTAACTCTTTTGGTTTTTGTTGTTGTTGTATTGTTTCTTTCTTTTTTGGGATCCCAAAACGTAAGTGGAGGGATACCTATGACATCGCAAAAGTTGTCCGTCTGTCCGTCCGTCCGTCTGTAAGCACGATAACTCTCGAAGGGAATGAGATATTTTGATGAAACTTGGTGTGAGGGTTCGTTGGGTCGTCGGACCAGTCAAGTTCGTAGATGGGCTTTGTAGCTCTACATTTAGGGGTGGGGGAGGGGATTCAAATTAAGGGACAAACAAAATATTTTGAAACAGCTAATGTGATAGTCGATTATGGGGTAAGAAGACATGCTGAACACGATGGTGAAAACTATCTTGTCATCGGACAAGTAGTTCGCCCGGAATCCGGCCAAAACCGGAAAGTTTGTTGAAAGTAAAAGTTTTATTTGAAGTTGATTAGATGTTCGATTTAGGGGTAGGAAGACATGCTGAAGACGTTTGGTGAAAATTATTTTCTCGACGGACAAGTATTTCGCCCGGAATCCGGCCCAAACCGGAAAGTTTGTTGAAAGTAAAAGTTTTATTTGAAATTGATTAGATGTTCGATTTAGGAGTAGGAAGACATGCTGAAGACGATGGTGAAAACTATTTTCTCGACGGACAAGTATTTCGCCCGGAATCCGGCCCAAACCGGAAAGTTTGTTGAAAGTAAAAGTTTTATTTGAAGTTGATTAGATGTTCGATTTAGAGGTAGGAAGACATGCTGAAGACGATGGTGAAAACAATTTCCTCGACGGACTAGTATTTCGACCGGAATCCGGCCCAAACTGGAAAGTTTGTCAAAATTAAAAGTTTTATTTGGAGTTGATTAGATGTTCGATTTAGGGCAAGAAGACATGCTGAACACTTATGTGAAAACAATTTTCTACCCGGACATGTAGTTCGTCCGGAATCCGGCCAAAACCGGAAATCTGTTGGAAGTCAAAGTTTTATTTCTAGTTGATTAGATAAGCGATTTAGGGGTAAGAAGAGATGATGAGTCCCTGTCTGACAATCATATTTTACCCGGGCATATAGTTCGACCGGAATCCGGCTGGAACCGGAAAATTTGTTATAAGCTTAATTTCAATTTGAAGTTGATTAGATGTTCATTACTGGGGAAAGAAGATACCCTGATTTCGTCTTTGAGGTTTCTTTTTTCGCCGGACAAGTAGTTCTGGAGTTCGGCTGGAACCGGGAAATTGGCAGAAGTGGCAGGAAGTTTTCGTCAAAACAGATATGACTTATAGGGGTAAAGACACATGTTGAATCCAAATCTGAACTTGGTTTTCTCAGGTGATTAGCTATTTGGCCTTAATCTGTTTCTGAATTTGAATTGTAAAAATGTTCAAGGAGTCTGGCGAAGACTGGATCTGGCTAAGACAAGACCCAGTTGTCTGGATCAGATATTGGATTTTTGGGATCCCATCGAAACCTTTGGTCTTGTTTCATCTTTGACCATACTCCATCTTTACCTAGACGGGTTTTCTTCTAAGTTATCCACCTTGGACCAGAAATAGTTATTTGATGATTAAATTCCGCCTAATATCTCCAACTTATGTTATTGATAAACGTCATGACTCACCCATGGTCAGCGCTATTTATTTAATCGTCTTTGTTGATATTCTTTGTATTTAGTGTTAGTGTTTCTTTTTTCTAATTATTTTGTTTGTTACTCCATCTTTAGGGCGCTTGCCCTCCTTTTGTTGAGATGGGTTATAAATAAATTGAATTGAATTGAATTGAATAAATAAAATTTAATTTTAATTTAATATTTCTCCGAGATTGGTCAACCAAGGAGCAGCTTGCGCGACATCAGGATCAATAAAGTAAGACACGATTATGATAATATTTATATACTGCATCATACAAATGTTTCTCCTTTTCAGATTATTAAGAATCAAGAATAAAATATAATCAACACGTTTATCTGTTTTAGGTGGTACGATTCCAGACGCCGCGACGATTCACGCTATGCGAAAACACAGGCAGAAAGCTCGGGAGCAGGGAGACTTCATTCCAGTAGACGAAACCGAAAGGTAAACCTTTGGAAAAAAGTATTTCGGCTTGTTCACCCACTGATGAATGTTGTCGTGTTAGCTTGGCCAGAAACATACGAAAGTCTTCGGAGAACTGTAGTCTAGTCTCATAACAGTTTCATAATAGATAACACTAGGATGCGCAGTTTCAACCGTTATGCACACTGCTGACTTCTCAGATATCATGATACAAAAGTCAGCAGATGTTTTTTGGCAGTGTCTCGGCTGTTTTTGGAGGCATGACTTTAGAATGCGTAACAGTGGAAAAAAACATAAAAGCTACCATCACCAGTGTTATGTGTTGAAGGGGTGTCGACTAAGTTGCATCGGAATTCCATACAGTCGTGACGTACATGGCCGCTCGGCTCTATGTATATATGTTCAAATATATATTCACCGACAGGAATAAACTACAATTTTTCATTTTCTGAGGTAAAATAGATCAAATGGGTGTGACGTCACGCTTGTGTGGAATTGAAAGCGCGCATTCATGTGTTATCTGTCATGAACCTTTTGAGTGGGAGCATGTTCATCCGCTGTTCGAAGTTAGTCATTGTCTAACGAGCGGGTGAAGCAGATCTAGAACAGCTTACGAATTTACTGACCGGTATAGTCTAGACACGCCAGAAATAGGGTAAGGCTTATGTCGTGGGTTTTTCAACAACAAAAAACTAGACACTCCAAAATCCAGTCTCGAGAAACAAAGTAAACCAAAAAAACGCATGTTTATACGTCTTTCATAAAATCCGATGACGGATTTCCGCCAGACTCGCTAGACGAACAATAACAATCACACGTGCGATCTGGGGATAAGTTATCTGACGGGTAAGTAAGCGATCAGGCTTTCGGTTAATATTGAATCGCACATTAGTCCCGTTGGAAAGTCAGCCAGCACTCAGCACTGAATTTGGAAGCCACAAATGACACACTTGATGACGCCTGACAGAACAGAGTTGGGTAAAGCAAAAAGAGGGGAAGAGGCATTTTAAACAGTTTTAAACATGGTTATGCCTAAGAGGAATTGAAATTAGCAAAACAAACCTGGATAAAAATACACCAAGAAGTAACGCATCATTGTTTTCTTTAAGATTGCGCACCTAGCGGCCAAAAAAGAACTAATCTGAGAGGAATTTTATGAGGGATGTATTCGCGTGTATCGTTGCGCCCAGCACAACCTTTGTCTTTCCTGCTATTTGCAGAAGGCAAAGGGTTTTCGCAACCGTTCTTGATCAACCAAGTGACCTAGAGCTAACAGTCTATAGACACGAAAGCCTTCTGGCGGAGTCCCAGTCTAGCAGCCGGAGTAATCGCACGCGGAAATCTGTATCAGGAACGTGCGCACCACACAGTCCGGTTTTAACGGCCGGATACGAAATTTAGATGGAAAATTTACCGAGCAGATCACCTCTGCTTGTGTGCTTAATTATCTCAAGTAGGTTAGGTTTCTTGATTAGCCGCCACTTGCGATTTTAACATTAACAAAGAAATTTTTTTATATAAGGCGCATTCTCGCCGTTCCCAGAGGACTCCTCGGGGAATCGAAGGGAACGGCGAGAATAGAGGGAGTCACTCCACGCGGACTCCGTGTACAGAAAACAGCGAGAACACGGGGAATGCTTCCAAAACGGATTTTGTTCGAAAAAAAAATATGCAAGTTGCCACTTTATTTTGGTTTTGTTTCTTCTGACTGTTTTTAATTAATTTTATATTGCACCAACACCAGCAAAAATTGATTCCCCTCCGAATATGAAAGGGAGTCCTTTTTAATGATGGTGATGATAATCGGAGCATTCCCCGTCCGTGGGGACTCGCGAGAATAAGGGGAGTGAGTCCCCGGGACAAACAAAAACGCGGGGACTCCTCAAGTGGAGTCCTCAGGGAACGGCGAGAATATGCCTATAGTTTGGGCCAAACAGAAATCTTAGAAAAGATCATGAGTGCAGTAGAGAAGACAAGCTCTCTCCAAAAATCGAATGACATCTTGGACGCCGAACTTCTATAGACTAGCTTGCGGTTCCGATAGGAGCAAAACAGATATGTCACTCATTTCCAGCTATGTGGTAGGAAGTCTTCGAGGCTTTAACGTTTTTTTTTCCCTCAGAATCTGCAATGCAACAGAACGGTATGGGGTATGCGTTTATTCTCTTGCGTGTATCCATACGGGTCCATTGGTCTCTAATTTTCGTGCTCCGCGTTTATTCATTTATATATTTTCCTAGAGACGATGCTGCCTCTAAGTCTCGCCTCGTCCGCGAAGACGACAACGATGCAAGTGACGATGAGAGGATCGACTTTACTGTTAACCTTCAGGCCAAGGAGAAGAATAGACGACAGGAAACCTTCACGGCGGCGCAGGCAGAACGAACAAGTGACCACGAGGATGAGATTGATGACTGGGAAGCGCAGCAGTTGAATAAAGCCGTGAACAAGAGTCAGGTTGGATCTTCTTTTTGCTTACTGGAGATAGTTGCTTACTGGAAGACCATATCGAGTTTTACAAAAGAAGACTTTTTTTTTGTTTTCTTGCGAACTGTGACTAGACCAGAAGTATCGTATTGAGCTGACCTTGATAAAGGGCGTGTTCCACACTACTTACCATAGTTACTACGCATGAGGTCACGCATTTTGGGTTTTTGTCGTCAAGGCTGCGGAACGCATTTTTATTTTCGGTAAAACATCACTCCACGACAGCTCCACGTGGTAATCCGGCCAATCACATTACAGATATTCGTAGTTACTACGCTCTCGAGCATGGTAAGCAAATAGTTAATATTTCGAGAAGGTTGGAACGGTCAGACTAGTAACTTTTCGTGAGGTTGGAACGGAATTACTAACTAATAGTTACTATTGTTAGAATGGTGGAACATGCTCAAAGTTGCAGTATACTTTTACATAAATCCACAGTACCTTTTTGTGTAGAAATGACACTATTGGATATGAAAATAGTCCTTAACGTACACTGTTTATGGTAATTTACAGTGTCACTATAATAAGAACCTTTTCGTGAGGTTGGAACGGAATTACTAACTAATAGTTACTATTGTTAGAATGGTGGAATATGCTCAAAGTTGCAGTATACTTTTACATTAATCCGCAGTACCTCTTTGGATAGAAATGACCTTATTGAATATGAAAATAGTCGTTAACGTACACAGTTTATGGTGGTCACTATAATAAGAACGATAGTTAGTTTTAAAATTCGAAAATAACGGTATGTAAAGGAAAAAATAAATGTATTTTAAAATACATCACCCTTCCGTAGTAGTTGGGGGGGGGGGGGTGCATTTCTCTTTCTTGTCTGCTATCCTCGCATATAGCTGTTAAGGTAGAAGTATCAGAGGTCTGCTGCCGGTACTAGCGATGCAGTCCAAGAATGATAGTTTTATTACCTCCTTGCTTTCAGATAACTATGGTGCAGCAGGAAAGCTTATACCAGCAGCAATACCTAGGAAATGGTACCAGGTACGAAGTATCAGCTCAAGTGGAGTCGACCAATTTCGTTCCATTTACATCCCTTGGACATCAGCAAATGCAAGCTATGCAGACTGCGGCGGAAAGCAGCGGGCCATTAAACCCAGAACAAATTAGGAAGAAGATTCAAGAGAGGCAAGTCTTTTACATTTTTCAGTTTTTGCGAAAATCTGTTAAAAGCCGCACAATCCATCTCATTACGTTAGAGCCTAGAATGTCGCACGACGTCAGGCCCGGTCAGTACTTAGATGGGTGACCATTGGGAGACCAGCAAACCATTGGTTGAATTGTGTAAAGATTTAGCCGATGTACATTATTCAGCTTGACATATTTTATTTTAGTGTATGTATTGTGGACGTAAAATCAACTAATCGGCTGACCGCCATTTCAAGATTTTTAATGAATAAACGAAGTGAAATTGAATTGAATTGAAGAAAGGGTTTATCTACTGACTTTTTTTGTTTCTTTGTTTGTAATAAGATTATTGGCTTAGGATTTTGGAGAGCTTCTATAGGCTCATAATAACCATAATCTTTTTTCTTGTGTCTTTAAATCATGTTATTATAATTATGCAGAGCACCTGCTCCGTTTGTCGAAATTATTTCATAACCATACAATGACGGAGAAGTTCAAAATTGAAGATGCAGGTGTTTTTAATTTTCACTGCAACACCAGTTAATAAATTTTTTTTCCATATAACACACAAAAGAAAAAAGAAGAAGAAAGAAAATAAATAAACAAAGGTAATACAAAAATAAATAATAACTTATACCTTCATTTTTCTGAATTGTGACTCCTCACCCCTCCAAAAAAATTTCTTTGCTTTTTTTAAACTATTATTGGTGTTCAACCGCCTTAACACTATCTGGTAGTGAATTCCGTACCGCCTGGCCCACTTACTCCGCTTTTTCAAAGTGGCGGGTTATAAATAAGTTACTTTACTTACGTATATCTGGGAGTGAATTCCGTACCGCCTGGCCCATTTACTCCGCTTTTTCAAAGTGGCGGGTTATAAATAAGTTACTTTACTTACGTATTACTTAAAGAGCGACCGAAGAAAAGTTACGAACTGTTTATTTTCTTTTCAGGATAAAATCATTGGAGGAAGTCCATCGCCGTCATCACCTAGACTACTCCCAGACGATTACGGATCGGGCCGAGACTGTAGATCTGATTGAGCGACTAGAAAAGGAAAAACCGGAGCTGGGCGAGCGTTATAAGTTCGCACAGTTTCTCCGAGGGTATGTTGCAGACCTAATAGACTGTCTTGACACGAAGGTGCGTAGTACCAATTGTTTTGGGTCATCCGAATGGGATCAAGCCGCGTGGTCTCTACTATTTGCTCCACAGCAAAATAACACTAGGGAGTAGCTCCAAGACCTATGCTTTCTATGCTTCGCAAACGGGCTATACTTGCAGCGCCGCCCACTACGCTTGCGGCGTTTAAAGCGAGCCAAATTTGCGGGTTTAGAAATTTCTAGTAAAGCAAAGGTGATGTCTGGACACACCAAGGAAACAATGAAGGCTGTATCATTTTTGCAATGTGCAGAAGATGCAGTTATCGGAGCAAGCGATGGTGAACGTATAAATATTCCTGGAGCCCAATCTGACTTTGAAACATATATTCAGATAATGCATAAAACAGATATGTCAGCTATGATCCTTTGGCAGCAAAGTTTGGTGAACGACTGAATGAGTTTCAGTAGGAACGTTCTCTATCACTAGTAGTGCTCTTATCGCTGCTATTTGAGTGTGTTAATTTGGTCAAGTCTTGGCGCCACTCCATAGTGTTATTTTGCTCTGTATTTGCTCGCAGGAGGGTTTCTTGTTTGACTTTTTTTTAAAGGGTTAAAAGGTTAAAGTTCTTGCCTCACAAACTTGTATAAGACAACGGTGACATCTGGATATAGCGTTCGGGAGCAAGTGTCTGGCATCACATGCTCATCGTGCAATTCTACCTGATTTTGATACTGCAGCAAATAGCAGGCCTAATACGCGACAGAGACAGAGGGACGCTGATTCCCAGAGACTAGAAAGACCACCCATAAACTCGACAGATCGTTACCTGAAATCTTTTGTACCCTATTTTACCCAATATTTTAATCCTAGTTAATTCAAATTATATTTTCAAGTTGTGTACGTGTAGATGAAGTTAAGTCAAATTATATTTTCAAGTTGAACGTGTATGAAATGTCTAGTTATGTAATTGTGATATGTTATTTGTGTGAATGACGATCCAGTGCTAGCGTGTATAATACAAGCTATTAAGGAAATAAAGTACATTATTATTATCTGGATTCACAGAAAAGGGTATAAACGTGTGGGATCTGCTTTTAAATTCATAAGCTATTTAGCGAAGCAGTATCTTGGATTCGCCACTTTTGAGGCCTCCTAACAATAATAAATTATGGTAAAATCGATAACATCTTAAAAATGTTTTTATTGTTTTGGATGTGTTAATGCTAAGCATCATAAATACCACAAGAACTCTTAACCAATATATATATATATTAACATCATTTATCGTCACGTTGGTTTGCTGTGGTTGTTTTACAATTTTTCGATATTTTGATATGGTGTACTCGCCGTAAACTTTAATATGTGCACTATACCCCGGTGCTTACGGAGCAAGTTCAGTTTACGTCAGGTCACCCTGCCCTTTGTCCAATCTTGACGAGACATAAACGGAAGGATTTCCACACATGATAGGTACTTGCGACGGAGCTACTTTAATAAGAACGGCAGAACAGTTAAATTAAATGAAATGTTCATTCCGTTTGGTCAGAGGATTTGCATGTCAGGAGTAGTTGAACTGAAGAGCATAGATTAGGTTTGTTCCTAGTGGCTTGATCCCATGATGCGTTTGGGGCCATGCTAAAGGGGGGGGGGGGGGCATTTGCGTTTAGTCGACTCCCTAGAGTTTCAGTGAGATTAGAAAACAGTCTTCGAGAGAGACGATGTGGTTTTTCGCACAGATTATAATTTTTTGTACATGTTGAATCCTTGTTATCAGGCATAGCTGAAGGGTTCCTCTGTTCTGACAAGAAAGGTAGAAACAAAAATCATCCAAGGCAGGCCAAAAGACCAACCAAATCATTTGCAACTCCTAGATTTACAGCCGGAAGAGAATCCCTGTCAAGAATGGCGGAAATTATTATTATTATTATTTATTTATCACCCACAACTACAAAAAACAAGTAGTACAAGTGGAGTAAACGATAAAAAGAAAAAGAACTTCAACTAAACACTATCCTCTTCAACAAAAAATTGAATAAGACCGTGATCAGGGCCTATTTTACAAAATGCATCCGCAGAAAGTTTTCTGTGTAGGTCACCGAACTTTTGAACTACATCCGTAACATTATATTTTTTAACCAAATACCGATTTCTAGTCCACGGTGGCAGAGAAAGCAGAAATTTGCAAAATTTGAAATACGTAACTTTCATTTTCTTCAAATCTTTTAGCTTCAGAACAGAATGAATACCCGAAAAATAAAGAACAGAATGATCAGAAAACGTCGAGAATAAACGCCCAAGAGCTCTTCTGTTATATTTTCCACGGTTTGCTACAATTTTTGAATAACTAAATTGAATTTTTTTTACTGCATCTGCAACAATCTGTCTACGGAAGAGAGCTAAAGAATCAGAAACAGTAATCCCTAGCCACCGAAAAGAAGAAACAGAAACAACAGAAAATTCATTACATACTAGAGGAGTAGACGAAGACAGGTTGTAAGACAAGAATTCACATTTATCAAGATTCAGAGATAAGCCAATATCCAGGAAAGACTGAGAAACTAGAGAAACCATGGCAGAAAGAGCTGATTTAGTACGGCTGATCAACAGGATGTCGTCAGCATAAGCTATATAAGAAACATCAGTAGAACCAGAAAAATAAGTGCCTCAGATCTTTCCCAGAACAGTAGAAATACAAATTTTGAAAAGGGTTGGTGATAAAACACCCCCCTGCCTTACACCTCGAAGTACTTTAATAGTTGTTTCTGGAGAAGATTTCAAGCGGAGGTAAGAGTTAGAGTACCAGAACCGTAGAAGGTAAACAACTGAAAAGTTTACACCAGAAGAAGCCAAAGAAAAGAAAAGTTGGTTATGAACAACAGAGTCAAAAGCCTTGGAAAGATCAAGAGTACAGAGATAGACACCTTTACCCTTAGAAGAATTAGAAAGTAGAATGGAAGAAAGGATACGATGTGCATGTTGGCACACCACACCCGATCTGAAACCAAGCTGATTATCCCCGAAGAAAGAAATATTTTGCATTAAGCTAGGTAAAAGTACATACTCAAAAACCTTGCTAATATTGCAGGAAACAGTAATTGGACGGTAAGAAGAGCAGTCTGTAGGCGATTTCCCTCTTTTTAAAATTGAAGTCACGCTCCCACACAGAAAGCTTTCTGGGACGACGGAAGACGCCAAACACATTTGAAACAAAAGCGCAAGATGTGATACAAGTTCCGCACATTCGGGAGCTAGATGTTTTTTTGAAATGCCATCAGCATCGGTGGATTTCGACTTGAGATGTTTTAAAGCATTCATAACATCGTGTCGCGAAATGGGAAGCACATAACGCTAACTCAAAAAACTAGGGATTATCTTAAGAAGTGCTTCACTAAACTTACTATGAACACAATAATTTAACACAGAGAATATCTTTGAATAATGAGTATGCCAACTACTTGGTGGAATAGCAACACTACTTACATCAGAATCATCAATTTTACTCGAATTAATTACTTTACTCCATTCTTTTGACGAAGACGGAAAGTCAAGCCGACGATAACGAACACTTTTCAGGTACTTCTTAAATTCTAATTTAGTTTTCTGTTTAATAAGAAAAACATTACCGCACTTTGGCCGGCCACATTCTGCCCAAATTTTTAACCAAAATTTAGCTTTGTTTTTACAAGCCTTAAGGTGGGGGTCGCGAGACCAAAGAGGTTTTTGAGTTTTCATTCGGACTCGCTTAACTGGTACAGAAATCCTTTCGGCTTCTTTAATAGCGGAGAGAATAGAAATGATAATATCGGTCAATTTCATACTTAGCATAAACGGGATTCTGACTACACTGCAAAAGCTGAAACGGAACATGAATCGTACTTAAAAATTAAGCCAGTGTAATAAGATAAACAGAAAAATTCGCATTTTTCCAATCAAGTTTGTTAAACCATTTCGAACGTGTACCATGATTCTTGGGAGCAGTTCCAGAAGAGATTGCTAGCTTCGGTAAACAAAATGAGAGCGGAAGATGATCAAGATCTTGCTCATCAAAATGAATTGTAACTGGAGAGCAAACTAGAGTCGCAGAACAAACAACATGATCAATATTTGATTTACTACCTGAATGATGAATATACGTATAATCAAGGGACTTTTGAACAATTTTATAAGCAGGGAGAGAATCAAGAAGCTGGTCATTCCTTACATGATCAGTGTTAAAGTCCCCAGCAATGACAAAATGCAGCCCGTGATCAGAAATCTTTTGAGTTAAAGTTTTAAGACCATTACATGCACATGAAAACTTCTGAAGTGACCGAATAGAATGGTCATCATACGGCAAATACACATTAATAAACACAATGTTACCAAGTCGTACAGCGAGAAAAGTATCATCTGATTGGAAAAGCACAGGACTCGCACCAGGGATATTTTTCTTAAACGCACAAGCTAAGCCGCCAGAAGGGCGACCACGCGTAACTTTAGCTGGACGCACAAAGACCATGTGATCATTGCTTCGTCTCAAAAAATTGTCGCTGATGGCCGTTAGGAAATGCTCCTGGAGACAAACCACATCGTAATTAGCATACAGTTCATCAATCAAAAAGTCCTTGCCTCTCGTTCCATTAACATTGAATGAGACTATACTGATTTCCGAATTCATTTCTGAGAATAAACCTTGTCAACGATCTTTTTAATCACGGGGCATCGTAGGCTGTAAGATGGATGAGATTCTCCACAATTTGCACATTTCGGAGATTCCGTACAAGGATCACTGTTTGTGGATGTATGCGGCCCAGCACAACGATGCGCACTTGGGAGTACGACTAGTACAGGCACTTTCCAAGTGATCCGGAGAACGACACTTAAAGCAACACTTTGGCAGTTGCTTAAACTCATATACACGGAAATTTTCGTACCCGATCTTCACACCGTTCCGTAGAAATGACCCTTTGGAAATCATGTCCGCAAACTCGAGCTTTACCGATTTGCTTGTTCCAAGCCGACTAGATCCAACTATACCGAACTGGTTCTGTAACGATTCAAGGTCAAAATGAGACGGGACTTCTCGAATAATGCCAAAGTGTTTTTTAGAAAAAACCTTGACACTAGAACCAGGCAAAACTTCCTTCGCTGATTTGCAAAAATCCTCAGCTGCAGATTTCTCAATGCTCACCGCCCACCGTTTTTCATTCACACGCACGCTGGTAACCAGTTGATGACCGGAAATCGAGTCTATCACTGCTTTTACTTTAACGGATCACCATGCTCAGGCGGGGGGTCGGAGATCAAAATGGTAGTATGCGTATCACAAGCAGGCAGACTGATCGAAGGTAGCTGAGGAAAGTTCAAATTGTACGAGTCCATCTTAGCAGAGACTACCGATATCGCTTGCTCAAGGCTCGTAAGCTTGGCTGCAACCTGCGTAAACGCTGTTGCAGAGATCAAAGGAACTTCAGTTGGCCTTTTGATGACGAAACAGGGGAGCAGTGCTCCGTCAGCATCACATTTCTTCAAAAAGTCTATCATATCTTGCAAGTGACTATGAATTGCATTGGCACCCCTCCAAGATAGGGGGATCATCTTCAGTCACACAACTCCATAGCTTCGCTTTCTCCGATTTAACAGTTTCCAATTCTTTGAAAAAGTCTAGTCCTTTCCGCACAATAATAGCTTCATCAACACGACGCAAATTGTCCTGTACAAAATTCAGCAACGGTGAATACACAAGCTCGGGATCGCTCATCTCATTATAAATTCACCCAGCGCACAGGTCTTATCAGCATGAATGCTATCAGGCAACTGATGCCCAGTAAAATGTCACGTGTCTAGTATATGTATATATATATATTATTTGTACCCGCCAAATACACAAGGTGATAGCGGAGTAAAGAGAACACGAAAAACAACACAAGATAAATAACAGTATAAAGACACAGAATTTTGACATAATTTCTGACTGGGCCTGACAAATTTATGAAAAACAACATGTACTCGATGATCAGGGCGACGAGATGTACATAGTAGTGACGCTGACGTTTTCTCTAGTGAACGAATGACATCTTGGACGCCGAACTTCTTAACTAATTTGTGGTTGCGGCAGGAAAACTAGTCGGTTAACAGCCCCGGGCACAAATAAGTAAATAAAATGCGCAAATGAGGTTGTTACGCCTCTTGCTTCAACAAGAAACGAAGCTCGTTTGGAGACGAATTTAGATACCAGAAATGTTACTGAATTAAGAGCGTGTTCCACCCTTCTAACAATAGTAACTATTAGTTACTATTTCCATTTCAACCTCACGAAAAGTTACTACGCTGACCGTTCCAACCTTCTTGAAATAGTAACTATTTGCTTTCGTGCTCGGGAGCGTAGTAAGCGTAGTAACTACGGATATCTGTAACGTGATTGGCTGAATTACCCCTGGAGTGATATATTGGCGGATATCGGAAAATACATTCCAGTCTCGAAGCCAAAATTCGTGACGTCATGTGTAGTAATTACGGTGAGTAGGGTGGAACACGCTCTAAAGCTCCCCGCGAAAGTTTTATACCGAAACGTTTCATCAAAGATGAATGTTATTTACGCCATTTTTGAACTCATCCCCAAACCGACTACAGCGTCTGGTAGGGTGTTGCACTGGCCATGGATTGCAGGCTGAGGCTGAAAGAAGACTTGTCACCCGAGTCTGAAAATATAGGCCGGAATCAGATGATATTGTACCAGTTCCATCCTTGGTTGTGTGCACTATAATACGCGGTGAAAATGAAGTTCTATTCTATGAGATACTTCCCTGCCAGTGCCGGAAGAGATTCATCATCTCTATCTATCTATTAACCCTGCCAGTTGCGGAAGAAATCCAACATCTTGTCGGTTACCTATGCAGGGATAAGTACTTCTTGATAGTTAGATGGCGTGCACCCTTGGTATACCGTTCAGGATATCTGATATTTTTTCAAATCAAATCAAGTTTATTAATTAGCCATGATTATCCAAAAACGAATAGCACTGGCACGTCAAAGATACAAACACTTGGGTCACACTTTAAGTCAAGTCACTGTTAAAAGTTTTGCAAAAGTACGGCACGAATGAACGGTCATACCGAACACTGCAATTTGCAGGAGGGAGCTTTAACTTTTGCTTCCCCGAATTTGATCCTCGAGTGGGGCATTTATTTTCAGCTGTTGGCTGGAAATCTGGCAGAATGTTGCGAAAGAGCTCCGACGACAGACAGATATGGAGTCGTGCTGGTGTGTGACTGCTGTCGCCAGATCAGATTCTGATTATTATTGTCACTTTGCAGATGCCTCGGCTAGAGACGATTGAGAAAGGATTCACCAGCCTTATAAAAAACAGAAGAGAAAAAATCGTCAGCAGACGAAGGGAAGATCTCCGGGACCAGACTGACGAGTGCATGTCCCAAGGTATATCTTTCGAAAGTAGTAATAACTGGGTGCTAGGTTGAGAGGCAGGGGTACAGTCCCACGAACGTAGAACTGCCACTATTGGAAGGATCCTCGGACGACGCTCGTGCTGTGGGATCCCTTAATTTGATATCAAACCCGTTCTACAATTGCAGGTGAATCTGGAGGGTATGGGGGAACGCGATCACCGAAAGTCATTTTCTGGGCAATTGCAGGTGAATCTGGAGGGTGTGGGGGAGACGATCACCGAAAGCCATATTTAGACCCCCAAGGCGAAGAGGGATGCCAACTTTCAGCTTGATAGAAGAGGATAACAGTTTCCAACAAAAAATATTTACAAAATCTCCGTCTACACACTTAAAAATCAATCATGTATGTAAGGTTGATACCTAAAAAAAAATCAGTGAAAACCGAAACCGAAGACCGGCTTTGGTGGCCGCAATAGTGGATTGTTCATAGTATCCTCTGAGATACTGCACTGTACCCCTAATAGCCTTACAGCAATTACCCAGTGAGGGGCTAATCACTAACAGCCGTCTAAATACCAATGTCAATAACCAAAGATCAGTGTCGCTTACAATAACTGTCACAGAAAACTTTACCGACTGCTGCACTGTTGTAGCGCTTCGGGCATGTTTGCAAATAATCGTATGCCTTTGTTTTACAAACTTAAAGGTAAAGCAGTTTTGTCGTTAAAAAGGGAAGAGCTTATGCTTTTGGTGTGAATTATTATTCCGATGGATAGAGAGAATTAGGGTGTAATTTTGTGTATAAATATATATAGGAAATATGATATATTTTTGGTACAGTGTCGTCTATATCGTATACAGTTACATCTGTACATTACATACAGATAGGTACAGCGTGTTCTCAGTAAAGCTTGTTATAATTGGAAAATTAACTACCTTTTGAGGTCGGATAATAGGCTGACCGGAATTCTTTCTACTGCAATTTTTCAACTTTCACTGCCCATTATGGAAAAAGTGGAGTGATGGAACTGCAGTTAATTGATTCCTCATTTGTTTACACTGTTGGGTATGTGTAATATGTAGTGGATAATGTTAGATATTCCGTCAGTCCAAGTCTGAATGCGAAATCAGATTTGAAGGTGCAAAACGGACAAGTCTGCTACATTTTGTTATAGAGCTATATTTCGGCCCTTCTTGGCAAGGGTCCTCTTCTGGCTCTAGCCGGAAAATATTATGGCCGAAACATACAAGAAGGGCCGAATTATAGCTCTAATAAATGTAGCTGAGTTATCCGTTTTGCACCGTCAAATATAGTGGATAACCTGTGCGGATCCCTATGTAGATGGCTCTCGCTGAAATAAATAAATAGTAGGTGTCGACAAAATTATGTCGGAATTCCATACAATCGTGTGATTGAGGACCGAACATAAGATTTGATTGTCCCTAGGCCGTTTTGTAAATATAAACGCGGCCGGTGCCTCGCTGGCCGCTCCGGCTCGAAACATATATATGTAGTTTCTCGAAATTTGAATCTTCTTCTTTGATGATGAAAGATTATAATATGAAAAATCCGGTTGAAATCCTGAAGCAGAAACACGCAAAGTTCATGATTAAGCTTGATAGCCTAAAGCATAACCTGGGTCAAGGTTTGAAATAGATTGTATCTGTTAGTACGGTATGTTCTTTTTTATTTGTTTTTCTCAAAATTTGTTGAGAAAATGCATTGTGCAAGTGTTGGGCCACGTTCAATTTATTTTTTGGCCGTGTTGTATTCTTATTTCTTTTCATGGCACTTGCCCTTCGGCCAAGTGCCATATAGCGATCGCAATTTCTGACCGTCCGTCGGTCTGTCGGTCTGTCCAGGTTTTGCTAGTTCGGGCACTTCCACATAGCTAGGACGATAAAACTTGGCAGGCGTATCAGGGACCCCAAATGATTAAGTTGGAAATAGTCACTTCCCCGATCCGAGCACCGTGGGGGGAGTGGAGGGAGGGGGAATCCGGAATCTTGAGGTATTTATAACTTTTGAACGGGTGATCGGATCTCGATGAAACTTGATATTTGGAACGACCTCATGCCTCAGACGACCCACTTAAAATCCCGACCGGATCCGGTGACTTTTTGGGGGAGCTGGAGGGGGCAACCGGAAATCTTGGGAAACGCTATGAGTGGAGGGATCGAGATGAAACTTGGTGGGAAGACACCTAGCAAACACTAGATACATCATTGACATAACCGAGCCGATTCGGGCACTGTGGGGGGAGTGGAGGGAGGGGGAATCCGGAATCTTGAGGTATTTGTAACTTTTGAACGGGTGATCGGATCTCGATGAAACTTGATATTTGGAAAGACTTCGTGCCTCAGACGACCCACTTAAAATCCGGACCGGGTCCGGTGACTTTTTGGGGGGGGGCTGGAGGAGGCAACCGGAAATCTTGGGAAACGCTATGAGTGGAGGGATCGAGATGAAACTTGGTGGGAAGACACCTAGCAAACACTAGATACATCATTGACATGACCGAGCCGATTCGGGCACTGTCGGGGGAGTGGAGGGAGGGGGAATCCGGAATCTTGAGGTATTTATAACTTTTGAACGGGTGACCGGATCTCGATGAAATTTGATATTTGGAAAAACCTCATGCCTCAGGCGACCCACTTAAAATCCGGACCGGATCCGGTGACTTTTGGGGGGAGCTGGAGGGGACAACCGGAAATATTTGAAAACGCTATGAGTGGAGGGATCGAGATGAAACTTGGTGGGAAGACACCTAGCAAACACTAGATATATCATTGACATAACCGATCCGTGCCTACTCGTAACAAGTGCCATATGAGCTCGTAGCTCTTGTTTATACTCGCCAGCTTCGGTGGTCAGAAATAAATGAAATAAAATGAAATTAAAATATATGAATGATTTATTGACCCATTCTAAACACAAAATGTGACAAATGGAGTATAAGAAGGGAAGAAAAAAGAAGAAGAAACAAAAAAAGGAAAAACGAGTCATACTGAACTAGCAAATAAACAAAGAACTAGCACAACTAGCCTACTTTAGAAATGCCTGGTATAGGCTATGCTGGGGATCCACGGACTGTAGAAACTTTTCTTTACGGGTGTCACCGATTGGAATAAACTACAGTTTTTTTGGTTTCTGAGGTAAAATAAATCAGATGGACCTGACGTCTTGACTGTATGGAATTCCGATCCAATTCAGTCAACACCAAATAATAGGCGAACTTCTAGGAGCGTGTTCCACCCTTCTAACAATAGTTACTATTTCCGTTCCATCCTCACGAAAAGCTACTACGCTGACCGTACCAACCTTGTCGGAATAGTAACTAATAGTTACTATTTGCTTACCATGCTCGGTAGCGAAGGAAGCGTAGTAACTACGCATCTCTGTAACGCGATTGGTCGGATTCGCCACTGGCGTGAGATCCTTCTGGAAAATAGAAAAATCGTTCCATCCTTGACGGCAAAAAGCCAGAATTCGTTACGTCATGCGTAGTAACTACGGTAAGTAGGGTGGAACAAGCTCTAGGTCTCCAGTGACCCTTGACTAAGGCTAATTTTTATAGGCAAGCCAGCCGTTCCGCTTCCGGAGGAGAGAATTCGGCGTGTAGCGGAGCGTGAAGGGAGGAGAGCGCGTAGAAGGAGGGCACGACAGACCCATCTACCGCCTGAAGTGGTTATGTTGAAACAGACAACCCACCACGAGGGGTTGTCAAGCGATGACGAGATGCCTGAAAGTGAGAATCTGAAGTGGAGATCTGAAAAAGGTATAGCTTTATTCCGATTGGGGTCTGTGGAAGACAGGGGTCAAAGTAACGGCGGGTGGAGTGTGAGGTGATAGAAACGCATACTTGTGTTCAATACCAGCATCTTCATATTAATTAAAAAAAATAGGTAGAGCGGAAAATACTGACTTTATATTTTCTGGTAAACTACTGTTTGCAGCAATGACACAATACGTCACACTTATTTCAGTTACTCAAGGTTTTCAAGCTTTTCGAAACCTTTGTGAATAACTGAATTACCTCTGCGTAGCATACACGCGCACAAACTCCTTTTCTTTGTTCAAACTGCATACCTGGTAAGGCTTCCAGTAATATTTCTTCACTCTTTTCACAAGCAGCCAATACGAGCATCAGGTGCTGTGCCAGTGCAAAGGCGGGATTTTTTCGTTTCCGGTTTTAGGTTTAAACCTAAAACCTAAAACCCCATTTTTTTGTTGAGCTCACAACTGGCAAACCAGTGCATGTATCAAGTTCACTTGGTACACATGTGGGTATTGTGGTCTGATTGTGCCTTTTGGGGTTCCCAACTCCCCCACCCACCCGGTTCACCAGTGAACAATGACAGATATCAAGTTGAAAGCTGGTGCAACCGTTCGCACTGGAGTCTAGTTATACTTAGTAGGGTTTCCACCCCCCACATCCACGAGGTTCAGGGGCAATTGGGCCTAGATTGTCCATTAAGTGGAAATCATAAACCGTGAACAATGACAGAGATCACTTTAAAACTTGGCATAAATGTTGGCGCTGGGGTCTAGTTGTGCTTTTTAGGGCAATTGCCCCCCCCCCCCCACCCACCTAGTTCAGTGGCAATTGGGCCCGGATTGCCAATATAATGGAGTTCATAACTCGTCAACCATGACAGACATCAATTTGAAACTTGGTATTATTATTGGGACTAGGATCTAGTTGCTCTTTTTGTGGTCCCAAATCCCCACACTCACCCGGTTCTGGGGCAATTGGGCCCAAAGTGCACCGTGGCTAAGATCGTAACTTTACCACGGCTGGAGCTAGAATGACGAACTTTCCTGTACCTATATACTCTGGCTACGAAGAAAATCTTGAGACTGCACCTCCCCCGCCCTCCCCGTTCATGGGTGATTGGGCCAATCCGGGCCCGGATTGGCCCGATTTGAGATTCTTTGAACCGTTACAGGTATATTTCAGATTGGTATACTTGATGATTTTGGGGTCTAGTTTAAAGTTATCCCCCCCCCCCTCCACACAAACCTTCACCATTCCTCCTAAAGTAAAAGCGTGTATACTTGTATACAGTACTTTTCGTAAGATACGCATTGTGTTTGTTTGGTTTCATGTTTCGCAAAAGGTTTGAGCTGTCGATTAGTCACAGTAGTTGCGTTTTTGTTCGACTTTTGCCTTTCCCTTTTCGGCTTTATTACCTTTTAGCATTTTTTAGGCCTTTTTGAACATTTTTGCGTTTTTGCAAGTAGCCGTTTCTACTAACGACTTGTCTCTTTTCTTGGATGAAAAACCAATTTTGACACATGCCATTTTACTTGTATTTTATTTGTACTATAAACTGTCTATCTTAAAAATCCGGGATAGTCTTCAAATACTGCTAATGATTTTGACTCAAATCCATCTTTTGTTGAATTTGGGGTAAACTGACAAGAATCGCGAAGCAAAAGCCAAAAGGAGAGCGTAACTTGGTCACCTACCAAGTTTGCCTTTTTGGGATCCCAAAACGTCAGTGGAGGGATACCTATGACGTCACAAACGTTGTCCGTCTGTCCGTCCGTCCGTCTGTATGCACTATAACTCTCGAAGGGAATGAGATATTTTGATGAAACTTGGTGTGAGGATTGTTTGGGTCAAGAGTAAGGTCAAGTTCGTAGATGGGCTCTGTAGCCCTACATTTAGGGGTGGGGGAGGGGGTTTAATTTAAGGGGCAAATGAAATATTTTTAAAAATATAATGTGATAGTCGGGTGGGGTAAAAAGACATGGTTAACACGATGGTGAAAACCATTTTGTCATCGGACAAGTAGTTCGCCCGGAATCCGGCCAAAACCGGAAAGTTTGTTAAAAGTAAAAGTTTTATTTGAAGTTGATTAGATGTTCGATTTAGGGATAAGAAGACATGGTGAATATGATGGTGAAGCACGTTTGTTCGCCGGACAAGTAGTTAGCCCGGAATCCGGCTAAAACCGGAAAGTCTGTTAAAAGTAAAAGTTTTATTTGAAGTTGATTAGATGTTCGATTTAGGGATAAGAAGACGTGCTGAACACGATGGTGAAAACCATTTTCTCGCCGGGCAAGTAGTTCGCCCGGAATCCGGCCAAAACCGGAAAGTCTGTTAAAAGTAAAAGTTTTATTTGAAGTTGATTAGATGTTCGATTTAGGAATGAGAAGACGTGCTGAACACGATGGTGAAAACCATTTTCAAGGGGGTAGTTCGCCCGGAATTCGGCCAAAACCGGAAAGAAGACATGCTGAACCCTTATGGGAACAGTATTTTCTACCAGGACAACTTGTTCGGCCGGAATCAGGCCAAACCGGAAAATTTGTTAAAAGCAAAAGTTTTATTTGAAGTTGATTAGATGACAGATGTAGGGGTAAGAAAACACGCTGAATCTGTATATGACAATCTTTTTTTTTACCTGGACGTATAGTTCGTTTGGAATCCGGTTGAAACCGGATTTTTTTTATAAGTTGAACTTTTCCTTGAAGTTGATTAGATGTTCTTTATACCGATTAGGTGATACGCTGAATTCGTTTCTGACCTTTTTTTTTCTGGACAAGTATGGTAGTTCGTTCGCAATTGTCTGGATCAAATATTAGATTTTTGGGATCCCATCGAAACCTTTGGTCTTGTTGCAAAAAGCCGAAGGAAAGGCGAAAGTCGGCGTTTGCCTTTTTGACAAAAACGAGAAATTGTCAAACTGTGTTTAGGACCATTTTACGAAAACGCAAAAAAAAGTAAGAAGCCGTCGAAAACGCGAGTGAAATGTCGAACAAAAACGCAACTAATATGTGTTTTCGCATAAGGACGGGGATGATGAAATGGGGATCTGAAACTTTATGACTTTGACATTAGTGTGTTTGAACACGGTATAATAAAGGAAATACATTTCAAGACTGAAGAAAGTAAAGCCAGTAGTGTATTGGATTGGAACAAGCCTACGGGATTTATACGAAGCAAAACTGGACAGACACAGATGGACAATATTGTGATTGGAGACCGAATTACGATTTTCGCGAAGGGATTGCGTTTCTAAGTGAACTAACATGTGTTCTCATGGGGCCCAGCTAACGAGCTCGTATCCCTGCCGGCCCCAGTCATGAAAATAATTTGTCACGAAGTATTTTCAAAATAAAAGAACCTGAACCTGAAGGTGTCAGATGAGACGCACTTTGAAAATCTATGACTTTGAGCGTGTTCCACCCTTCTACCAATAGTAACTATTAGTTACTATTTCCGTTCCAACCTCACCAAAAGTTACTACGCTGACCGTTCGCCCGTTGCGCTCGCAGAGATATCTATCGGACAGTCTAGCCAAACAAGAAGTTATTTTCGAAGAGAAACAGCGTTGCGTGTTGCAAGATATACTTATCAACAATGCCACGTGAAAAAGTCTACTGTGCAGCTTGCAATGAAGCTGTAGGAGCTGGTACTTTTCAGTGTACTCTATGTCCTAAGTGGTACCACCCAACTTGTGCCGGAATATCGAACAGTAAAAGAATTCTTACCCCTGATTGGAAATGTGCAGATTGCAAAAAATCAACTACATTGACTAAATCCACTGTCCAAGTTAATTCCCAAACAACTACCTCCCGAGGGCCTACTAGTCCTAGTACTCCCCAGAAGAAAAGCACTCCGCATCAGGCATGCAAGACCCCTTTCCATGACGCCGTCAGTGATATTGTTTGTGACAAGTGCGACAAGAAGGATAAAATAATAACCGCCTTTGAACGTACATGCCAAGTGTTCTCTGAGGGAATATCCTCAAGAGAATCGATTATTAGTAGGCTCAAGGAGGAACTTCAGGCTTCTCGAATGTTGAATGCTACTTTAGAAGGAGAAAGCCTACACCTAAAAGGAGAATTTGCGACTGAGCAAACTGTTAAGGTTGCATTGCTGGCGGATATTACCAGCCTCCAAAATGAACTATCAACAGCCACAGGTGAGATTACTTCCCTCAGCGCAGAAATCTCGAAGTTAGAAGCCCCTACGAACAATACCGTGCCAGGCGCTATTCCAGTTCAGTCCCCTTCGAAGTCAGTGACCTTAGTCAAAACCTGTTTTACATTCAGCGCTATGGGTAAATGCAGGAAAGGTGACCAGTGCAAATTTTCACACGTCACTCCTTTGCAACAAGTGAGAAACAAACCTGAGAATATGAAAGTAAGCAGTAAAACGAAGAAAATGTGTCGATACTACCGTACCGGTTCCTGTAAGAAGGGCCCAAAGTGCAGTTTTAATCATGTTTCGACTGCTAATGCACAAGACCAACGTAAGCGAATCAATCCTCCAAACTGTGCAGAGAATGCCATTACTCAAACTGTCTCTGCCGCGACTTCATTTAAAGCTACTGACACTGGTGTGCTAAAAAGCAATATTTGTTGCAAGTTCTATGAAACAGGTCATTGCAGATTTGGAAAGAATTGTCGATTCCTGCATATTTGTGTATTGTTTAAATCTGGAAAATGCACGACTAGTAGCTGTAGCAATGACCACGTTAGGTTGTGTAGTAGATTAAACTGTACTGACAAAAGTTGCGGATACGCGCATCCACCGAAGTCAACACCTGAAGTTCCAAAAAACATGAAAAACCCGGTAATCACGAAAAGTTACGTGCGAAACGAGTTTCGGGACCGACAGTGGTACAGCCAGTACTCGTCTCCGACGTCGCAGAGGTTACTGGGACCCCAACCGTATCCACTCTCCCGCCCACTAATTCCCTACCCCCCACCACATGCCCCCCTGAATTTCAGGGCCCCATCACACAACTTCTACCTCCTGTCGGATCAGTCCCAATTCCCTCCCCTCCCAAACCCTTACCGCGAAAAAATCCTGTGAAAGTAAAAATTGTAAATAAAGAGTTTTCGGATAAGCGTTACATTTTCCCCTGTTTTCTTTATTGTAATGCAGAGAGTCTAAACTTGGAAAAAATGGCGGAGTTGGAGACGACTGCAAAAATTCTTGATTCAAATGTTATTTGTGTGTCTGAGGTGCATAGACAGGATAAAAACCTTTTGAATATAAATGGGTTCCAGCAATTTATAAAACTACGTCCCGACGATCATCCCCTTGGAAAAAAAGGTGGTGGTGTTATGATGCTGGCTCATGAAAGGTTAAACCCAAAGCAGATGGATATTCCTTTTTTAGACCAAAATGATGAAATTCTGTGGATAATAATTAGGCCAAAACGACTCCCTCGGCCGTATTCGGGGGTAGCGATTTGCACTTTTTATTTTTCACCCGGACAACGTGCTGTTGTAAAACAAGAGTTTTGGGAGAAGATACAAGCATCTGCGGATTTTATTCATAAAAAATATCCACTTTTAGCGCTAAGTATTTTTGGTGATGGAAATGAGTTAAATACACGTTCCCTTGCATCGTCATTAAACCTAAAAAGCCTTGTAAATTTCTCTACTACGAAGGGTGATACGTGTCTTGATGTGATTTTATCTGATTTAAAAGATTATTATCAAGCGCCTGAAGCTCTACCAGCACTGGGTGGAAGCTATCATTTTATGATGCTATGGAAGCCTCTTGATAAAATAAAAGTGACATACACGATTACAGAAGTGGTTACTCGTCCAATTACAGATTGAGGTTTGCTTGCGTTTGGTGATTGGATTACGCGTGAGCCTTGGACTGAAGTTTTGGAGGCCCCAACTTCTGATGAAAAAGCTGAGATTTTTCACGAAAAAATAAAAACACGTTTTGATGATTGTTTCCCTGAAAAAAAGGTGAACTTTTGTTCTTCAGATAAGCCTTATGTTACAAAAGAGATTAAAAATTTGATTAAAAAGAAATTATTTTTGTTCCGAGCGGGTGACCGACAACAAGCTAATAAGCTGCGGAATAAAATAAAAAATAAACTGAAGAGAGCGGAGGAACAGTATGGTCGTGAAGTGGATGATCTATGTGAACTAAAACCTCAAAAGTATTACCAGAAAATAAAAAGCATGACTGGAAAATCACATAAAAATATTGATTTTAATGTTAATGAGCCCCCAGAACAAACGGCAAATGCCCTTAATGCTCACCTGATAGCTATAGTACAAACTTACCCACCTTTAAGACCGACACCTGAAAGTACTCCAGAAGATGAAAGTGAAGGTTCTGGTTTGGCAGTTCCAGAGCTATCAAAGGCTGAGATTGCTTCAAAATTAAAAAAAATGAAAAAAAACATCAATTACACCTTTTGACATCCCAGTTCAACTCATAAAAGCTTTCCCAGAGGAGTTAGCTGTACCTCTCCAGAGTATTTATAATATGATTTCTAAAACTGGCCAGTATCCAAAGAAATGGAAGCTTGGTTTTGTCACCCCAATCCCCAAAAAAGGATGTCCAAATGATTTTACGGGAGTGAGACCAATTACTATGACTTCAATTTTCAGCAAGATTTATGAATCGTTTGTTGCAATATGGTTGAAAAAACACCTCCTTTCAATGATTGATAAAAAACAATTTGGGAATTTACCAAAAACTTCGACAACACATTACCTTGTTAGCTTGATTGATTTTATTTTGAAAAATTTGGATTGCCCAGGGAAATGGTTAAATTTGATTGCAATAGATTTTAAAAAAGCTTTTGATTTAGTTGATCATAATATTTTATTGGAAAAACTGAGACAGAAAAATATTCCGGATTTCATTTTAAAAATTGTGCGTGGTTTTCTAACGGAAAGGCAGCAAGTTGTAAAATATAAAGGCCTTCATTCATCTACTAGTGCTATATACTGTGGTGTCCCACAAGGAACCGTGTTGGGACCTCTTTGTTTTTTGATTATGATAAATGATATTGCTATTGATGCTGATGAGAGATGGAAGTACGTGGACGATTTGTCACTTGTGGAAGTATTGCATCGATCTTTTAAAAGCCAAGCAATGACAATAGTCCAGGATGTAGCAACGGAAGCAAAAAATTCAAATATGGTTGTAAATGCGGAAAAAACAACGGTTTTGACCTTTTCTTTTTTATCGGATGAGCCAAGTTTCCACCCTGAGTTAGATGATGGCCTCCTCTCGGAGGAAATTACTCTCCTTGGAGTCGTCGTTTCGTCTGATCTCTCGTGGAAAAAAAACACTGATAGCATGATTAGAAAAGCTAATGCGTCTATTGTTATGTTAAAAACACTAACTAAATTTAAGGTCCCTGAAAAAAAGATGTTGCGTCTGTATTGTACGTTTGTTCGTCCTCTTGTGGAGTATGCTTGTCCGGTTTGGCACTATGGTATTACGAAGGATGAATCTGATCGTATAGAGAATATTCAGAAACGTGCCCTAAGAATTGTGAATAGGGGCCCTAAAATACCGTACTCTGGCCTTCTTTCTTTATTTGGACTGGATGCGCTGTCTAATAGGAGGCAGAAGTTGTGTCAAAATTTTGGACTAAAACTCCT
This sequence comes from Branchinecta lynchi, assembly GCA_023053575.1. Classification (NCBI taxonomy): domain Eukaryota; kingdom Metazoa; phylum Arthropoda; class Branchiopoda; order Anostraca; family Branchinectidae; genus Branchinecta; species Branchinecta lynchi. The sequence continues at coordinate 25,927,001 of JAKZAP010000008.1, read as the reverse complement.
TGAACACCCAACTCTCCGATCCCTTTTACCCCCGGATTTTGAGGTTGAACGCCCAAGGCCACCAAGGCAAGTATCCACCAAAGTCCCGAAGCTCATGCCGATCGCATGTAACCGGGAAAGATATTGTAATAGCTTCATTCCGAAATTTGTTGATTTTTACAATAATGTTATTTTGTCTTAGTTATTTGTTATGAATTTTATTTCGGTTGTTGACTTCAATGGTTTACCTTTTATTTTGATTACGAATTTGATTTTAACAATTGTTGTATATATTACTTGACAAAGGTCAAACAATTTGGTTGGACAACTACGAAATTTTGTACCTGAATTATACAATAAATCTAATCCACCTTCTCGAAATAGTAACTAATAGTAACTATTTGCTTACCACGCTCGGGAGCGTAGTAACTACAGACCTCTGTAACGTGATTGGTCGGATTCACCCGCGGCATCATATTCTGCTGGAAAATAGAAAAATCGTTCCAGCCTTGACGGCAAAATGCCAGAATTCGTGACGTCATGCGTAGTAACTACGGGAAGTAGGATGGAACACGCTCTTTGACTTCAGGGTGTTAGAGCAAGGTAGTAAATGAAGTGTGTTGGGACAAACCTACAGTGCTCGTAGCGAGCATAACTGATTGTATGAGAGATGGCCTGAGCCGTGTTTGAAGTTTCTTTGAGAGCTCAATTGTTGGTTTCACGGATAACTATGCTATACGAATATTAAACATTAGGGGAAGGGAGAAATCTAAGTCAGTTCAATTCATTCTTTTACACTCCATGTCTGAGCTCTTGCGCACATTTTCTTATTTTATAATAATTTACTTATGATCCTTCAAAGCTGAAGAGTATAAAATCGGAATCAGAAGAAAAGAGATTTGGAGGCTTTGCGTGGAGAAAATGGTTCAGTACTAGTAGGGTAACATACTGTAAGAGCCCTCACGGAAGTTTGGCTCACGCTGTATCAAAAGGTGTTCTCCTTTCCTCAAAAGGTGTTCTCACTTTTTGAAAATCGCTTTCGCAGTCGGGGTTACATCTGAGCCTCATTTTTGTTGCAATAGCGCTGCCGCATCGCTGCTGCAGCACTTCTTTGCGTTTGCATAACATATGTTTTTGGATTCACTTTCTTCTTGGGTGAAGCGGCAGCGCTGCAGCATCTTGCAGGGAAGCACGGACTTGGTCGGGGAGCAAGTCCGTGATTCTCGAGAAGCGCTGCCGTCTTCCTCGGAAGCGCTGCAGTGCAAAAACAGATGTAGAAAGAATCGGCCGAGAAGTGGACCTGCAACATGCAACAAAAACGAGGCTCTGGTTGATTTTAATGTTATCACCTACTTCGGACTGAAACTAATTACTTTTCTCCCTACTAGAGAGGTTCAGTTGCGAAGCTACGGCCCTCTTTGAAGACGCAGTTGATGAATTCTCAACGGTTGAAGGAGTGAAAAGAAACTTTGAGCTTTGGCGCGGCACGCATATGGACTCGTATCGCGACGCTTATGTTAGTTTATGTCTACCAAAGGTATTTTCGCCACTGATTAGGCTGAAGTTGGTTACTTGGAATCCGCTGGAGGTATGTCATCCTTTTCTTGGAATGAAAAAGAATTCTTTTTTTCTCCTATTTTTTTCTCTTTTCCTTGTTTTATGCCCGCACATTTTCTTCTTATTTTTATTGTATTTTAATAACGATAACAATGGTTCATTGATATGAGAGTAGAACACACCGAGCATTGAGCAAACAGTAGTTGCGTTTTTGCAGATACTATGGTATCTGATATCATGGTCTAAAGTCATTTTTGCAGTTATCGTGGTATCTGGCCAGTTATCGTGGTATCTGATATTCCCGACCGTGGTAACTGATTGTGGTATCTAAATAAGTCATTTCACTTTCAGCAATTTTTATAAATTGGCGGGAAAGAAGTTTAATTGGCACTTAATGATGTGACTGAATATCAGTTTTTCTTTTGGGATGACCTCGAAAAGTTCAATTTCATTGTCGTTTTTGCAAAGCCACCGTATATCCGATACCACGGTAACTGAAAAAACGACTAATTGCAGATCCAGTTACCGTGTTAACAGATACCATGGTATTTGCAAAAACGCAACTAGTGTGATTTTGAAATATGGGCGAAGGAAATTTTCAGGGGGAAATGATATATTAAATTTGGGAAAAAATCAATTTCAGTGAGAGATTAGCGCAATTTTGGTGGAGATTAGGTACATTCGGATCAGTTTAATCTAAAAACTCATAGCCTACAGGCAAGCCGATTGGTTGTTTGTACGTCATAAGAACGTCAAGACTCAAAATGTCTGGCAAAATCCTATAGTGCGAAAAAGATACGAATAAAACCCTCAATCTTAGTTGGCTCTACCGCCTCTACCGGCTTAATGAATGATATATTTGCACATTAGAGCCATCATGCAAGGAAAACGGTGAATTCTCCCATACATACATACACACTAACACACTCTTAACAAAAGAAATCTGTCCGGTGTTTGAAAGCTAACTTGAGGAACTTCCCAACATTTCTTTTACCTTTAGAATCTTTGCTTCCCATCATTTTAATAACCAATTTCTTATCCATCCCCCCCACCCCAAAAATATCCTCCCTTAGTCCGTTTAACTAAACAATCACAAAAATAAAAAAAAATGAATACTTTCGACTTTTTTTAATTTTACTCTATTTTTCTTAGGACACCTTGGACATCGAACATCAAGATTGGTATACTCCGCTCTTGGGTTTTGGCTTTAGTTCTGACGAGACAGAGACATCTCTGAAAGAAGATCCAGACTACAAGCTCGCATCGACGGTAGTTGAAAAGGTTATTATTCCCAGAGTCACCCGTAAGTCATCATACTCAGTTCGTATTCAGATTTTGTGCCCGGTTTCAGAATCAGAATCATTCTTGTTTGCCCAGTATCTTGACACAAAGGAAAAAATAACCTGGGAGGTTAACAGTTTATTCGCGTAGTGATATACATAAAATTACATATATTACAACGGATACGTCAGCTACGATGCTTCATCAGTGATATTTCGGCCCTTCTTGGCAAGGGTCCTGATTGTCAGGCTGTCAATCTTCAGGGTTAACTTCGGGGAAAGAAACAGACCTGTAATCAGAAACAAACCTGTAAATAACAGGTTTGTTTCCTTCCCCGACTTTGACCCTGAAGATTGACAGCCTGACGAGGACCCTTGCCAAGAAGGGCCGAAATATTGCTGATGGGCACACGATTCCACTCTTCATCTAGCGACTTTTTGAAGGCTTCCTCGTTCAGTTCAATTCAATTTTATTTTCAAAACCGATACAACGGTCAAGCAGATTTGGTGGTTCTCGTCCATATTAACACTAATTATATACAAAAGATAATTCTAGACTAGTTTGGATATAACAAAGACTTGTCAAACACAAAATATTCAAATCTATATACAATTAATGATGCCAGTTAAAAAGGTTGACGAAAGCGGGAACAAAACTTCTTGGGTAATGAGTTGTTGTATGTTTAATTGGCTGCAATTTGGGTATCGGCTGGGCTACCACTCTCTTAGGCCTTACTCTTGCCGCTGAAAAATCTGGGGGGGGGGGGATATCACGTAGTGCTGATGTATTAAAGATTTTAGTTCCAAACACTAACGAAAGTTTTTCACGGCGCTTCAGCAGGGTTTCTAAATTATAAGTATTAAGGAGGTCTATATACGGTACTTTAGGGGACTTGGAAACTACGAGGAGGGCTCTAAACTGTATCATGTCAAGCGAACCAGACTGTTCACGAGTAAACAGTATTCCAGAAGTGGGCGTATGAAAGAAAGATAAACTCTTAGAAGATGCTTTGGTGGGACTCCATATTGGGATAATACTTTGAGGGAACGGAGGGACATGTTACCTCTCCTTAGCATAACTTCAACCTGTCTATCCCACTTCAGATCCGCCGTTATGTGAACTCCCAAGAGTTTAAGTTCCCTAACATACTGAGAGTGAGGAATTGGAGGGAAAAAAACAGGGTTACTTTTTAAAAAGGACATTGTTAGAACCACTGATTTCTCCATGTTAACAACCATTTGCTCGTTGGATGCTGATGCCGTGTCGTTGGTCAGACTGTTCCATCTGTTTATAACTCGACATGAGAAGAACTGTTGTCGTTGTCGGGTTCTGACAGATCTTTTAAACAGCTTCTTAGAGCGGCCCCTTCTATATGTGCCAACTGTTTGGACAATGGGCATACAGATTGGGGGTTGTTCTTGTGAGGTCAGCTTATATCTTGGGTTATGTACTATTAGAGCAGATTCGAAAAAACTCACTCGTTTGTCGGCAAGATGGTGTGCGTGTTTTTCCAAGTCAGACTTCGTCTCCGAAGCAACCCGTTGAAAAATTTATCTCAAAATAGTACTATGAAGTAGTACGAAAAAGTTGCATGCAGTACTAACGATGCTACTACATGCTTCTACTTCAAGGCTACCGTGTTACTGCATACTATATGCTACTATTAGCAAGACTGGATGCTACTGGATATTACTACATAAGATTGGACCAGTCTGAGGCACATTAAATGATGGTATTCTTTGCTATTACATAGTATTACATGCAACGTTTTCGTACTACTACAATACTACTACGCAGGCTACAAATTTTTCATCGGGAATCTAGGTTTCCTAATGTATGATGATGAAATGCACAACTTGTTTTGGTTCAGAGAAATTTGAGGATTTGCCTCTTTATTTGGCCGTGCAACGGGCCCTACACATTGAGCGTGTTCCACCCTTGTAACAATAGTTACTATTAGTTACTATTTCCGTTCCATCCTCACGAAAAGTTACTACGCTGACCGTTCCAACCTTGTCGGAATAGTAACTAATAGTTACTATTTGCTTACCATGCTCGGGAGCGTGGTAAGCGTAGTAACTACGCATCTCTGGAACGTGATTGGTCGGATTCGCCCCTGGCGTGAGATCCTGCTGGAAAATAGAAAAATCGTTCCAGCCTTGACGGCAAAAAGCCAGAATTCGTGACGTCATGCGTAGTAACTACGGTAAGTAGGATGGAACACGCTCATTTAGTCACAGCCCAAGAAGTTTGGTTCTGCGAGAAAGAGAGTTCGGTAGTCTTTTAAAGTTTTACTGAAAAGACAACTTATTTCTGTGTCATTTAATTGGAATTATTTGGATTCTGTCAATGGATTTTTTTGTTTTCCATCACTATAGGCTATCTGCTCTAGTTATGACGTTCAGATTCTACTATAACCGGGGGGATTTTAATATCAACACAAACGCGGCTTTTCAATGGGCAGTGGTGAGACTGGTGAAGATTGCTTAGTGCCTGAACACAAAAAAAAAATCATAAATCTTTCTTGTAAGGCAGACAACAAAAACACAAGCGCATAGAGGTACCACATATCACACGGAAATTCCACTATTTGAAAATCTATTGTTCGTGAATAGCGGAACAACGAAGTAACGCATTTTCAGCGGGTCTTCAAGCCAATTTAAGTGAATAAGTGATGGGGAACTAGATTGTCCTATCACAGCCCTTTTCTGTTAAACTTTAAGTGTTTCTTAGAAGAAATGAATAATCAAGTTAAACGTACACTAATGTAGAGGACATACATTCTGGCCAAGAAGAAAACTACTGGATCGATCGTGACACAATCAGGAAGAAAACAAAAAATCAGACAAAATCAAAGGAGAAGGGGTAAAAGTAGAAATGCCTACCGGAAGGAATAGTCTTGGCGACTAACCCTTTTTATCGATGAAGAACTGCAGGCCTAGCGAAGAGCCGGGAGCGTCACCACATGTCCCCAACGGACGTAGATTGGTTGACACAGGATTTGAGTCATCGTTCGGGCGACGTTTCTCATTCTCACCGAGGTTCACTTGTGTGTTTCATATAGAGTATTAGGGCCGAGTGTAAAGCGTGGTGCAGTTTGTGAACATGAGTGAGATGTTAAGCGACAGTACTGCGTTTCCGCGACAGTACTGCGTTTCCGCGACAGTACTGCGTTTCCGCGACAGTACTGCGTTTCCGCGACAGTATTGCGTTGCCGCGACAAGTTCGACCCGATGAAAAATTTCAGGAATTAGTCGTATGGAGTTGTACGAAAAAGTAGCATGCAGTAGTAACTGTTGCCACTGCATGCTACTACTAGCAAACTGGAGGCTACCACAACAGGATTGGATGCAATCGGATACTACTACTTAAGATTAACCCAGTCGAAGGCACGTTAAATCACAGTATTCCATACTACTTCTAATGCAACTTTTTCTTACAACGACCATACATAACTGCACAGTCAAAGAATTTTTCATCGGGGAGCGATCTTTGTATTTTTAGTGATTTTACGACGTTGTGTGGCAAGCGTCGTGAGCCCAACTCTTCTTTCTTCGTGTTCTTCCTTTTCACAATCTAGTTTGTTAGGCAGCTATGGAAGCGAAATTTTCTTTTGGAAGTCATATTTTCTTCGCAAATCAAGCTACCCTGCCCTCAAGTGACCGTCATTGCTCGTCTAGGGTACAGTAGAGGTATGCTTATGTGAACGTCTGCTAACAGTGCACGATAGCCGAAGAAAAAACTAAAATCCAAACCAGGCATTTTTACTATGAATACTTGAAAGAACCACTCACGCTTTTGTCACTTTTTTTAATATGTTGCTGATTCACGGTTGAACTGACACCTGAACCTCGTTTTGTTGCAATAGCGCTGCCGCATCGCTGCTGCAGCACTTCTTTGCTTTTGCACAATATGCGTTTCTTCTTGGTTGAAGCGGCAGCGTGCAGCATCTTGCAGGGAAGCACGGACTTGGTCGGTGAGCAAGTCCGCTATTCTCGAGAAGCGCTGCCATCTTCCTCGGAAGCGCTGCAGTGCAAAAACCGATGTAGAAAGAATCAGTCCGGAATCGGCCGAGAAGTGGACTTGCAGCATGCAACAAAAACGAGGCTCTGGTTTGCTTTTTATAATTTGAAAAGTTTTCCACGAGGAACACAGCTTCAGTGGAGAAGATGGCCGAACCGGCCAATGCCTTCAAAAGAAGGACCTTTTTAGTAAATTCAAAATCTACGAAAGTTAACTGAATTTGTACTGCAAGTTTGTGCCAGGATAACCCTGAAGTAGTTGGCTGTTATCTGATATCAAGTTTGTTAGTTTTCTTTTAACTATGCAAGTAGCAAAGCCAAGGTAGTGGAACAGTTAAAAAGTGTAAGCATACCTCTACTGCATATTTAAACATCGTACAAACGTTTTGTAGCATCTGGACCTCGACTCTCATAGATTCCGTTTCGGAATATACATTGAATTTCCATTTTTACAGAGATTGTTGAACTTGGCTGGGACCCTCTCTCGACAAGACAGACGAAGCGACTAGTCGACCTGGTCCGTTTGTTCATCGATTCGTTTCCAACGGTCCACGGTAATTCCAAAGCGTTCCAAGAGTTGGTGAGAGCATGTGTCGAAAAGCTCAGAGACGCACTGGATAATGATGTGTTCGTTCCGTTGTATCCTAAAAAGTAAGTACTGCATAGTTTGTCACGAGGGCCGTATCCAGGGGGGGGGGTTAGGGAGTTGAACCCTCCCCCCCTCCCGAAATAATCATTTTTATAGGCTTTTCCCTCTGATCTATGTCTTTTTTTGTAGTTTCTTGTCCGACCCGCAGGCACCCCCCCCCCCCCCCCCCCCGAAATAAATTCCTGGATACGGTTCGATTTGTTACTATATGCATGTGGATTCCAGGGAAATAAAACTTATAATATGGATCATGTTCCACCCTTCTAACAATAATAGTAATAATAATTTATTTCTAACCCACGAATTCCGGAGGAAAAAAAGTGGAGTACAGTAAAGAAAAAGAAAGGAAGAAAATACTACATACAAAACTCTAGCACATAAACAGGGGGGGGGGGGGGTAAGGGGGTGGTGTGGTGAAAACCGAGAGTAGACTGAACCTGACAGCTTCCTGTGTAGCATTAGTAATTTCTCCGAAATATCTGGAACACCGAACTTACGAATAGTTGCTCTATTCCGATGCCACGGGGGAGGTAAAGAAGGAATTTACAGTAACGAAAATAATTTTTAACGAAATTAACCATTAGTTATTATGTTCGTTCAAACCTCGTGAAAAGTTACTACGCTGACCGTTCCAAACTTCTCGTGGTAACTACACTGTAAAAGGTTTCTCCGAATAAGGATGCAGTATTCGCTACTGGGATTAATCTTATCTCTATTCGGACAAAATTAATCCGAATTAGGGATACTCTTATCTCAAAAAGGACAAGATTAATCCCAGTAGCAAATACTGCAAGATTTTTTTTTACAGTGTATTTGCTTACCACGCTCTAGAGCGTAGTAAGCGTGGTAACCACGATATTTGTCACGTGATTGGCTGGATTAGCCCGCGGCACAAGATTTATTTCCGGAAAAGCACAAAGGGCCATGGAAACAAGAAAACAGCACAAAAAACGAAACCATAACCTTAACCACTATTTACAAAAAACTTTCCCTGTGAATCATGGCTATATACCTTTAGGAATCTTCCCAAATTTCTAATATCTCTAAAACTTCTACTTTTCAAAATTTGTTTAAACCTTTCCTCCCCCCAAATATTTAATTCCTCAGGTCTTTTAACTCCTGACACTCACACATTAAATGGAAAATACATTCGCGGAAAATAGAAACATTCGTTCCAGCCTTGACGCCAAGAAGCCAGAATTTGTGACGTCATACGTAACTACGGTAAGTAGGGTAGAACATGCTCATGGTTGGTTGTCACTGCCCAGTGCCCAGTCTCATGTTCCCACTCGCAGAAAAACAATGACCATTCTTACATAGGCTATACAGTAGGCCTACTGTTCCTTCAGCCCAGGCTGACTGCGAATCATATTTGATAGTGCAAAACGGATACGTCAGCGGAATTTTATTAGAGCTATATTTCGGCCCTTCTTCCTTTTTCCAACTATAGCGGCTTTGAGCCTGAATAGGTCTTGCAAAGAAGGGCCGAAATATAGCCCCAATAAAATTCAGCTGACGTATCCGTTTTGCACTATAAAATGTGTAGGCCTACTGATTTTTTTAACTACGTGTTTGATGACATCACGAGATAGAGAGGGAGTTTATTCAACAGACAATAATACATACCACACAAGGGTCGCCCCAGAAACCTCTGGCCTCATAAAACAACCGTAACCACGACGAATAACGTAATGGCCACCACCCCTAAGGCAGGTGGCCGTAACAGAACCACTAAGAGTTCACCCATATTATATCCGAGTCGCGATATGAAGAATACAGACCAAAAACCAAAACACCGTGGTATAACTGGTTATTATTAAAATGCAATACAAAATGCTGCTTTATGTTATTACAAAAAGAAATACGTAAAAAAGGGCCAAACTTCTTTCCCACCAATTTGAATGAATTTTTCAGAGAAGAAGGTTAGTAACAATTGTCGGAACCGTGGTGTCTGAATATCAGATACCACGGTAACTCGCCAGATACTTGGTAACATATGGACCGACCTACTAAGCCGGAAGGTTACAATGAAATGAAGACAAACAAGTAAGAGTATAAAAATCAGCAGACCTAAAGGTTATATTTAAATTCCTGGGAAATACCAACACAAAATTCGACCTTCAAACAGAATTGACCTGATGCCACTTTTCAGCATTATGGACACCAAGATGGCAGCAGCGTTTGTACAGCGGCAGTTCTGGTGCGGTTTGAAGCTACTAACGAATATTCTCGCCTGGGAAGGCATCCTGGCGGAAAGGCTGCTCTGCACTTTGGCACTCGACAATCTGCTGACCCGATATCTTCTGCTGTCACTTCGTAGCATGGCAACTGTGGCAGAGAGAGACATCACATCCGAAATTGACAAGTGCAGATACGTAAGTACTACGGAGCCCGAATGGTTGTATTTACTTCCCTTCATGCTTCAGGATTCGTTCGCTCCGTGATCTCGTATCACGGAGATTCCTTCGTCGAGAACTCCAGATTAGGAAATAAGGCAACCCACGAGAATATGAGATTTTAGTCAGTCTACTCACAAGCGAGTTAGGATCTAAAATGTCGCATTCGGATCAACTTCCACCAGATCAGCAGCGATCTTTCCACTCCTGTTACGCATACCCCCCCCCCCAACTGTATCAAAATGCGAGTGTTCTTCACCGTTTTCCTACCGAATTGGGCCATATTTCGATATCTGGAGACGGATACATGAATGGATGGTATTGCTTTTCTTAGTGATGTATATACAAAAACAAGTCGGAAAGTTAAGATCGAATCTTAGTCAGACCATCTTTTCTTCCTGTCTTTCAGGTGAAAATCGGTATGTGTTCCAGGCTAGAGTGTACAGTCGTTGCTAAACTTCGTCATTCTCAGCCAAACAACTAATAATGATAATAATTATAACATAAATGCAGTGTTCTATCGAAGCCCTGTAATTGAAATTCTTGAAATTGCCGACAAACGAACTAGCCGGCCAGAGTTGCGACTGGCCAATGAAGTAAAAACGAGCCTTTCAGAGTGTCCGTGTTGCAGTTTGAGGAAGGGGACTCGTCTCCTTCAGTTCGCATGTCCGTGTGTGACTTACGTAGGTTATTCAGTGAACCTCACGTAAGTCTTGCGTGGCGAATTTCAGTTCGCCTTTAGCTAGTAACTGCATTTAAAGGTCATGCTGTCCGCGAGTACTCCTGGGGGAGCAGCTAGAATAGAGGGAGTCACTCCACGCGGACTCGGCGTCCGGAAAACAGCGAGAAAACGGGGAATACTTTTAAAATGGATTTGTTCGGAAAAAAAAAATATGCGGTTGATGAAATAGTCTGGACCCATTTTATTTTTGGTTTTCTTTATTATGATTGTTTTAATTAATATTACATTTCACAACACAAGCAAAAATTGATTCCCCTCCGAATCTGAAAGGGGGTCCTTTTTCAGGATCGTGATTATAATCAGAGAATTCCCCGTCCTTGCCAACTCTCGAGAATAAGGGGAATGAGTCCCCGGGACAAACAAAAACGCAGGGACTTCTCAAAAGGAGTCCTAGGGGAATGGCGAGAAGAAGTTCTCACCTTGGGGTCCGTTTTCCCTCGGCTCCTTTGCTGATCCATCCCCCTTTTCAGATAATGCGTCTGTTGCCTAGCTCCTGGTTGAACCAGTCAAACCCACTGCCGCAGCTCGAAGGATTTGTGCGATATCTCGCACAGCTCGCCCAACAGGCGGATACGACGATAAGTGGCGGAAAGTAAGTCACATTAAAACTTCGAGCGTGTTCCACCCTACTTGTCGTAGTTACTTCACATGACGTCACGGATTTTGGCTTCAAGGCTGGAACGTATTTCTCTATTTTCGCCAATATGAGCCGTGTTCCTTGCTGTTAGTTACTACGCATGACGTCACGGATTCTGGCTTCTTAGCGACTAGGCTGGAACACATTTTTCTATTTTTAGCAAAATATCGTGCCACGGGCTAATCGCACCAATGACGTCAAAGAGATTCGTAATTACCACGCTTACTACGCTCCCGAGCGTGGTAAGCAAATACTTACTGTTAGTTACTATTTCGAGAAGGCTGGTACAAAAATAGTAACTATAGTTACTGCTGTTAGAAGGGTGGAACACGCTCTATATCACTCCGCAAGCCAATCACGTTACAGAGATCCGTAGGTACCACGCTTACTACACTCCCGAGCATGGTAAGCAAATAGTTACTATTTCGAGAAGGTTGGAACGGTCATCGTAGTGACTTTTCGTGAGGTTGGAATGGAAATAGTAACTAATAGTTACTATTGTTAGAAGGGTGGAACAGGCTTTTCATCACTGTTAGCCTACACTCTCAGAAGCTTTATAAAGTTAAAGCACAACTTTTCACGATAGAACGGTTGAGGAGCCCGGAATATTGTTTTCCGAAACTCCACCAATACTTGTTCTGTGAAATTAGCAGTTCTTTTTGCCGTCGATGTCGCTTGTCGACCTGCCTTAAAAAATAGAAATCCCCAGCAAAGGAAAAGGAGTTGAAACCAGAAGATATTATAATTGTTGGCTTACCAAGTCCTGAAAATGAAAAAAAAAAACTGTGAAGCTACCCATGCCCCTACATTTTTAAGATTACGGTGAAGGACGGATTTAAGAACGGTGGAGATTTTTGAAAAGGTTAATGACATACTTTACTCAGCCGAGAAAGTGCCAAAACTTCGTAGGATCTAAGGATAAACTTAAAGGTAGCCTAAAAAAAAAAAAAAAAAAGGCAGAATAAGCGAGAGGGGTCCTTTGCAACAGGGATGGCCATTTTCAATAGATACAAGATTACAGAATATTTCCAATGTGACCTTTTTTAAGTGTTTTTTTGTGTTTTCGCTAGAAAGTAACGCTGCAAACCATATGTAATGTAGTGGTATGTTTGCACAGATGTAACACTTTTTAAAGGCTCATAACACTTTCTTTTGCAAGGTCAACAGGTAGCGTTTTAACATATCTCTTGGAATTGGCCATTCATTTTCAGTTATTTTTGTGAAGTTACAGTTTACCCACTCTTTCAACAAGATGTATTCGTGGACGATGGAATATCAGATTAGATTTATTTATCTATAGACACCACTGCAGACACAGTTATCCGTGAAGCCACGTGAACCCGGACCGAGAATCCACTACCCGGAATTTCATATTAGATTTATTTATACGTAAAGACCACTAAGTTATCCGTGAAGCCACCCAAACTCGGATCGAGAATCCACTATCCAGAATGCCGTCATTGTCAAGGTTCAGCTACGCAGTGCTTGCACCCGACCTCAAAGTTTTTCACACGGTTTGAGTATTATTCGGAAATTTCGGAAATGCAACACAAATTATGGCTGTTGTCGAAAGTATAGAAATGAAGCTAATTTTTAAACAACTCATCTTTAAACAACTTTTACATTATAGGAAAGTCATCGAAGACATCGCATCGATGCTAATCCGTCTGGGGGCGGATGACAAAAGTACTGAAATTGTGGACAAATATTTGTGATTTTATATTGTCTTTTGTAAATAAAAAACGTTAATTGTAGCCGTTTCTTTTTATGAGGAATGTATTGAAATCAGAAATAATTTGCAATCACAGTTAAGAACTTAAAATGTTAAAAATATTCATGCCAAAAACAGAAACCTGAATAACTAGCCTGCTGCATCAGAAAGGATAATTCACATATTGTAGAATATCGTCTAAACCATGCAGACACTGCGCTCGGCGTTTTCAAAACACTTCAGGCATCATCCTTAGGTGGAAGAACGTCATTAGTCGCACTTTTTGTCACCTATCTACCAAGGCCTTGGTTCATTCTTCCGTTTTCTGCACCAAGCGCTTACTACAGACTGCTTTTCTGGCCCTTTCTGCCCAGGCCTGCGGAGAAAGCAGATTAGCTACTCCGATGTGAGTTGACTTACCTGCTCAGGAGAACGGCGACTGAGACTCGTCTCTGGCAACAACGGTCAACTTAGCAGAAAGGATTGGGAGAGAGGCCTTTGAGAGCTGGTGCGGGTAATTCCTTTACATAAATCGGGGAAAAGACCAATATCCATCCTTGCTTTTTTTCTAAAGTTTACGAAAAAATAGTGAACGGTCAACTTTCCAGAAACATTGAAGATAATAAAATTCTGCTCGATACTCAATTTGGGTTCCGTAAAGGTCTGTCAACGGACTTAGCTATCATTAAACTAGTAGATTGGATTAACGAAGCTTTTGAAATGGTTTGATTCCGGCTGCAATATTTTTGGGCTTAAAAAAAGCATTTGATACTGTTGATGAACTACTAAATTCTTTACAATCTATTGGAATAGGGGTCAAAGCACTAGACTTTATTTGGAAGGAAACAAGTAGTCATGAACGGTAGTTTTTTCGTTATTTATCGTTTTGTTTCTTTCATAATACTCCGTATTTTGTATTTTACACTTTACGGGTAATGAAGTTCATTAATTCATTCATTCGTAGTATTACATCGCAACAGTGTGTAATCCATTGCGGAGTGCCACAGGGTTCGATTTTGGGTCTATTACTTTTTATTATTTTTATTGGCACGGTTAAATATTTCATGTCCGAAGCTGGTATTCTTTTATTTGCTGATGGCACTCTTCTTTTTTTGTCTGGCCCTTCTATACCTGATTTATACGAAAAGCTAGAAATAGCACTAGCTGAATTTACCAATTTCACTGATTCTCACCTACTAACCATGAATTTTTTAAAAAGAAATTGTATGTTATTCTCGAGAACCTCATCCCTAACAAGCCCTGGTCAATTTATAGTACTTCAGTCATCAAAAGAGTGCAATCCATCAAATACCTTGGTTTTCTACTCGATGAGAATTTGTCATGGAAAGAACACGCCGATGATCTGTCGTCTAAACTTTCTCGGTCTCTTGGAGTGATAATGAGAGTTAAAAACAGTGCATCATCTAAAATTCTACGAATGATATATTATGCTATTTTTCAACTTTACTTAATGTATGGATGCTCCGTGTGGGCTAGCAATTTTGTATCTTGTTACAAGAAAGTTCAAAATCTACAAAAAAGTGCTATCCAGGCAATCACGTCGCATGACCCCAATAAGAATCGCAGTGACCGTTTTAGATCTAATAAAATAATGGATGTCGCCACAATTAGAGATTACCAAGTTGCAGTTTTCACTTATAAGTATTTTAATGATCATTTAAATTCATCTTTTCAGAATTTGTTTTCACAGAATCAGTATTTCCACGAGTATTGTACTCGGAATGCCCGACAGTTGGCGACTGCCCCCCGTGAAACAACTAGAGCTTCTTTCATAATAAAACACTTTGCTCCGGGGGTGTGGAACTGAATACCTGAGGAGGTAAGGGTTGCGTCTGCCCTTTCAGCTTTCAAGTCACAGGCCAAGTCTTTTTTCTTATCAAGAACACAAAGTTCCGAAACATAATTTCCTTTCTTCTTTTTTCCTTCCTTTTCTTAGGGGGGGGGGGGTGCTTTGTTGATGGAAGACCGTTCGTTCCTGAATTTCTCTTGTCAGTTTGTTACGCCCTCATTCTTCTTTTCTTCTTCTTCTTTTTTCTCTCCTTCTTCTTCTTTCTTTGGTTTGTTTCCCTTAAGATTATATGAATGATGAATAAGCCCCCCCCCCCCCATTGCCAGGCCTTATGGTGGGGCCATAAACATTTAACGGTGTTTTCTATTTTTATGAATAAAATGAACTGAACTGAAAAATGAACTGAACTATTTTGGCAAAAAAAAGAAGTGACTATTGATAATGTTCACAGAAAATCTCCACATAACCGTACGACTAACCCTTCAGTTGTGCTTTAACAGTAAACTTCAATGCACCTTTAAGGGGACTACCTACGCTGTAAAAAGTTTCTCCGAGTAAGGATTAAAGTTAACTGCAGTATTTCTACTCTCTACTGAGATACGATTAATCCGAATTAGAGATACGATTATCTTTTTAGAGACAAAATTAATCCCAGTAGCAAATACCGCAAGATTTTGACATTAAATATGGTTTGCAACGTTACTTTTAAAGGGTACCTCGCACTGTATAGTGTTTTCTGATCAGATGCTCTAAGTTGCTATGCTTACAGAAAAGTACACACGGCTTCTGCTGTTTTTATGCTCATTTCATGCAAGTCTTGGCAAAACTTGCAAAACTGATATTCGGACGGAAGAAACAACGATCGGGCGCATAACACGTTACACTAGAAGAACAAATACTGGCAAGCGTGACAATCAGTATATTGCTAAATAGAGGAGATAGGATATACTTTTGAAGTGGAAAATCTCGGGAACGAGAATGGATGAAAATACTAAAGTCGAATACGTTACAATCATGCATCTTTTAACGAAATATTAACTCTTACAGATAACATTCGAAGTGTTGTCTTTTGAAAGTGCGCATCTTTCTGTATCTACATGCTACCAAAGGGCAGTGGGTTTGACTGGTTCAACCAGGTGCTAGGCAACAGACGCAATGCGTAGCTACTTAAACACTACCAACCAGCACATAATTCGTCCACACCCATATGTTTTTACCAGACATGGCCCATTGGGCTCATGGTCCAACCAACCCAGTCCGCAACTCGTATATAGCTTCCTTTGCATTGCATTCACAACTCCAGACTTTATATTACATGACTCATTCGATGAAACGACTAAACTGTAGAGAAAAGCTAGCTTTAATAGGCAATATCACATAACTTCTACAGGTAACAAAAGAGAGAAATCACAAACCCATAAGGTACTTTCAAGCCTCAGTGCTGGCCTTTTGCCTTCTCAAACCTCTGCGAAACATCTTTCCAGTTGACAATGTCCCAGATACTCTTGACGTAATCAGCCCGGACATTTTTGTACTGAAGATAATATGCATGCTCCCAGACATCAATCCCCAAAAGGGGGAGGAGCCCAGTGGTGGGCTCCAAGGGGTCCTGATTGGGGCATGCAGCAATGGACAGACTGTTGGTTGTCTTGTTGAATCCTAGCCATCCCCACCCTGAGCCCTGAATGGCGACAGTAGCCGATTGCATTTTGGTTTTGAAGTTTTCAAATGATCCGAAATCTTTCTTGATCTGATCAGCCAGAGCTCCTGTGGGGGAAAATGACTGAGAAAGGAAAATGATGGATAACAAGGAGCGTTGTTTAGAAGGATAAAGGTGGTTTCAAGTCTCGGGTAACGCCTGTTTTCACCTCAGTGCAACTTCCTTCGGGGTTGCTCTGCTGCAGTCTTGATACTTCCTAAGTATTTATGTCGGGGAAGCACCGACACCTTCTCCCACCAGAGGCGCCGCAGCCAAGATATGCAACAAAGCGCAGAAACAAGTTTGTGCTTTGCAAAGCATCAGCGTCTTCCCGATACAGGCGCTGGTTCAGGCAATATTTTGTACATTACATGAACACGCAGGCCTAAATAGAGTGACTAATAAAATAAAACATTATATCTTTATTTATGTATATGTGAAGCTTTTCATTTATCTATAAAGAAACCATACATCAAATAAATGTTTTCTTAACAGTTATAGAATATAACAGAATAGAATTTAATTTAAAAATGTCTTTCACAGCAATCATGTCAAATTTGCACTTCTCGTCAACATATGGAAGAGATTTATTTTAAGGCAGGGATTAAGTGGGTGGATCTAAGAATTTTAATTAGTTGCCGGGCTGATTGTTTGCCATTGGGAAAACGGAGGAAATATTTGGGGAATAAATTAGGACGTACTGGTCCCTACTTTTGCCCTATGTGTGGTAGCGAGAATGAGAATTTGTTACATCTGATGTGTGAATGCCGTGAGCTAGGTGACCTGCGGGTTGAGATTTTTGGGAATGTAACTACAATAAATGATGAAGTATGGATGATGAGCGTTATTGGAAGTAAGTGTTTTCAAGATTTGAAGAGGCTGGTAAGGTTCCTAAAAATAGCTTTATCCCACAGAGAGAATTTCCTTTAGGTTAGTTCTATTATTTCGTTCAAGTGTTCTCTTTTTTTGTAACCATTTTTGCCATGGCCTCAGGCTTTTTGTGCAATAAATTCTATTCTATTCTATCATACATGAAAACGTTGTCAATCGACATTTACAGCAGATTCGCAGATGTCAATATATACATACCTTTAAACACAACCAAATTATATAAAGGAACAAAACAAATTCATTTTTAGTCGTGAGAATTAAAAAGTGTCACAAAAGTTACCAAACCCGTGCATCCGTTCATACAGGACGGAATGAAGCTGGTAGCTTTTGGTAACCTTGGTAGGACACGAGAAACGTTCCAAAATGCAAGTTAATTAGCGTATAAACTGAAGGCAGAGCTTATAAAGGTATTGTTTTCTAGCTGTTACATACTGATCCCTCAATCTTACGGTAACGAACTTTAACTAAATTCGCACAGAATTATCAGTCCGACCGGTAAAACACAGATTCAGGAAAAATCCAACAAAAAAGTTCCAGAGATTGTGAATAATAAAGGAGAAAAATAAATGCAACAGATGGAAGAAAATCAATAATGTACTGCACCGATTTCGCGAAAAAATCGATGTCCCATCTACTCTGTACGCCAACAAGTTAAGGAACAGACACATAAGAAACTCAAAAACTGAAGAGGTAGAAACAAAATCAAATAATGAAAGAAAAGAAGATGTTTACAATGCTACTTTAAAGGACCCCTCGAAATTTACCGTTTATGTTCGAGAATTTTAAACTGGCTGGATACTTTAAAACTAGGCCCTGCTTCTAACAAATTAGCCACAGCCAGGATAGCTCTGGCTTGTTTAAGCTTTGCCCAGGCCCGTTGATTTGTACAAACAAGACAAAAGGTTTCGATGGGATCCCAAAAGTTCAAATTTGATCCAGACAATTGGGTCTTGTCTTCGCTAGATCCAGTCTTCGCCAGACTCCTTGAACACTTTTACTATTAAAATTTAGAAAAAAATTAAGGCAAAATAGCTAATCATATGAGAAAATCAAGTTCAGATATGGATTCAGCATGTGTGTTTACCCCTGTAAGTCATATCTATTTTGACGGAGCAGATCGAAACTTCCTGCCTTACTTCTGCCAATTTTCCGGTTTCCGCGGAATTCCAGAACTACTTTTCCGGCGAAGAAATAAAGCTCAATGACGAATTCAGCATGTCTCCTTACCCCTACATCCAACCTCTAATCAACTTCCAATTAAACTTTTACTTTTAACAAATTTTCCTGTTTCAGCCGGATTCCGAGCAATCTATATGTCCGGTGAGAAAACGGTTGTCATATGCAAATTCAGCATGTCTACTTACCCGCAAATCAAACATCTTATCACATTTAAATAAAACTTTTACTTTAAACAAATTCTCCGGTTTTGGCCGGATTCCGGCCGAACTAATCGTCCGGCGAGAAAATAATTTTCATATTCGGATTCAGCATGTCTCCTTACCCCTAATTCGACTATTTCATTAGCTTTTATAAATATTTTTTTCCCATTAATTTTAAACCCCTCCCCCACCCCTAAATATAGAGCTACATAGCCCATCTTCGAACTTGACTTGTACTTGGACCTAAAGAGTCCTCATGCCAAGTTTGATCAAAATATCTAAACCCCTTCGAGAGTTATCGTGCTAACAGACGGACGGACGGACAGACGGACAACTTTACGATGTCATAGGTATCCCTCCACTTACGTTTTGGGATCCCAAAAAGGGCAACATTTTACATAACCAGTTAACTGCAGTATTTACTACTGGGATTAATCTTATCTCTACTGAGATAAGATTAATCCGATTTAGAGATAAGAATATCTCAGTAGAGAGAAAATTAATCCCAGTAGCAAATACTGCAAGATTATTTTTTTAGTGTATGCATCAAAAACAGAGAAACAAGGCAAGTTTAAAAATCAGTGAGTTGTCGTTAGGGGTGGGGGGGGGGGTAGAATGGACTATATAAAATTATGGTCTCTAGTTTTAAAGCACACCTCGTACTACTATTTTTTACAGTGTATGCATCGAAAACAGATAAACAAGGCAAGTTTAAAAATCAGTGAGTTGTCGTTAGGGGTGGGGGTGGGGGGTAGAATGGATTATATAAAATGATGGTCTCTAGTTTTAAAGCACATCTCGTACTATTTACTGTCTATGTTCCAATATTCAAAGCTATCTGAATACTGTAAAGCTAGGCTCTTCTTTCACAAAGTTGTCCACTCCCTTGCCTGTTTTAAAGGCACAAAAACTTGACTACGCAACTTTCGGCCATCAAACCGACCTGGGGGGCTTAGATAAAGATACAGGGACTTATTGTCGACAGGACCCCCCTTCTTTGTTATCTCGAACCCCGTCCTTAGTGTTCCCAAAGCTAGCTGGCAGGCCCTTGCCCCTTATGCACTGTAATTATGCACTTCTGCACCGTAAAAGTTCGCCTTTGACTGTGTTTCTGCCATAGTATCGGGGTAGTAGTCAAGAGGCCGTGCGTTCGATTCCTCATCCCGGCACACAAACCTTTTGCTTTTTTTTCTACTAACTCAAAAGTCGAAATCTCGGAAACTGCCGGAAACTGCAATGGTCGTAGCGAGAATTTTTCTTACTCCCAATATCGACTCAGGGTACATTCTTGATATGTCAGCTAACTCCCCGAGTCAAGTTTGAGTCAAGTTTTCTGTTCTTAAGCCTTTTCCGAGGCCCATCGACTTCTAGCAAGATCTCGGCAAAATTCATAAAAACCGATTTTACTCATCAATAGCACGATACGCGAACACTCGTTCGGAGCACAGTGCGCATGGAAATAGTGAATCGCGGCAAGTGCAAAGATCAGTGAGGTGTCGTTACCGTGTTCACAATGTGATTGAATCTCCGGGTTTAAGAACTAATGAATGTAACGGAAGTAAGTTGCACTGGTGTTATAGGTACGACAGGTTCTTTAAAGGACACCTGAACAATGAAACCATACTTGAACTGACTATGGAGAATGCATTTACAGACATGGCCACGGAGAGAATTCTTCGCCTGAGACGTTTTCAAAATAGGGATGTTCATTTCTGGAGGTTTGCACATGCAGACTCCAAGACAAAAAGCGCAATTCATTCAAATCTTGTACAGCGCTGGCCGGATCGGTTTGGAATTTCTTTTAGATATACGTTTGGGCTTAATTAGTTAAAAAAAATTCCAGAAGAAGGGTTGATTGGAGCCATTTGTTCATTTCTAAAAATTTTCGGTAATGAAATAAGGACAGATGCAAAATGGAGCAAAAATCATAGCTTGGAAACACTATTTCGTGTCTGGATTGGGTTTTCTACAGGCAATGTTAACGGAAATCATACAGATAGGGATGATACTTGGTACTCTTCATTCAGGTGTCCTTTCAAGCACAACTCTTAATAGAAATGATCTTTTCACTGTGAAATGCTTCAGAAAAAAATGGTTCGAAAATACCGTTACTTTCAACCTGAAATTTGCGATTTTCCTGTGAGCGCTTATCGACTCTATCCAGCCTTCCTGCTCTCCAACGCGGCGGCTGGGCGCAAAGCATTTGAAAAATAAATGAACCGCGGTTAAAAGAAACAATGGAGAAAGGTGGGTATTTTAGAAGCTTATAATTCCATAAGGGAGCTAGGTATATTATAACAAGAGCTACGAGCTCATATGGCACTTGTACGAGTAGGCTGTACAAGAAAGTAGATGAGAACGTCACAAAATACACCCGCCATCCAAAAATGCGGTTCGGAAATAGAAATAGGATATTTAGTTTCACTGGTTTCTGAGCAGTTCCGGCATCGTCTCGATCGTCTGTAGCAAATCCACATGACTGTTCAAACTTTCATCCCAATAAATCCATTTGTTTGATCCCTAGACGTGCTACACGATTTCCGGTTCTCCCTCTATCTCCACCTACCGTGGCCGAATCTGGTTCGGAATAAAAAAAATCGACCACCTAAAGAATCTTCTTTTATACCATCTATCAAGTTTCACTCGAATCTGAGCATTTTTGGAAAATTTCGGTACCCCCCCCCCCTCCCACCAACGTTGTCGGATCCGGTTCGGGCCCAATCTCTTAATTCCCTGTTCCTGTCCATCAAGTTTTACTGAAATTGGAGCATAGCCTATCTGCAAGTTTCCAGTACCCCCCCCCCCCTACCTTGGCCGAATCCGGCCCGGACGCCAAACAACAAATCTAGGCCGCATAGACTCGGCACTGTCGAATTTGCATCTCATTCGGTCCATCCGTTTGGTTTGTGTGCATGTCAAAAGCCCCCCCCCCCCCCCCAATTCCCCTAATCGTGGTCGCATATAGTTAGAACACATGTTTTACATGTCGAGGCCATCGATTCGTATCACCCATGAAGTTTCACTCGAATCAGACCACTCGTTCGCAATTTATAGAAGTCAATTTCCATATTTCTCTTCTCTTGCTCCCCCAAAAATGCTCGGATCTAGGGACGGAAGTTTCCGGGGGTATCTTGTGTCAGGTTCTTAAGTCAAGATAATTCGGGTCGCTAATATGCCTGCAAAGTTTCGTTGTCGTTTTAAAGCTGGAACTATTCTAACTCACGACTACCGAAATTCCAGGAAACCCCCTCCAACTCCCCCGAAACCATCTGGCTCCGTCAATTTCCTCTAGGCCTAATGCTTGTTCCATCCATTAAGTTCCGACAATCCCTCTGCTTTTAGAATTTCTTGAATTTCCCCCCCTCCCCATCCCCACAGGTATCGGACCCGACCCGGACGTGACACTGAACGTCCGAGGCGATAGCTCACCAGACAAGTTTCATTCAAATCCGATCACCCGTTCAAAAGTTATGCACGCCACTAGATTCCGGACTCCCCATCCACCCACTCCCCCAACGATGTTCGGGTCGGGGAAACGGCTGTTTTCAAGTCAATCTGTTCGGATCCGTGACATACCTGCCAAGTTTCATCGCCCTAGCACATCAGGAAGTATGCCAAACTCGCGGGATCGCTAGAAATCCGGACCCCCCCCCCCCCAACTCCCCCACAGTGCCCTGATCCGGTCCGGTTATGTCAATGACGTGTCTAGGACTTGTGCTTGTTCTTCCCACCAAGTTTCGTCCCGATCCCTCCACTCTGAGCGTTTCTCAAAATTTCCGGTTCCCTCCTCCATCTCCCCCAGTGTCACCGGATCCGGTACGGATTTAAAGTGAGATGTCTGAGACACGAGGTCATCCTAAATATGAACTTTCATCATGATCCGATCACCCGTTATCTAAAAATACCTCAAATTATGGCTTCACCCTCCCTCCACCCCCCCAGATGGTCGAATCGGGGAATTGACGATTTCCTATTTAATCTAGTCGGATCCCTGATATGCCTGTCAATTTCCATCGTCCCAGCACATCAGGAAGCACCGAACACGCGGGATCACTAGAAATTCGGACTTATCCCTCCCCCCCAACTCCCCCAAAGTGAGCGGATCCATTCCGGTTATATCAGTCACGTATCTAGGACTTTTGCTTGTACTTTCCACCAAGTTTCATCCGGATCCCTCCAAACTAAGTGTTTTCCAAGATTTCCGGTCTCCCCCTCCAACTCCCCCCAATGTCACCGGATCCGGTCTGGATTTAAAATGGAGGGTCTGAAACACGAGGTCCTTCCATATATCAAGTTTCATTAAGATCCGATCACCCGTTCGTAAGCTAAAAATATCTCATTTTTCCTCATTTTTCCGGATTCCCCCTCCCTCCACATGGTCGGATCGGGGAAGCGACCATTTCTAATTTAATCTGATCCAGTTCCTGATATGCCTGCCAAGTTTCATCGTCCTAGCTTATCTGGAAGTGCCCGAACTAGCAAAACCGGGACCGACAGACCGACTGACGGACAGAAATTACAATCGCTATAGGCTATGGCACTTGGCCGAAGGGCAAGTGCCATAGAAAGCAGAGTAAGCAAGACTACTGGAGCGATTACTGAAGTAGGTCTCACTGGAATTATGGGTACGACCGGTCGATGCAGTCAAAGAGAGATTTGAGAATATTTACCGTTCGGTTCTCCGCCTCCATTCGGTGACAGGTTCTGCCAGAAAATGGAATGGTTCAGATGACCCCCACCGTTGAAACGAAGAAGAGGCGTGAGCGTAATCATGGTAACCAGGTCGTCTGAAAAAAAATCACACAGTAAAGCAAACGTCACACCTGAGCCTCGTTTTTGTTGCAATAGCGCTGCCGCATCGCTGCTGCAGCACTTCTTTGCTTTTGCATAATATGCGTTTTTGGATTCACTTTCTTCTTGGTTGAAGCGGCAGCGCTGCAGCATCTTGCAGGGAAGCACGGACTTGGTCGGGGAGCAAGTCCGTGATTCTCGAGAAGCGCTGCCGTCTTCCGCGGAAGCGCTGCAGTGGAAAAACGGATGTAGAAAGAATCAGTCCG
This sequence comes from Branchinecta lynchi, assembly GCA_023053575.1. Taxonomy (NCBI): domain Eukaryota; kingdom Metazoa; phylum Arthropoda; class Branchiopoda; order Anostraca; family Branchinectidae; genus Branchinecta; species Branchinecta lynchi. Next base: position 25,903,191 of record JAKZAP010000008.1, on the reverse strand, counting down.
TATCAGTATCTGTAGCAAATGCACATGACTGTTAAAACTCCCAAGTTTCAGCCCAATAAATCCACTCGTTTGATCCCTAGACTTGCTACACGATTTCCGGTACTCCATCCATCTCCCACTACCGCGGCCGAATCTGGTTCAGACTCAGAAATGGATCATCTAAAGTATCTTCTTTTATGCCATGTATCAAGTTTCACTCGAATCTGAGCACCCCACCAACGTTGTCGGATCCGGTTCTGGTCCAAAGTATGCCATCTAGGGATTCTAGGGTATATGCTCTCTCTACGTTCCATGTTTCATTTAAACTGATGCACTCGTTTGACCCCTATGCAAAAGTTTCCGAGAAGTCTCCCTCCAACTCCCCCAACGTGGCCGAACAGGACTTGAAAATATAAACGTCGTATTTCTTAATTCCCTCTTCCTGTCCGTCAAGTTTTACTGAAATTGGAGCATAGACTATCTGCAAGTTTCCAGTACCCCCCCCCCCCCCCACCTTGGCCGAATCCGTCCAGGACGCCAAATAACAAATCTAGGCTGCACCAACTCGGCACTGTCGAACTTGTATCTCATATCGGCACTGTCGAACTTGCATCTCATTCGGTCAATCCGTTTGGTTTTTGTGCATGTCAAAAGTCCCCCCCCCCCCCTCAATTCCCCCAACCGTGGTCGCATATAGTTCGAACGCTTGTTTTACATGTCGACGCCATGGATTCTTATCACCCATTAAGTTTCACTCGAATCAGACCACTTATTTCCATATTTCTCTTCCCTCGCTCCCCCAAAAATACTCGGATCTCGGAAGTTTCCGGGGGCATGTTGTGTCGGGTTCTTAAGTAATCAAGTCGGGTCGCTGATATGCCTGTAAAGTTTTGTTGTCTTAGTAAATCTGGAACTATTCTAACTCGCGACTACCGGAATTCCAGGAAACCCCCTACAACCCCCCCACACAGCCCCGAAACCACCTGGCTCCATCAATTTCGTATCTAGGCCTACTGCTTGTTTCCTCCATTAAGTTCCGTCCCAATCCTTCTGCTTTAAGCGTTTCTTGAGTTTCCCGGTCCGCCCCCCATCCCCCACAGGTATCGGACCCGACCCGGACTTGACACTGAACATCCGAGACGATAGCTCTTTCCACCAGACAAGTTTGATTCAAATCCGATCACCCGTTCAAAAGTTATACACGCCACTAGACTCCGGACTCCCCATCCATCCACTCCCCCCACGATGGTCGGATCGGGGAAACGGCTGTTCCCAAGTCAATCTGTTCGGATCCCTGACATACCTGCCAAGTTCCATCGCCCTAGCACATCAGGAAGCATACCGAACTCCCGGGATCCTAGAAATCCGGACCCCCCCCCACAACTCCCCCACAGTTCCCGGATCCGGTCCGGTTATGTCAATGACGTATCTAGGACTGGTGCTTGTTCTTCCCACCAAGTTTCACCCCGACCCCTCCATTCTAAGCGTTTCTCAAGATTTCTGGTTTCCTTCTTCAACTCCCCCCAGTATCATCGGATCCGGTCCGGATTTAAAGTGGGACGACTGAGACACGAGGTCATCCTAAATATCAACTTTTATCAAGATCCGATCACTCGTTCGCACGTTAAAATAACTAAAATTTTGGCTTTGCCCTCCCTTTATTCCCCCCCCCCCCCCAGATGGTCGGATCGGGGAAGTGGCAATTTCCTATTTAATCTGGTCGGGTCCCTGACACGCCTGCCAATTTTCATCGTCCCAGCACATCAGGAAGCTCCGAACTCGCGGGATCACTAGAAATTCGGACTTCTCCCTCCCCCCCTCAAATTCCCCCAAAGTGAGCGGATCCGTCCCGGTTATATCAGTTACGTATCTAGGACTTGTGCTTGTTCTTTCCATCAAGTTTCATCCGGATCTCTCCACTCTAAGTGTTTTTCCAAGATTTCTGGTTTCCCCCTCCAACTCCCCTCAATGTCACCGGATCCGGTCTGGTGAGCTCTGAGACACGAGGTCCTTCCATATTTAAAGTTTCATTAAGACTCCCCCACAGTTCCCGGACCCGGTCCGGTTATGTCAATGACGTATCTAGGACTGGTGCTTGTTCTTCCCACCAAGTTTCACCCCGACCCCTCCATTCTAAGCGTTTCTTAAGATTTCTGGTTTCCTCCTTCAACTCCCCCCAGTGTCATCGGATCCGGTCCGGATTTAAAGTGGGACGACTGAGACACGAGGTCATCCTAAATATCAACTTTCATCAAGATCCGATCACTCGTTCGCAAGTTAAAATACCTGAAATTTTGGCTTTCCCCAAAGTGAGCGGATCCGTCCCGGTTATATCAGTTACGTATCTAGGACTTGTGCTTGTTCTTTCCATCAAGTTTCATCCGGATCTCTCCACTCTAATCCATATTTAAAGTTTCATTAAGATTCGATCACCCGTTCGTAAGCTAAAAATATCTCATTTTTTCTTAATTTTTCCGGATTCCCCCTCCCTCAACTCCCCTCTAGATGGTCGGATCAGGGAAGCGACTATTTATAATTTAGTCTCGTCCAGTCCCTTATATGCCTACCAAGTTTCATCGTCCTAGCTTATCTGAAAGTGCCCGAACTAGCAAAACCGGGGCCGACTGACGGACAGAAATTACAATCGCTATATTGCACTTGGCCGAAGGGCAAGTGCCATAAAAAGCTGCCCGAAAACAGAATGGTAAGATGACACACTCCCCACCCCATGGAAGCAAATAGTTGTAGCCAGTTCAAATAAATCAACCTTAATTTCTGCTAGTATTTTTTACTTTTGAACTTTCTTTTTGTAGCTTTTTCATTTTATTTTACCCTTGTGTATGTGTATTGTAAGGGAACAACCAACATCTCAACAGTAAGCAAAACTATCATTATCATTAAATTCTATCCTTTCAAACTTCAGGTTTTCCTAAAGCTATTCTAAAACAAAAGTTAGACAATGTACTTACTTTTATGCTTGGCCTCTTCCATTTTCATCTCAGTGTCATTCAGCACATTGACATAAGCTTGGTGGTGCTTCTGGTGATGAATCTGCATGATTTCAGCGCTGACAACTGGCTCCAATGCATTGTAGTCATATGGAAGGTCTGGTAGGGTATGCTTCTCTCTCACTGCAGCAATGCCTCTGCAGACCCCAACTCTGGAAAGGACAGAATTTAAAGGAAGTGAGGCAAGTCTCTACTAATTAAAGAGGATCATTTAATCGTAGGATGCCACTTTAAATGGTATTGACTAAACTTTAGCCGATATCTACGGCCCGTGACGTTTTCATGACGTCATGAAGAAAATAGGAAAATTCGACTAAATTAATGTTGCAGAATGTACATTTGTACCTACATATATAGAGCCGAGCGGCCAGCGAGGAGCCGGACGCGTTTACGGTTTAATAAACCGTTCTAGGGACAAAAAGTTCCGTTAGTAAATGGAAAATACAGACTTTTCGTTTGATGTCACGACCCATAGATAATCGGAAGTTTAGTCCACACCCTGTAAATAGCATTATTGTCCCTACTGTTTTTACAAGGTATGATAAGGTAATATCCCTATACAGGGGCGTCGCAAGGGGGGGGGGGGTGCGGGGGGTGCAGCAACCCCCCCCCCACCTTTTTCAGATTCGGTAAAAAATTTGGGCCGGAGGACCAAAATTTTACTAAAATTGTTCGGTATTTTTTCGATAGCAGAACTGTTCGATATATTTACGGGGATTCGGTAGTTATATAGAATCCTAAATATGCTATTTGTGCAAATCTCTTCGGTATAATCATCGGGATTCGGTATATTTGCCGGGATTCGGTAGTTATCTCGAATTTGGTGAGAGAACTTACTGAAATCATTTGGTAATTTTTCGATGCCGGAACTATTTGGTATATTTATGCAGATTCCGTAGTTACACAGAACCCCGAATAAGCTATTGGTTCAAAATTATTCGATATCATGATTAGGATTCGGTAATTTATTCAGTATAATTTCCAGGATTAGGAAGTTAACCACGAATACTGACTTTGTTCCAGTTTCGACGAAAGTATACCGAATATGAATATTGTTCGGTAAACTTTCGATACCAAAACAATTCGGTATAATAACCGGGATACGCTAGTTATACAGAATCCCGAACATGCTATCGGCCTAAACTTATTCGGTATAATAAGTGAAAATCGGTAATTTATTCGTTATAATTGCCAGGATTCGGAAGTTACCACGAACCTCGAAACTCAGAAAAGATCGAGTGAAGCACTGGTCGCAGACAAAAGGGATGATCTATGATATCATCGATAGTCCTTACTTTTATTTTGGATTCCAAAAAGAATATGTATTCATAAATATTTCGAAAATTCCGCCTGCAGAGCTTTTCGTAATATTCTCTATTTTGTGTAACGTCGCGTCATTTGGAGGGGGTTTCAAGCCAGTTTCAGGATTGAGATTTCGAAACGTTAAAAGCTTGAATTTGGATGGAAAATAAGATTAAAATTAAAAGCAACAACAAATTTCGCCTGCGGCGCTCACTTTATGTGATTATGGGTAGTATATTGACTAGACTACAGTTACAGATACTGCCGGAACGTCACTCCATCCGGTTTCTGGAACTTCTTGGAGTCTCGGCGTTTAATCAACGGTAAATGACAGAATTTGTAAGAGAAGCAGTTAGTTTTAGCCTACAGCAAAAAAACTAATTTCGAAAATTTTCGCCTGCGGCGCTCTATTTAATTTTCTATTGGCGAGAGATGAAGTTGTTACTGCAATCACGCCCAGCAGTATATTCTCCATGTGGCCTTCGCCAGAACGCTGCCTAATAGTTGGCTTATCGTCTTTCATGTTGCCCTTTATTGTTACTCTTCCTCCGTAGTCGTCTCTGTTCCATAATTTAAAGCTCAAATTCTTAGTTCAAGGATTCGGTAAAATTTTTGAAACATTCGGTAAAATTTTTGCTCTGCACCCCCCCACCGAAAATGCACTTGCGACGCCCCTGTCCCTATACCTACCTGACTTTTCTTCCAACTGCAAAGCAGTCTACCACCAGTGCCTGATTTTTGGTAGGCTATCACTGAGTATACTCAGCATTTAGCGTAGCCAAACCCAAGTGCAGCTTCTCTGCTTTTGGCATCACCTGGCCCTTTTTTGGATTTGTGGGGGAGTCAACATGAGATGTGGCTGAGTACACTCGAGGAAGACCTTGAACCTGCTGGAGGTTTTCAGCAACCAGAGAAGGCCTCCTTGCTTTTTTACAATTCGGATTACTGATCCATAATATATTTTTTTTTAAATAGTGCTGGATATGTCATCATAGTAGAATGAGCTAACCAATAGCTATATCCAATTGCAGTTGTAACCTAAGCTGTATATATAGGGGAGGCTAGCTATATCTTTGTTTTATTTTCCCTGAAATTTGTATGTATGTTGCCATTTTTTGGCAGCATGTACTGGGTTCCCTATAGGGTCTTTGTTTTTCAGTAGTAGGCTCAATTCTGGACATGGCCATTGTGTCATACTACCAGATGGTGGAGGGTAGTATGACACACCCTTGGTTCAGTATGAAACATCTTCAATTTCTGTATTTTTTTATTATATTTCAATCAAAAACTTTCAATAAAAAACACTAAAAAAAATTGGAATCAGGACGAATCAAGAATATGGTGCTTTTAGCAACATTAACTAAACAAAAACATTGCAAGTGTTACCCTAGTCACCCCATCCTTTGATCCCTAGTTAGACATGCCCGAAAAGTTCCGGGGCTCTTGCACCTCCACCCACAGTGGCCAAATCAGGTTTGGACGGATCATCTAGGCTAGGACATCTTCTCACACCACCCATCAAATTTCACTTAATTTTAAGTTTCCAGGAAATTTCCTATCCCCATCCAACTCCTCCCAACCACCACCAATCCGATCTGACCAGGACCATAAAATGGGTTAGGCTATCTGGGCATATGAGCTCCACACGTTCGAAGTCTCATCCCAGTCGCTCCACACATTTCATCAGTAGGGCTGTCAAAAGATTTGCAGTGCTGGTGCCCACCATGGCCGAATCACGATGGGACAAAAAAAATGCATGATCTATGGCATCTTCTTTTACATCTATGAAGTTTCCCTTCATCTGAGCATTTTTGGGAAATTTATGCTATCCCCCTCAAGCTCCCCCAACTGAGGCAGAACTGATGCAACATCTGACTCTGAATTGTACCAAAAATTCAATGACCTGGAGCATATAATATGGCCTTCATAACTTCTAAGTTTCACTCTACTCATTTCATCCCTTGCACTGCCACAAGACCCTTTGTGTCCCCTCCAACTCTCACAGTTGTCGAATCGGGTTTGGAAACAAATGGGTCCTTCAGGGCATTATTCTTACCTCCCATTGTGTTTCACTATAGTCGGTTGAACCGTTCACAACCTATGCAGTATGGACATCACAAGGTTCCAGACTCCCCTTCCTCCACCCTCCATGGGTGACTGAACCCAAAAAGGAAGGTTTCATACAGAGAGTTCACAGGAGTCACTGAGAAGCAACTCTACCTCATCAAGTATTCACATTCAACAGCTCAGATTGGATGTCCTGGACCTTATGAGTCTCGGTTCCACAATTAGATTTCAGTGGATACCATCCCACCTTGGTATTGCCGGAAATGATGAAGCAGATCGAATCGCCAAAGAAGCCCTAAATCACCCTATAACTTGGATCTGTCTGAAGAGGAAATTGTAAGGAAAATTCCCAGAAAATCAAACCTGTACTATTGTAATCTGCAAGCACAGGCTTGCTGAAATCAATATGTACTGGCATACTCAGGTGATCGGATCCCACATTTTCTGGTTCCAAAAAATCGCAGGATGGCAAATTGTATTTTTTCGAATAAGGACCAATCACTGTATGTCGGGTGAAAGGAGGCACACTTATGGTTTAAACCAAACCCCAAATTGTCCTCATCCAGTGTGCATTAGAATCGTCAAGACAATGGACACTTGCTGTCAGAATGTCCTAGGTTTGCGAGTCAGAGAGCGGTTTTGATGACAAAGGTTTCTTCACTGTCTGTCCAGGTTAATACCAGGAATATTTTGAGTTCTGGACGGTCTAAAGAAGAAGTAGAATGGCAGATCCTCTATGCCCTTTGTGATTTTGTGTCCCAAACAGGACTGTTGTCTCACATGTGATTTCGGAATCACTCCTCTGATGATTTTTTGTGGTTATCTACCAAAATATTTACGAATCCATTAAGATTGGTGGCACAGAGGGCTAACGCCACGCGTCTTTACCCTGCCAAGCCAAGGTTTCATACATTTTTATTGAATATTATGAGTCTCAATACATGTATTACTGAAGAAATAACAGAACCATCCAGATACAAGAAAAATCTTACTGTCAAAAAGTCAGTCGGATACTATGACACATGTCATACAAGCCAACAAAAAGTATGTCATACTACAGTAGAGGTATGCTTATCTGAACAGTTACTTTAATGTGAATAGTGCAGTTTTGAGCGAAACGGTGGAGTGAAGATGCAAAATACATATACCTTCTTTGGCTAACTGGTAGTTAGATTTAAACACAGAAAGTGAATGAAAATGGCAAAGTCCACTGCCAACAAACGTTCACATAAGCATACCTCTACTGTACCCGACTCTGACCCAACTCCCCCATTTTTTATGAGATACTTTTTCCTCTTAAATTGTGTGAATATCCAGCAGTTTCTCAACTGCTTATGACAATTAAATACCTACCTAGGCAGTAGTATATAAAGCCGGGTTCTACTCCACCCTCCCCCCAATTTCAAAACCCCATTTTAACATCAATTTCTTAAATTTTAACATCCTTTTTACCAAATTATCCCCCTTTTTAAGAACATTTTTATTTTCTTACTTCCAAAATAAAGGATACAAGAAATGAGAATATTACCCTTTACTACATATAAAATACTACAATATACTACTACTTCTTTTTTTTTACATTTTTCATTTTTTATTCAAATATTACTGAGTAAACAGTTCTAAATCCACATATGTTTCTTTGTTCTTGTTTTCGCGTACAATCGGTTGCAAAACCAGATTTTTCTTTAAAAGTAATTCGTTAGCAATGGCATTATATTTCTGTGTTATAAACAAATCACAGGGTTTGTCATTATGATTAATAACTACAACCAACTTATCACCATATTTTGTCTTAGCAATTCTCATTTTAACAATAGTATATTTCAATCCTAGAACTAGTTCTTCTTTCCTGATTGTCTCATTGTATTTATTCATTCTGATTGTATTCAAGACTTCCTTTGTGGACTCCATTTATTAGGGGATGATTTTATTAAATAAAAATCCAGACTCACAAACTCACATACATATTTTTGTTAATAATACCTAATGTAGCTTTTCTTTCATAATATATAACACAGTAAATATTATATGGTACAGGCTGAGCGTGTTTTAATGTTAAACTTATTTCAATATCAGCAGTTGTTCCATTATATATACTTGATTCGTGTTTGGAAACATCGAAACAGAATAGTGGATATACTTCTTTAAATTCTTCTATACTAACAACACTACCAGTATCAAATGCTAATTGTTTATAACCCAAATGTATGAACCTATTGTAAAGATTTGAGTATTTACATTTATCATCGCTAAAATCACATTTAAGTGGTTCTTCAGGATATTTATCCCCATTAATTCTAAGTTCTATGTCTGTTAAATTCATATGATCAAACACCATATTATTCATTAATTGATTGTTATGCTTTTCATTTTTCTGTAACATCACAACGATTTTTGTAGGACTATTTCTCTCAGACACAACTTTCCAGGTGTGCTCCTTATTCTGACTAACATCACTTTTATAACTATTACATGCTTCCCACATCAGATTATGCTTTTTATCCTTAGCAAGATCCTTTTCTAATTCACTCATCATTTCGATACTAGGAGCTACAATAGGGATCTTCCAGGATAAATACTCGATTACTACTTTGAAATTAGTATTTCCATTTCTTATAATCATGTTGTTATCATCATTTCTTCTTAGAAATAATTTATGCGATGCACCTCTGAAGAATCGTTTGTTTCCTTTCAGAAATCCAAACAATTCTGATAATGGTAAATACATATTTACTAATTTACTGCTCTTTGTTCTGTTATATCTTTTTTCAAATCCTTTATTATAATTATTATTATTTCTCAAACTGACTGTTCCACCCCCTGCTGCAGCCCCTGCAGCCCCTGCTACTACTGGAGTTGCAGTAAACGAAGCAATAACAGGATTAATTTCTTTTCCTTGATTATAATCCTTATACCAGAAATGATTTCTTGCTGCACTTCTAGAATAATCATCAGAGTATTCAATCAAATTTGTAACGGTAGTTGTAATACCAACATGATTAATTTTTTCAACCGATTCATCGTTTATTACATACTCAGCGGTACTGAATAAATTAAATCCATTATTCGTTAAAGTAGCAACATCGGTTGCAGCTATAGGAGTCCCATCTTCGTTTACTATTCTTACACTGACATCAAGATAACTTTCACTTGGATAAAACCAGGAATCTAATTTCTTTGTTACGAATTCAAACTCTGATTTATTAGATACATTCACATCTGTTTCTCGAATTTCTTTAAATTCATATTTAACCACTGTATCATCCACAAGCGGTTCGTCAAATATGTTCCATTGAGGACTGATAACTTTATTTACTGCCATTTATATAAGAAAGAAATTATTAAATAAAACTTATTTCAGAATCTTTAATCCATTTCCAGTCATTAACGTTTTGATCAAGTCCTGACTTCTTTGATTTAAAATCCTTTTATTTGTACCGATAAGATCCTTCATCGATTTTTTGTTTCCAATTACATCAATGAGTTCCTTCTTGTTTACATTGATCAGATCTTTCCCATATTCTATTGCTCTATTTTTCAACAACTCAAATCTCGGTTTAATAATATTATTATACATTGACATAGCCCCATCTTTTATTTGTTTTGCTGACGTTTGAAATAACTGGGAATTAACAATGTTTTTGAATACACTACCGATTCCACTTCCATACTGCTTTTTATAAAGTAATCGCTTATTATTAATCAACATTTATAGGTAAATAATTTTATTTCACTAATCCTTTAAGCTTTTCTTAAATGCAGTACGTATCCAACGTTATCACCATTCAAATCGATAGGTCTTCCCAACTGATCAGTAATTGTCATTCTCAAGGAGTAAATAAAGTCTTTTGTATTAATAGGAAGGTAGATTAATTGTCTAGGATTCTCAACAATTTGACAACCCGGTTCTGTATTAGGAACAAATGTCCAAATGACATCTGATTTACTTTTGTTTACGATAGAACTGTTTACGAGAGAGCAGTGAATTTGAATTTTATCAACGCTTCTTGTTATATTAGGAAGCTTTGTACCTTCATTGATTTTCTTAGATATCTCACTATCCTTCTCAAATCCTAAAATCTGACACAAGTCACTATTAAATATAAACACATATTTTTCTTGTAATAGTATGACAAATCTCATAGATGCTGGATTGGATGAAATTACAATAGGACATTTATCTTTTGGGGTATCAAAATACTGACACAAAAAATAATTCAAACAATCATCGTTATACATCCCATTAGGAATAGTAACATTCATCCATTCTGTTGCATTATTATCTTCATCTTTCCTGTATTGAAATGTATTATTTCCAAATTTATCACTTATATTATGCCATGAATACCACAAAGTACACTGATTCAAACCTATTTCATAATCCCAATTACGATTCAATTCGATTGGTTGACTAAATGTTATATCAATGATACTTTCATTACCTTCAATGTTTAACAACACCATTTATTAGAAATAATTTTTATATATTGAATTGTAATTTCTCTTCGTAAGAAATTTATTTCGCATTAACGAATCCAAAATATCAATAGCTTCATTTCTCACCTCATCAGATGTATTTCCGTTTACTCTGCTACCTATCAAAGTGTATAATTTTGAAATCATTTCATCACAATTCATAAATATTCCAGTTCCTTGTTGTCTGATAAAGGGTATACTAGATTGAATTTTTCTTAATCTATCCTTATAGTCTTGTATAAATAAAATAATTTTATCATACTTACTAGAACTATAACTTTTACTTTTCAGACCACCATAACTTTGACTTATCGGTGTTAATTCAGCCAAAGCATCTTCTATATTCTCTGGGTTATCATAATAAAAATGAGGCATCTCAAAATATTCCCCTTCATATCTTCTATGATTATCTCTATATTTCACATTAAGTGCTTTTAATAACTCTTTATCAACACCTTCATTCAGATCAACAACTTTTATACTTGTTGGAGATGCTTCTAAAGCGGTTGACTGCATTTCTACCCCTGAAACTGGAAGCTGATATGGTTGATTCGTTTCACCTATCTGGAGAAGCCTTGTTCTTGAACTATCATCACCTTCCTGTAGTTTATTTATGATCATTTCAGTGTTCTCTTGTAATTTTTTGATGGTGTCTTTAGTGTTTTCTTTTTGTGCTATAATAACTGGAGCGTTTAACTCTGAAGCATATTCCCGAAATCCTGCCTTCTCCATCTCATTTTGTTGAACCTTTCTTCTCTGAACTTCTCTGTTCTTCACTATATCCGATAACATATCACTCAAGCGTCTTGAATCCATTTATATACAAGTAATTTTATTTCATAATAAATTTTGAAAGTTCTTTTTCATAAAACCCTCCTTGAATTAATTCCCCACTTTTGTCAGATATTTCATAAGTAATGGGAATGGTAGGTCTGATGGTTGCTATCTGAAATACTTCATCCGTATAATTAGGTAAATATCCTTTATCAAAAATACTTTTTTCTTTTTTAATTCTGACTAAATCCCCTACTTTGACGTTTCCTGTGATTTTGTAGTCATCTACTGGAGGAAACAGAGCACTAAAAACCTTTTTCTGATTAACCTTTTTACTAGCATCAACTGGTTTCATTTGTATTGAACGGTGGTACGAGTTATTATAATTATTTACGAATACAGGTAAAATATCAATCCATTTACTAGAGTTGTTGTGAGTAAAATATTTCCATAGCTTTTCTTTCAGAGTTCTGTTGAATCGTTCCACGATTTGTGCTTTCAGTTCACTTTCCGATGCAAACCAGTGAACGTTATTATTTTTCAAAAAAGTTTGAACATTTCTCATAACAAATTCTTTACCTTTATCAGTTTGTAGTTTCTTAGGAATTCTTTCTTTAAATATAACACTGAATGCTTTTATTATTTCAGCACCCGTTTTGTCTTTCAGAGGGATACACCAAGCATATTTACTAAAGCAATCAATTACAGTCAAGATGTAATTTGCTTTATTATTTTCTTTTTTATATTTCTGCATGTCAACTAAATCAGCTTGCCATTGCTCATCAACATAGTGAACATACACTCGCCTCCTTTCAAAGTTATGATAGGAAGGTTTGTGTAACGTATACACATTCTCATTTTGCAACACATTTTTTATTGTATCTTTAGACACGTTCACTCCATTTTCTTTTAATTTTCTGTAAATATCATCAACACCTGAATAATTAGAATAATACGTCTTTAATATATCTTTTTCTGCGTCGAGGTTTTTTTTAAAAAGCGATTTTTCATTAAACCACAGATAACGCAATTACCTTTCAGCATTGGAACATTATTTTTTTGTGACACTGCCTTAAACATTGATTCAGTGTCAGTGCTCTTTTTACATTTCATACAATAAATCTCCATTTATTAGAAAACAATTTTTATAAACGAAAAGCTACCAACTTCATTTTGCGCTTAATGTAGGAAATACAGTGAAGTCCACAGTTTAATTCATCTATATTTTGAACAGCAAGATTTTCATAAGCTATTTTTTTCTTTGAAGTTCTTAGATATTTAATTATTTCTTTTCCTGGGGGAATACCGAAAGAATCAAAAAATTCTACATGGGGGTATTCAGGTAGATTACAATAGGCAACCCAGTGAGTTCCAGGCATTCCGAGTTTATCATAATTAATGACACCGCATTCCGAATCGTTTATATGTTTGGGTAGCGTATCTAAAGAGAAAACACCTCGAAACTGTGGTATACTCCCTAATGCATCCATAATATCAAAATTAGTTAGAGGTCCTACTTTACTTTTGCTTCTTTTTTGATGTCCCCGTTTTTTGACTTCCTAGGCCTTCCACGTACCCCATTACCCACAACTTTTTGTGTTCCAGGAAGTGTTAGCGCTCCACCTGTGTTAACATCATCGGTTTTCTTCTTAGGTCTTCCCCGTCCCACAACTTTTTGTGTTCCAGGAAGTTTTAGCGCTCCACCTGTGTTGGTCATTTTATCCATAATTTTCTTACCAGCGAATGTACCCAAAGCAGCAGCACCACTTGTTAAAGCTGCCTTACCAAGGGTAATTGCTAGCGGTATTAAAAATGGAAGTAATCCACCCTTTTGAATCGCTTCTTTCATCTGTTTGTATGATACATCAATATCACAGCCCTTATTATTCATTTTACATGTTTCAATTTTATCAATTTGTCGTTTACTTAAAAGTAACTTAACTGGTTCTCGTTCATTTTGTCTACTATGACTAACACGTATCTGACATTTTTGTTTAGCATCAAAACATTTCTTCAGCTTTCCTTTCTGAAGCTTTGACAAATAAACTGTATACTCAAATATCTCAACCATTTATTAGGGAATTAATTTATCATATAAAATTTATTTACCAGCCATCATTTTTTCTATTCTGGTAACGAATGGTTTGTCAACAGGTTTTAGCTCTAGCTCTAGAAGCCTTTTTAAAATATTTACTACTGCTCTTTCAATATTATCGATACGAGTTTTTTGACCAGCAATCTTTCCTTCAATTATACCGTTATGGGTGTGTTGCCCAAGAAGCTTTTTGTCATAATCTAAAAGATTCATAGTTAACGTTGCTAAATTAACAGCATCATTTTTGTTTCTAGGGTTTTGAACATTTGTTATCAACTTGTTTTCAGCGTTAATCTCTTTATCATTAACTCGAACTATTTCTTTTACAAATAACCCTTTATCTTTGTTCCTTACCAACGAATTATCAGGAGAAATATCTATCGCAGTTAATCTGTTGATATCTTCGCTAAAGTACTGATTTGCCCCCACTTGTTGTGCGGTAATTTCTTCTTTAAATTGATTCAAAATAATAGTCATAGATCTGAAACTAATAGCGTCCTGGTCAGCTTTCGCATCCCCTAACATAATAATTCTCTTACCTTGTAGGTTAATATTACCGTTGTCATCAGTAACTCTCTTTTCATTCGATTCATTACTAACCTTTTTTCCAACACTACCAAATTTATTCATTTATTATAGAAATAAATTATCCGGTAAATTTTTCAAAGTTTTTCCTGTACTTAAGGGTTTTATCTTTTATTTTTAAATCTATGAAGAAAAAACCGTAGCCCTTGGTTGCCGTCTCGAATTGTTTGAGAAATTTGTCATTGTCTATACTGGATACATGGCTTTGTCTTATTAATTTTACTTCTTTTGGATTAGAACACTGAAAGAATGCAAAATAATTGCACTGGAGCCTTACCACCTTTGGCGTTTTATGATAGCTCTGTGATAAATAAACAATCGAGGCATTTTTCTTTCTTCCTCTTATGAATAAATCTTCTATTTTCTTCTGGTCTTTTTCAGTGACAAAATCGTCAAAGATAATCAAGTTTTGGTACTCGGGGTCTAAGTCGTCAACATCGACAATATCATCAAGATTGTTACTTACTGTTAAGACTTTCGATTTGCATTGTGACTCCAAAGTGGTTAAATTGGTTATAAGGTCTTGATATTTATCTTCTTCAAGATCTTTAGCATACAAGTATATTCTGTTGAAACAAAGATATTCATAAATTAAATTCAAAAGAAGGTTAGTTTTCCCTGTTCCAGAACTACCACAAATTAAGAGTCTAAATGGCCACTGAGGTGCAAGGTCGTGCTTATTCTGATAAGTGTTCTTTTCACTAAAGTCATAGACTTTGATTGGAGCCTTTTCATTCATTTATTTAGGAAGAATTTTTCATTATAAGATTTACTTGAGTATTTTAAGTATATACCTGAAGTTTTGAAGTAGGTACTTGAAGTTTTGAAGTAGGTACTTGATTTTTTTAAGTAGGTACTTGATTTTTTGAAGTAGGTACTTGAAGTTTTGAAGTAGGTACTTGAAGTTTTGAAGTAGGTACTTGATTTTTTTAAGTAGGTACTTGATTTTTTGAAGTGGGTACTTGAAGTTTTTAAGTAGGTACTTGAATTTTTTGAAGTAGGTACTTGAAGTTTTTAAGTAGGTACTTGAATTCTTTAAGTAGGTACTTGATTTTTTTGAAGTAGGTACTTGATTTTTTTTGAAGTAGGTACTTGAAGTTTTGAAGTAGGTACTTGAATTTAATGTTTATAACCTAAAGGTAAAGTGTGTATTTTATCGCTTGTTACTATCCTTTTATCATCCTTAGGATCTAACGCTTTTTTATTCTGTTCTTCTAGAAACATATTGTGCTTGTATGATCTTAAGTTATACTGGGTTATAGAAAGGTTTTCCGTTTTACCAAACAGTACATCCTTATAGTTTTGAATCGTAATTTTATCTTTAACTATATTGGTTTTTATTCCTTTCAGTTTTTTGCTAGCTTTTGAAGGGTCTTGGTTGTCCTTTAAATAAGCATATACTTTTGATCGTAATCCAACAAACTCTGTCATAACCTGTCCACCTAATTCATCTTTCATCATTCCTATCACTTTCTTATTTACATTAGGAAACCTATACGGATTATCTTTCGCATAATCAGATGTATCGAACCTCTCATTCAAATCCTGTTTGATATCTTGATAAAAATCTTCAGTTCTAATATCATATATGAAAGAATCAGTGTCCATATAACACAAATCAATTTTATCTCCATATTTAGGCTTCATATAATCATAATGGAATTCATACATCAATAACTTGGATAGTTCCAATACAGCAAAGCCGATATACATTGGTTTGTCTAATTTTATCTTTTCCTTTGACATTCTTGCTACTGAAAAGTTTTCACTGAATATTATTTCAGATTTAAAGTTGGGTTTCTTTATTATTTTTTCTCTTGTTGTATCATCCGTTATTATTTCCATATCCGCTCGCTTCCTTACGTTTTCCATAGTTTTTCCAAAGCAAGCATTATTCATAAGCTTAAAGAAGTCCTTCTCAAAATCATTTGTACCTTTAGTTCTAAGTGCTGTGTTGTGGTCTATATATCCTTTTAAGTAAGCACTTTCAGTGAATCCTAGTATTCTGTGTACTCTTTTTAATATCAAGCCTTTTTGTAAATAAAATTCTAGATTCCTGTGGTGAACTACATAGTTGGTTTTATCTAATACTGTGGTACATAGCTTACCGTTAAAGTGTTCCGGTGCTAATGGTAAATCCTTGTGTAATTCGTGTAGTTCTTTTGGATATTCTAAATCTACCTCATATATAGCACCTACATTCTGTAATTTCATTATCGAATTGATATGAGTTTTTAGATGGTTGTAATACTCGATTGATTCGTATTCATTCCTTTCTTTCAAATCATCCGGTATGGAAATGAATTGGAAATCACTCGCTGGTAAATTCTGCGACATCGCCCACCCATATAAATTATTAGCGTCTAAATACATTAAATAATTAGATGGTTTATCCTTATCATAACTACTCATATATTTATTATTTGCTTTTGCATATCTCTTTATACATTGTGATACACCACCTCTTATCCCCTTTTCAATGAATGTATACATGTCTTCCTTCGAGAATAGGGGAAGTTCTACTTTTGAATGCTTTAAGAAAGAATCCCATGTCAACCCAGGAGCTGAGAAGTAATGAAGTGGATCCAAATCATAATTCCGTATACAAACGTTCCTGAAATTCTCCACAACATCTGATAGAATTAACACATCACTTTTTAGGTACAACTTGGTATAATTAAGTAATGTTTCACAGTTAAATTGTTTCCATATAGATACCGCTCTTTTATAATCACTTTTGTCAATACCTTTCCCTGTCAACCTAGAATAGAAGCTTTCTATTGGTGGTAACTTTGTACATTTCATTTTATCGAAACTATCTACGAATTCATAGGGATACACCCCTTTTTTAATTATTTCTTTGAATTCATCTTCATTTTTGAAGCTGTTAGATGTGTACTTGAAATTCTGTCTTAGATGATTACAAGGTACTTCGCAATCACATTTTGCTAAATTTGCTGATAGTTTGTCTAAAGATGAAGCCATAAATCTAATCGAATCTATAAACCGGATCTCATATTTTATTTCCGTATCCGTCTTTCTTATACTTATTGATTTCGAGAATGATATGAAACTTTCTGCACTTTCAAAAATTCCGTTATCAGGTATCAATTCTCTAACAAACAGATGGGAATCATATTTAGATAAATTATGCATTACTACCGGGATATGCCTAGGAATCCTGTATTTCATATTACATTCAGCATGAGCAAATCCCCTATCTTCTCCTGTCATGTGGTCGTGATCAAAGTGAGGATTTTCAGTAATTTCAGTTGTACAGATGTGACAAGTCTTATTCATTAGATTTTTCCATTTTTCGGTAATTTCTCCATTGGTATAAGTATGGTTTCTTTGTCTGCTTTCATATTTGTTTGCAATTTCTGTGGATACTTTTGTAACGGTTTTAACAAAATGTTCTGCAGCGTCTTCACCGAAATAGTCATAGTATTTGTTCTGGTTTTTATCAAAGGAACAGCATACCTGAAATCCGTAAGCAAATGGTTTCTGTTTGGCCACTTTTATTGTTTTCTTCCCGTGTACTTGATTGTACTCCTCATTATAAGACTCAAAGTCGGCTATTATGCAATAAGGTACTTTCATTTGTTTTGCAATATTTTTATATTGTATACTTGAACCTTCAGGAGGCATTATTATATCAGGATCTTCGCAATTATTTTTACTTTCATGTTTTTCAAAGTGTTCTTCTTTTGTAAAATGCCTTCCGCAAAAAGTGCATAGGTATGTCTTTGTTTTATTTTTAGAGATTTGACTACCAACTAATCTGCTCAGATCCTTTACCAGTACATAATGATTATCGAAATATAATAAATTAATAACATGTTTAGCTGTTTTGCCATTGATTGTACTTTTTAGTATATGACTTCTGATAATTTTCTCTTTTTCAATTTGAAATAAACAAATCTTAATGTTGTATCTATTTTCAAATTTGTGTATATCTTTAGTATCCATTGGGAAGTTGGTAACCCCATCGAAATCAAATTCGTTCTCATATTGTTTATATTTCGAAATTCTTTCCGGATGATCCTTAGCTGGATGTAGATTTGCTAAGATGGACCAAAGAAAGCATTTTTGATCTAAATTTTTTATATTTATGCACGCTTTTTTATTTTTTACGAAATCTGGCAGTATTTTAAACGTTCCTCCCATGTAAGATTCTATTCGTGTCATCCTATAATCAATTCCTTCATACCGACTGAATTGTAGCCCAGATCGAGGGGTATTACTTAAAGAACTAAGTCTCTTGTTATTATCATCCAAATGACTATGAGTAAGAATGCTATTTTTATTTAAAATCCAAGAAGTACTGTTGTAATATACTACTACTTCTTCATCATTCTCCTGTCGATGGAAAATAACCCGAGTTACAAACTGAACTCTATATTGATTTATTTCGTTCATTCGCCGCTGTATATCTGCGAAAGTAAAAGCAATAAGAGTATGCTCGTCAACTCCATTACCTTGAACTGAAACGTTTACAGTGAATATATTCTCACTTTCGCTAAAAATAGTAGGCTGCTGTTCTTCTTCCGTTCTAAATAAATGATCAGGAATCAATTTTTCTTCTTTGATTTTTTTCTTATTTATAAAGAGAGTGGATAAATCGACTACTTTCTGTCTACTGTTATCACGTCTTTCTGTTTGATCTCTTATGATATCTCTATTTTTCTGTACGGAATCTTTATGTTTGGTAATAATATTATTATAGTATTCTTCAACTCTTTTTAGTACTTCTTCTCGGTTTCCGCGAGTTGATAGGTTCTTGTTTTTCAGAAATTTCTTTAATTCGCTTGTCTCTTTTTCTTTGTTATCATTGTATTCTTGTTTTAGTTTTGTAATGGTGATATTATTTTCTTTTATCTCATCTTCCAGAATGGTTCGTAATCTCGGTTCTGGTTTGTAGTCGGATGGTCTGTTCTTATTATGAGTTCTTTCGTTTCTGCGTTCAATTTTAATTTTATCTTCAGCTATCAAAATATACTTATTAAGATGGTTTATTATATTATTTGTTATTTCATGTTTCTTAGCTCCATTTGTTTTGATTTTATTAATTTTCGCATAAGTCCGCAGTTCATTATATGTGTATAGCGGTAATCTTTGTATAACCGATTTGTTGTTCGATATAACCTTTTTACAAAGCTGAATAACCTCTGCAGTATTCATCATTTAATAGGGGAACATTTTTATTAATAAATTTCTCCCGACTGCGTTTTCTTAGTCGTAAAGAAAAGCACTGGTTTCAGTATGCGTTTCACAGAGCGAGCGCTGTCTATATTCTCTCCAATCAGTCAAGAAAGTTTCAGTAGAGTTCCGTAGATAGCATATGTGTTTTGTGTTTCACGGAGCAAGCGCTATCTAGATTCTCTCCGATCAGTCAAGAAAGTTTCAGTAGAGTTCCGTAGATAGCAGATGTGTTTTGTGTTTCAAGGAGCAAGCGCTATCTAGGTTCTCTCCGATCAGTCAAGAAAGATTCCATACAGTTTAGCAGGTGGCGGATGTGTTCTGAATCGCGAACCTTTCATTCAATCAAATAATTTCTGAAACAATTTTATTACATAATAAATGGAAGAATTAGAAAAGAAAATGTATGTTTACCGTCGCAGTTACAAGTACTACAATCGTATAAGTAACAGCTTACTTGTATCCAAATTCCTCTTTTCGGCAGCAGGAATGTCTGCGTTTCTAGTGCTACCTTTAGCTTCTTTAAGTTTGGGTGCTGTTATCATCGAAATAATTGAAAAGCAGTTAAGCATTGCTGATAGAAAAGCAGAATTTAGGACAAATTACAATTTTTATACTGAGTTGTTCTCAATGCTAAAATGCGGACAATTAACAATTGAGGAGGTAATTCAGAGAGAAACAGAGATGCGTAAAACCTTTCGATTTTTTCCTCGCGAAAAATACATGAAACAGGTTCGCTTGAACGGTTATAAATATTGTAAGAACGAAACTATCAAAATACAAGAAAATTTACCAAAAATATAAATTTTTTGCAAAACCTCCCACCCCAGACTTTGAAGATTGAAGATGTTTATTTGTCGTCTTATTATTTTTTATGGTGTGTCTGGGGTGCCCCGTGAGGGGAGGAAACCCTCTGAGTTTTTTGTTCGCCATCCTCACCATTAACCTCAAGTTGATGGCGGGATTCGATCTCACGACATCATTGATGAAGTGGTTGATCTAAGACGTTGCAACATCTTAGACCACTACACCAACGGGGCCTGCAGAATCTCCGCAACGAAATGTTTTGTGATGTGAATACTAATGCGCAATGAGATTTTCTGTTTTTTGTTGCCCTAAGAGCTTTATCAGTACTAGAGGCAGAATTGTGGGTACGTCGAGGAGATTTTAATTTGATGATGTGATGAATATCGATTTGTATTTTTTTTTTTTACATTAGATATTATCAATAAAAATATGTATGTGAGTTTGTGAGTCTGGATTTTTATTTAATAAAATCATCCCCTAATAAATGGAGTCCACAAAGGAAGTCTTGAATACAATCAGAATGAATAAATACAATGAGACAATCAGGAAAGAAGAACTAGTTCTAGGATTGAAATATACTATTGTTAAAATGAGAATTGCTAAGACAAAATATGGTGATAAGTTGGTTGTAGTTATTAATCATAATGACAAACCCTGTGATTTGTTTATAACACAGAAATATAATGCCATTGCTAACGAATTACTTTTAAAGAAAAATCTGGTTTTGCAACCGATTGTACGCGAAAACAAGAACAAAGAAACATATGTGGATTTAGAACTGTTTACTCAGTAATATTTGAATAAAAAATGAAAAATGTAAAAAAAAAAGAAGTAGTAGTATATTGTAGTATTTTATATGTAGTAAAGGGTAATATTCTCATTTCTTGTATCCTTTATTTTGGAAGTAAGAAAATAAAAATGTTCTTAAAAAGGGGGATAATTTGGTAAAAAGGATGTTAAAATTTAAGAAATTGATGTTAAAATGGGGTTTTGAAATTGGGGGGAGGGTGGAGTAGAACCCGGCTTTATATACTACTCTAGGCCCCTGCTAGAAATGGTTATTCTATGTCATAACACCTACATGGGAGTTCATAGTTAGACAAAAAAAAAAACTTAGCCTACTTTGAGGGTAAAAAAATACATTTTTTAGCATAAGTTCTGAGAGAGTAGACTAATTATTTTTTTTTAAACTCATTTTCTCCTTTGTATAACAAATGTCTCTTAGCTGCTGTGAGCACACATGAATAAAACCTATAGAACCAATAGTTCCGAGAGTACCTGGAGTGTGCCATCCTACCCGCCATGCTGCCGCTATATCGTACTCATAGTCATACTACCCGACTCTCCACTACAAACATCTTAAAATCTATCCTTTTACAGTACATACTGAAGTCGAATTCACCAACCCTGGAACAACCCTGGAAGTCCCTTCCTTCGGCTTCATACCATTTCACAGTTTCATATTTCACTGCATAAGCATAATTGCAGCAAGCTGTATAGGACCTAAGGCCTTTTTCCGCGACACAATTATGGGCCACACACTCCAGTCAACCACAAACCCCTGATTTTTGGATACCCTATGTCAAACGCCGGATATGTCTAGCGTTTGGCATACCCTATGCCTAACGCTGGATACACTATGCCAGGTGCTGGATACTGTAACCCAGTAAAATATTGATGATTTGAGTGAAGCTAAAAAATCAACCAATCAGAACTACTTTCTATTGAGGTGGGTCAGGGTTAGGTTACCAACAGGTATCCAGCGTTTGGCATAGGGTATCCAGCGTTAGGCATAGGCTATGCTAAATGCTAGATATACCCAGCATTTGGCATAGGGTATCCAAAAATCAGGGATTTGTGGTAGACTGACACACTCTGAGTGCACTCTGAGTGTTTGTCCCAGACACATGTTTGTGTGCCACACAGTCGAGCCACTAGTTGAAACTCGCGGAAACACCGTTTTGTCTATTTTTTTGCCAGTAATTTCAAATATCTGAAAATAAAAAGTAAATCAGAACATCAGTAAATAGAACTCCGGGCTTATTCCTTACCATACTGTACAAAAAGTATCCTCAGTTTTGAGTCTATATGCTTGAAAAAGTAGTTAGCTTTACTGTTTCGACACTATTTTGCTCAGATTTTGCTGCTCAATTTGAATTTCCCGCCAGAATCGAGCCACAAAATCGACAATCACCTCGCCAGTTGTTTGTCAAATTTGAGCTGCAAAGCGAGCCACGAAAATCTTGTTGGTCACGGAGACATACTTGTGGGCTGCACAAAAGGCCACAGAAACACACTTTTTGATCCAAAATCGACCCACAAACTGTTTGTGGGAGCACAGAAAAATGCCTCTAGGCCTAGTTACAACTGTAGAGAAATTTCTCTTGACATTTCTGAGGTCAGTTTCAAGGTTAGGCTATGTAGGCTAGTTTCAGATCTGTTGCAACCTGTTTGTTTGTTTAATTAAAACCCCTCCCCCTCCTGAAAATGGGTTTGTAAAAAAAAAGGTTTGAAATCAGTAATGGTGTAAGCCTGTTAATGCGCTTCCGCTTGCCAGATATTACCTTCCAACTTGCAAGGCCTGTTTAGCAAGCATTATATCCTCCTCACAATTCACAGACTTTTTCAATTTTCTCAGTTCTACCAGCTTTGTTTCTTAACTTCAGCAGTGTTGTCACTCTTCTCTGACAGAAATTTCGTAGTTTGGCCACAAAAACCTGTGACATTCCGGCTAGTGGCTACTACGAAATTCAGTCCTTTTTCCTTTTTTTTTAGTTTCAATTCAGCTCTCCCCCCCCCCCCCCCCCTCAGCTTTTTGAGATTTGGTAAACCCAGAACTACTCGGTTTACGTACGGGGATTCGGTAGTTATACAGAATCCCAAATAGGCTATCGGTCTAAAATTTTTCGGTATAATAATTAGAATTTGGTAATTTATTTAGCATAATTGACAAGATTTGGTAGATACCACGAATCCCATGCCGTAGAGAATCGTATTTTCAATTGTATGTTTGTAAGGGGGTAGTGAAGGGAGGGGGAATCCGGAATCTTGAGGTAGATGGGAGATCGGATCTTAAATAAAACTTGATATTTGGAAAGATTTCGTGTCACGGATGTCGAATTTCAAGTTCGGACCGGATCCCGTCATTTTGGGGGAGCAAGAGGGGGGAACACCCCAAAAATCGTGTGACGCGCTCAGAGTGCAAGACACGGGACGAAACTTAATGGGAAGAACAAGCACAAGCACCAGATACATAGTTGACAGGATCGGACAGGATTCGTGTACTGTGGTGGGAGGTGGATTCCGGAACCCCGGTGTCCCGACATTAGGTACTTCCGGGTGGTCTAGGATGATGAAACATGGTTGGCATATCAGGAAACGACCAGATTAACTGAAGAATAGTCATTTCCACCATCCGACCATCGTGGGGGTGTAGAGGGAGGGGAAGTCTGGAATCTTGAGGTATTTGTAACTTTCGAACAGGATGATCGGATCTTTGTGAAAGTTATTATCAGGAAAGATCTCGAGTCTAGAAAGTCCTATTTTCATGATCCCCAAGGGTCCCAACATCAGTTTTGCTTGAAAATGAATTTCTTGGGCCCTTCAAGTGCGCACTGCGCACCCTAACCGCAAGGCGAACAAAAACACACTTTTGACCATAAGATACATTCTCATGATTCAAGGGCCCACGATCATTTGTGCCTCAAGTGGTTTGCTTACAAATGAATTCCTAACTGAACATTTTCTTGGTCCACAAGGCGCTATGGACACTCGTACCTCATGTCAAGGGTTTCGCTTGCAAAGGATTACAATACCACAAGTTCACACATTCATAAAATCATCCTGCGACGCGACTCATCTTTGCAAGTTCCTTATGAGCTTTTAGCTCTTGTTTATTAACTTTCGAAACGAGCAAAAAAAATTAGATAAGTGAAACACCTCGCTCGATCAACATAAATCAATTGGCTTCAAAAAGTTTCAAGTGCTATTATATTATAAGTTGAGCTAGAGCTCGTAATATAAACAAATCCTTTTCCCCGAAACTGCAGAATCTGTGGCCAGTTCTCGGCGTATAGTGGTGCGATTTATGTGATGTTCTGCAGGTGGCAACACTGACGTATATCTTCTTTTTTCTTTGACTAGTATTGTCATCTACGATCCTACAAAAGTAAAAGTATAGGAGTTCCTCAGCAACCCCTAGATGACATCCGAATACTACTTACAGTCAGAGATGGGTGAATCCGACCATGAAAGGATTTGAATCCGAATCCAGGGCTAGGTACGAATCCGATTCCGAATCCACCATTTCATGATGAGGATTTGAATCCGACCTTGACAAAAATCAAATCATGTACATAGGTTATAGTTTAAAAATCAGAAGTGACAAAACGCACTGATATCTATGGGAATCAGATAACGTGATAGGTCACTGGGGAATGGGGATGGTTGGTGCTGGAGACCATAAGTTGTATTGCCTTAGCCCACTGTGTAAGAATCTGGACAACGGAAACTGGAAGGATTTAGACTAGAAACTGGAGCGGATTCGTAAGACTAAGGGCTTGGGATTTGAGTCCGAATCCAGCCTGACAAGCATAAGATTCGAACCCAGCAAAAGGACGAATTCTGGAGGGGCACATCCGTGTCCTTTGCGGGAGTGCACACCTTTTACTCACCTATTACAACGATGACACCCATTTCTCGTCTTAACCTTCTCATTTCTTTTTCTTTACCCCCCCCCCCCACCCAACCCAACCCTCATTCACTAATAAGAAAATATTCACCTTAAAAAAAATCCCAAACAAATATTCCACATTTATCTAACTATCCAAAAAATTTATATTTCAATCTATTTTTATGGCACTTGAGCTTACTCAAGTGCCATATACCGATCACATTTCCGTCGGTCTGTCGGTCGGTCGGTCAGTTCGGTGTTTGCGAGTTAGAGTGCTTCCAGATTTGCTAGGACAATGAAACTTGGCAGGCATATCAAAGACCCGACCAAATTAACTTGGAAATTGTCACTTGCCCGATCCGACCATCGTGGGGGGAGGGGTAGGTGGTGGAATCCGGAAAATAGGGACATTCATAACTTTCAAACGGGTGATCGGATCATAATGAAACTTCATATGCGAACAAATTTCGTGTCTAAATATCTCATTTCGAGTCCGGACCGGATCCGATGAATCTGGGGGGAGTCGGAGGGGGAACCGGAAATCGTGTGAAACTCTCAGAGTGGAGCGATCGGGATGAAACTTGGTGGTAAGAACAAGCACAAGCTCTAGATACATTACTAACAGAACTGGATCGCATTCGGGCACTGTGGTGGGAGTTGGAGGGCGGTTCCGGAATTCCGGCGATCCGTAGTTAATGTACTTCCAGGTGGGCTAGGACGACAAAACTTGACAGGCACATCAGGGACCCGACCAAACTAACTTGGAAATAGTCACTTGCCCGATCTGACTATCGTGGGGGGAGGGAGAGGTGGCGGAATCCCGAAAATAGGGACATGCATAACTTTCGAACGGGTGATCAGATCTTAATGAAGCTTGATATCTGGAAAGATGTCGTGTCTCAGATTTCTCAGTTCAAGTCCGGACCGGATCCGACGAATCTGGGGGGGAGTCGAAGGGGAGAACCGGAAATCGTGTGAAACTGTCAGAGTGGAGCGATCGGGATGAAACTTGGTGCGAAGACCAACCACACGCTCTAGATACATCACCGACAGGACTGGACCGGATTCGGACACTGTGGGGGGAGGTGGAGGGGGGGGGGTCCGAAATTCCATCGGTCAGTAGTTAATGTACTTCCAGGTGGGCTAAGACGATAAAACTTGGCAGGAACCTCAGTGACCCGACCAGATTTACTTGGAAGCAGTCGCTTGCCCGATCTGACTATCGTGGGGGAGGGGGAGACGGAACAATCCGGAAATCAGTAGCATTCATAACTTTCGAATGGGTTATCGGATCTTAACGAACTTAATATATTGAAAGACCTCATGTCTCAGCATGTCCCATTTCAAGTCCGGACCGGATCCGATGAACTGGGTGGGGGGGGGAGGTCGGAGGGGAGAACCGGACATCTTGTGACAAGCGGAGCGATCAGGATGAAACTTGGTGGGAAGTGTACAGGCACCAGTTCTAGGTGCGTCAGTGATACAATCGGACCGGATTCGGGTACCGAGGGGGGGGGAGGGTGAGAGCTGTAGGGGTGTCCGGAATTCCGGTGATCGTGAGTTAAGGTACTTCCAGATGTGCTATGACTAACTATGCTGGAGCAATATAAAATTGACATCATTGTGTTAGACATCGTCACTCTTCGATCCGACCATCCCTTAAAGAACTCATCTTAACCGCAAAGTACAAAAAAGACCAAAGTTTTCGATGGGATCCCAAAAATTCAATATCTAATCCAGACAACTGGGTCTTGTCTTGGCCAGATCCAGTCATCGCCAGACTCCATAAACATTTTTACAATTACAATTCAGAAACAGATTAAGGACAAATAGCTAATAATCTGAGAAAACCAAGTTCAGATATGGATTCAGCATGTGTGTTTACCCCTAGAAGTCACATCTGTTTTGACGAAAACTTCCTGCCGCTTCTGCCAATATCCCGGTTTCGGCCGAACTCCAAACTACTTGTCCGGCGAAAAAAGAAAGCTGAAAAACGAACTCAGGGTATCTTCTTTCTCCAATACTGCACATCTAATCAACTTCAAATAAAAAATCAACTTATAACAAATTTTCCGACTCCAGAAGGATTCCGGTCGAACTATATGTCCGGGTAAAATATGATTGTCACACACGGATTCAGCATCTCTAACAATTTTCCGGTTTTGACCGGATTCCGGGCGAACTACATGTCCGGGTAGAATATTGTTTTCACAATAGTGTTCAGCATGTCTTCATGCCCTAAATCGAACATCTAATCAACTCGAAATAAAACTTTTAATTTTAACAAACTTTCCGGTTTCGGCCGGATTCCGGGCGAACTACTTGTCCGTCGAGAAAATGGTTTTCACCATCATCTTCCTATCCCTAAATCGAACATCTAATCAACTTCAAATAAAACTTTTACTTTTTACAAACTTTCCGGTTTTGGCCGATTCCGGGCGAACTACTCTTCCGATGACAAAATGGTTTTCACCATCGTGCTCTATCACATTAGCTGTTTCAAAATATTTTGTTTCACCTTAATTTGATCCCCCTCCCCCACCCCTAAATGTAGGGCTACAGAGCCCATCTACAAACTTGACCTTACTCTTGACCCAAACAATCCTCACACCAAGTTTCATCAAAATATCTCATTCCCTGCGAGAGTTATAGTGCGTACAGACGGACGGACAACTTCTGTGATGTCATAGGTATCCCTCCACTTACGTTTTGGGATCCCAAAAATACTTTTAAGCAAAATCTACTTTTTCATGATCGCCATGAGCACACGATCCTTTTTGCCTCAAGGGTTTTGCTTAGAGATTAATTTTAAGCACTCTTAAAGTGTGCATCCCAAACGAAAAGTAAAAAAAAAAAAAACTTTCAACCATCAATTCCATACTCAAATCAAATCAAATCAAATCAAATCATTTAATGAAAACAAGATACAGTCTCTCATAGGCATAGCCCAAATATGGTATCTTTTAGTCAAACATTTAATACAAGAAAGATTTGTCAACGAGAAAAACAAAAAGAATAGGATAAAACGCACAAGTTACGAATTGTTAAAAGTACGAACAAAACTCGGCACAAAGCTTCGAGAATAACGCTGTGACCTGGAGTAAACCGGTGTCAGTTTTGGAACTTTCGTAGCCGCCTCTCTGGGGAGTCGGGATCTGAGGGGGACAAAGGGAGGCGGGAGGAAGTTCTTGTAGATGGGGTGGAGTAGGAGGGTTGAGCCAAATTTTAGGCACAGTTTCTCTCGACGGACAAAAAGGGGGTCAAGTTTGTATTCTTTTAGATAAAAAGAGTAAGGCAGTGGGGAACCTCCGTAGATGATTTGTAGAGACCTCTTCTGAACCCGTTCAATTTTATCACTTTCTTCTTTTGTAAGAGCGAAATGCCAAACAGGACATGCATATTCTACTAGTGAGCGAATGAACATGCAGAAAATTAATTTAATTTATCCTTAGGAACCCGGAATTTCTTTAGAGTCTTCAGCATTTGGATAGCACCATTTGCCTTTTTTACAATCAATCTTGTGTTTTCATGCCAAGTTAGATCAGAAGAGATCACTACTCCAAGCAGGGTAGTGCTGTTACTGAGGAGGTTTGGGTCTATAGGTGGTTCGAATTCAGGTAGGCTTTTCTTGAGAAATGAAAATGTCATTACTGAAGATTTATCTTTATTTACCACCATATTTAATTTTGCTGCTTCAGAGGTAACTTGTTCAATATAATTGAAAGTTTGACTTTTACACGCTCCAAATACTACCTCTGCTAGGGAAAGATCATCTACATACTTCCATCTTTCTTCCAGCCCGACAGCTATTTCATTGATCATGAGGAGGAAGCATAAAGGACCGATCACTGTTCCTTGCGGGACACCGCAAAAAACCGGTAAAGAAGAAGAAAAATTATTTTTATATTTTACGATTTGTTCTCTGTTTGTTAGAAAGCTTTTTACGATATTAATAAGATATTCAGGAATATTTTTCTCTGCCATTTTTTCCAGCAAAATCTTGTGATCTACAAGATCGAAAGCTTTTTTAAAATCTATTGCAATTAGATTTATCCATTTCCCGGGTTCATCTAAATTTTAAAAAATAAAATCAAGTAAACTAACGAGATAGTGAACAGTTGAACACTTCGGGATGTTACCAAATTGCCTCTTATCGATGACTTCCGAGAGATATTTTTTTAGCCAAGAAGCAACAAATCTCTCGTAAATTCGGCTAAAAATTGATGTAACAGTGATCGGCCTCACACCAGAGAAATCATTAGCTGCTCCCTTTTTCGGAATGGGAGTGATGAAGCCAATTTTCCACTTTTTGGGGAAATATCCAGTTTTGGTGATATTATTGTAAATAATATGAAGAGGAAACGCCAATTCTTTCGCAAAAGCTTTAGCAATGGCTACTGGAACATCAAAGGGTGCCACTGATGTTTTCTTTAACGATGAGAGTTTCTTTCTAATTTCTGATATTGAAATTTCAGGCATTAAATTAGAATTTACATTTGAATCTTCTTGTGAGTTTTGGGATGGTGCTTCAGCTGAAAACGAAGGTGGCTTTTCAGGAGGCAGTGGTGGGTACGACTGTACAATAGAAGCAAAATGAGAGTTTAGGTCGTTCGCTGTTTTCTTTGATGGCTCCTCCTTCATGAAATACTCTCACCCAGCCTAGCATGTTTGGCGCATCTTAACGGAAAAGGGAAAAAAATACTTTTGACCACCACTTCCATCTGACCCAGCCTTGCAA
Organism: Branchinecta lynchi; assembly: GCA_023053575.1. Taxonomy (NCBI): domain Eukaryota; kingdom Metazoa; phylum Arthropoda; class Branchiopoda; order Anostraca; family Branchinectidae; genus Branchinecta; species Branchinecta lynchi. The sequence goes on along the minus strand of JAKZAP010000008.1, from coordinate 25,873,489 downwards.
GTGAGCTTCCAGCTCTTGTTAAACGAAAACTGGTTCTCCGACTCCCTGATTCTCTCCGAAAGATGATTCCACACCTTTACACCCGAATTCCTCACACAAAACCTTCCTCTTGACGACTCTCCACTATCATTCACCAACAAACTCACACTTCTTGTTTCTTTCTTATTACTTAAACAAGAGCTACGAGCTCATATGGCACTTGATACGAGTAGGTGGTACCTAAAACGTAGACAAGAAACCAAAATACCCCGCAATCTAAAAATGCGGTTCAGACTCGTTTGGTCCCTACATATGCCACACGGTTTCCGATACCGCCCTCCAAGACGTCCCCTACCGAGTCCGAATCTGGTTCGGACTTCGGATTACTAAATGGATATTCTGAAGCATTCTCTCTTACCACCTATTAAGTTTCACTCAACTGAGCGTTTTTGGGAACTTCCCATAATCCCCCCCCTTCCCCAGCGTGGTCGATCCAGTTCGGACCCTAAAATATGTCATCTAGGGCATGTGAGCTCTCTACATTCCAAGTTTCACTAAAATCGCTCCACTTGTTTGACCCCTATGCGAGCCAAAACATTTCCGGGAATCCCCTTCCAGCTCCCCGCACTGTGGCTGAATACGAATCGGATACATAAACATCGCGTCTCTGACATGTCCTAATCAAGTTAGACTGTAATCAGAGCATAGCCTATCCGCAAACTTCCTGTTCCCACTGCACCCCCCCCCTCCCCTACCGTGACCAGATCCGATCCAGACACCAAATAACAAATCAAGGCCGCATTAACTCGGAACTGTCCAACTTGCATCCCGTTCAGTCCCCCCCCCCCTCCCCTTGTCCAACTCTCCTAAACGTAGCCGCATGTGGTCGGACGTATGTTTTGCTTGTCTATGTCATCAGTTCTTATCATCCATAAGATTTCACTCGAATCGGACCACCTGTTCGCAACTAACGGAAGCCAGTGATTTCCGGACTTCCCTTCCCTCAACCCAAAAGATGGTCGGATCCAGGAACACAAGTTTTCCAAGGGCATTATGTCGGGTCCTTAAGTCACATTTATTTTGTATTTATGGTATTGCGGATGATTACTCGTTATTTATTTAAGTTAAACTGTTTTTTTCATTGTATGTTGTTCCCGAGCATTCGAGATGCCTCTCTGCCGGGAAAGAAGTGTAATTTATTTTATAAATTTTTACGTAAATATATAAACCTGAACCTGAACCATTAATAGGCCTGCAAAGTTTCATCGTTCTTAGAATAGCTGGAACTATCCTAACTGGCGATCACCGTGATTCCAGGAAACACCCTCCAACTCACCCCCCCCCCCCCCCCAGAGCCCCGATACGATCTGGTGCTGTCAATTACGTATCTAAGGCTAATGCTTGTTCTTCTCACCAAGTTCCATCCCAATCGCTCAACTCTAAGCGTTTCACGATATTTCCGTTCCCCCCTTCAACCCCCCCACAAGTATCTGATTCGACCAGGGCTTGACATGTAACATCTGAGACGATAGCTTTTCCACTTGCCAAGTTTCATTCAGTTCCGATCACCCGTTCAAAAGTTATGCATGCCACCAGATTCCGGGCTCCCCATCCCTCGACTCCCCCCACGGGTGGTTGGATCCAGGAAACGACTATTGTCAAGTCAATATGTTAGGGTCCCTGACATGTCTTCCAAATTTCGTCGTCCTAGCGCATCCGGAAGTACCGAACCAGCAGGATCACACAATTCCAGACCCCCCCCCCCCTCGACCCCCCACAGTGCCCGAATCTGGTCCGGTTATTTCAACGACGTGTCTAGGACTTGTGCTGTTTTTCCCACCAAGTTTCATCCCAATCCCTCCACTCTAGGCGTTTCCCAAGATTTCCGGTTCCTCCCCTCCAGCTCCCCCCAAAGTCACCGGATCCAGTTCAGATTTAAATTGGGTCGTTTGAGACACGGGGTCCTTCCAAATATCAAGTTTCATTAATATCCTCCGATCACCCGTTCAAAAGTTATAAATACCTCTATATCCCGGATTCCCCCTCCCCCTACTCCCCCCACGATGCTCGGGTCGGGGAAGTGACTGTTTCCAACTTAATCTTTTGGGGTCCCTGATATGCCTGCCAAGTTTCATCGTCCCACCTTATGTGGAAGTGCCCAGACTGGAAAAACCTGGACAGACCGACCGACGGACGGACAGATATTGGCCTTGTCGCACTGTACAGTGCTGATGTTCGATACTCCCTCCTCAGCCGGGACGTAGAATGGGTGGTTCAAGGCAAGCCGTAATACTTCCTCCTTTCACCAAATCTCCTTGCTGCTATTTTCGGATTAACCCCATAAAAGCTGACGTAAATAAAGCGTCATAATAACTGCGGTTTAATCATAGAATTTGCCGAGCGAATACAACAAAAATAGCATTTAATTTCAGACAAAAATGAAACTGATAAAATTGGGAAACAAACGACAACAGTGACAAAGTAAATGAAATGAATACGACTGCAGCAATCACCGGTATCTGTAGCATTTAATTTCAGACAAAAATGAAACTGATAAAATTGGGAAACAAACGACAACAGTGACAAAGTAAATGAAATGAATACGACTGCAGCAATCACCGGTATCTGAGGTCAAAGATTTCGATTAACAATGGAGCAATTTCACTGGTATTAGCGTCAATGTAAACGTCGACTATATTTTCGCTTAGGGTGCGAAGTTCGGAAATCTTATGGATGAGCTTGAGGTAGACTGACTTCGCTTCGCATCCACCGACCATGGATTCAAGGTACCTCCGAAGCAGCTTGTAATAGGAGGCCTGTAAAAAAAAAATGTTTTTTTTTTTTGTATGGCACTTACATCTTCGTTCAAGTGCCATATATCGATCACTTTTCGGTCGGTCTGTCGGTCCACTGTTCTCAAGTTAGGGTTCTTCCAGAAGGGCTAGGACGATGAAACTTGGCAAGCATATCAGGGACCCGACCAAACTACCTTGGAAATAGTCACTTCCCCGATCTAACTACCGTTGCGGGAGTGAACGGATTGCGGAGTGTCCGCAATCTTGAGGTATGTCACATTCGAATGGGTGATCGGATCCTAATGAAACTTGAAATCTGGAAAGACCTCGCGTCTCGGATATCCTGATTTAAGTCCGGACAGGATCCGATGAATCTGGGGGGGGGGGGGGGGAGCTGGGGGGAACCGGAAATCTTGTGACAAGCTTAGAGTGAAGCGATTGGGACCAAACTTGGTAGGAAGAACTATCACAAGCCCTAGGTTCTAACTTGGCTTGAACATTAGAGACTTGACATGATTGGCTTAGAAACAGTCAGTTCCCTGAACTGACCATCGTGTGGGGAATGGAGGGAGGGGGAATCCTGAATCTTGAGGTACGTACAACTTTTGAACGGGTGATCGGTGTTAATGAAACTTGACATTTGAAAAGACCTCGTGTCTCGGATATCCTAATTTAAGTCCGGACAGGATCTGATGAATCTGGGGGGGGGGGGGAAGCTGGGGGGAATCGGAAATCTTATGACACGCTTAGAGTGAAGCGATTGGGACCAAACTTGGTAGGAAGAACAATCACAAGCACTAGGTTCTAACTTGGCTTGAACATTAGAGACTTGAAATGATTGGCTCAGAAATAGTCAGTTCCCTGAACTGACCATCGTGTGGGGAATGGAGGGAGGGGGAATCCTGAATCTTGAGGTACGTACAACTTTTAAATGGGTGATCGGGTGTTAATGAAACTTGGCATTTGAAAAGACCTCGTGTCTCAAATGTCCTATTTAAAGTCCGGACTTGATCCGATGAATGTTGGGGGGGGGGGGGGGGGCAGGGGAGAACTGAAATCTTGTGAAGCGCTTAGAGTGGAGCGATTGGGATGAAACTTGGTTGGAAGAACAAGCACAAGCCCTGTATAGATACATCAGTGACAGAACCGGACCGGGTTCGGGCATTGTTGGGGGAGTTGGAGGGGAGGAATGCCGGTGATTCAGGAATCAAGATACTTCCAGATGTTCTAGGACGATGAAACTTGGCTTGGACATTACGCGACTTGACAAGATTGGCTTGGAAATTGTCACTTCCCAGATCCGACTATCTGTTGAGGTACTAATCCTAAGCGCAACGTACAACAAGACCAAAGGTGTCGATGGGATCCCAAATATCTAATATTTGATTCAGACAATCGAGTCTTGTCTTCGCCAGATCCAGCCTTGGACAGGCTAATCATCAGAGAAAACCAAGTTCAGATATACCTCTATAAGCCATATCTTTTTTGACGATACTGACCGAGACTTCCTGCCGATTTCCGAGCGAACTACCTAGTCCAGCAAAAAAAAAAAATACAGAAACAAAACCAGCGTATCTCCTTATCCCTATAAAGAACATCTAATTAACTTTGAATAAAAGTTTGACTTAAAAAAAAATCCGGTTACAACCTGATTCCGGAATAATTACATGTCCGGGTAAAAAATCATTGTCATATACCGACTCAGCCTCTCTTCTTACCCCTTAATCTGTCATCTAATCGAACTTTTGCTTTTAACAAATTTTCCGGGTTTGGCCGGATTCCGGGCGAACTAGTTTTCCGGCGAGAAAATGATTTTCACCATCATGTTCTGCATGTCTTTTTACCCATAAATCACACATTTAATCAACTTCAAATTAAACTTTTACTTTTAACCAACTTTCCTGTTTTCGCCGGATTCCGGGCGAACTACATGTCCGGGTAGAAAATTGTTTTCACATAAGTGTTCAGCATGTCTTCTTGCCCTAATTTGAACATCTAATCAACTCGAAATAAAACTTTTAATTTTAACAAGCTTTCCGGTTTCAGCCGGATTCCGGGCGAACTACTTGTCCGTCGAGAAAATGGTTTTCACCATCATCTTCCTATCCCTAAATCGAACATCTAATCAACTTCAAATAAAACTTTTACTTTTTACAAACTTTCCGGTTTTGGCCGATTCCGGGCGAACTACTCTTCCGATGACAAAATGGTTTTCACCATCGTGCTCTATCACATTAGCTGTTTCAAAATATTTTGTTTCACCTTAATTTGATCCCCCTCCCCCACCCCTAAATGTAGGGCTACAAAGCCCATCTACGAACTCGACTGGTCCGATGACCCAACGAATCCTCACACCAAGTTTCATCAAAATATCTCATTCCCTTCGAGAGTTATCGTGCTTACAGATGGACGGACAGACGGACGGACAGACGGACGGACTGACAACTTTTGCGATGTCATAGGTATCCCTCCACTTACGTTTTGGGATCTCAAAAAGGACTTTTAAAGCACAAATCTTACTAGAAATGACCTTTTCCTTATGAAATGGATCAGAAAAAAAAAAAACGTTTTTCGAAAATACTAGTACTTTCCACCCGAATTTAGCGATTTTTATGCTAGCGCTTGTCGACTTTCCTGCTCTCCGACACGGCGGCTGGGCGCAAAACAATTTAAAACTGAACGCGCCGTGGTTAAAAGGAAGGAGCTCAGCAAATAAAAAAAGTCACAAAGAGAAGATTCTCAAATCCTCATGTGTAAAAGAGTTGTCAGTGGAAGTCGAAGATTCCGGCAAACTTGACGTTGTGTGACGGGCAAAACTCGGCACGGCCGAAAAAGCGCTAAGAATTCATAGGCACAAAACGAAACAATGGAGAAAGGTGGAATTTTTAGAAGCTTATAATTCCATAAGGGAGCTGGGTATATTATAAAAGGCAGAATAAAGTGGGGTCCTTTAAGCAAAATACACATTTTCATGATCCCCATGATCCCATGATAAGTTCTGCCTCAATAAATCTGCTTACAACTCAATTCCTTAAAGTACAGAATACTGAATGAATTTATAGCGCCCTTAATTTCGCAGTCAGGTTGGGCTGAAGGAAGATACATTCTCGTGATTTCCAAGGAGTGATAATTTTTATCTCAAGGATTTTGCTTACAAATGACCACGACAAACCCCCGCATTGACGAATTCCTACTTTCATCCTCCTGAGCCAGCCTTGCCAGTGAGGTATGAGCTTCCAGCTCTTGTTTATTCAATCATTTGATGTAAAGAAGAACTAAAGGAATATTTTCTGTTGATGTCTCTGATTGATCCTTCTATTCCCTGATAGTAAACTATGAGCGTGTTCCACCCTTCTAGCAATGTTAACTATTAGTTACTATTTCTGTTCCAACCTCAAGAAAAGTTACTACGCTGACCGTTCCAACCTTCTCGAAATAGTAACTAATAGTAACTACTTGCTTACCATGCTCGGGAGCGTAGTCAGCGTGGCAACGACGGATCTCTGTAACGTGATTGGCTGTGTTACCCCGTGGAGTGATATTTTACCGAAAATTAAAAAATGCGTTCCAGCCTTGAAGCCAAGAAGCCGAAATTCGTGACTCATGCGTAGTAACTACGGTAAGTAGGGTGGAACACGCTTTGTAAGTGATAAAGTAACCTTGCCTAAGTGAAGTACAGTTCAATTCAGTTTGTTTCGCAATTCTCTCACGGACGAGGCCGCACATTTCATTTTTTTTTATCATACGTATTATGGCTACATAGCTGAACAATTAAAGACAACGGTTATAAAAGGTGAGATAATAAGAATCCTGTAACTAAAGATCGTACGTTGGTCAGCATTAACACCTGTCTCAACATAAGAACTAGCAAAAAGGTGATGCGAAGTAGAAGGCTACATTATAACATTATTTCTGAATGATCACCTCAAACATAGAGCGTTTTTCCGAGATCCCACAAAGAGTTTTTTGCTCGGAAAAAGTATTTCCGTGATCGTTTGTGATGCCCACAAGTGTGTTTCCATGAGCAGCATGGTTTTTGCGGCTTTGACTTAACAAACAACTGTCGAGGTGATTTCTGAATTTTTGTTCCGATTTTGAAGGAAATTCAAATTCAGCGGCAAATCTTAAGTTAGCGCAAAACAAAAAAGACAAACGGCTAAATCTTCCTTCAGCCAAGCTGACTGCGAATCATATTTGATAGTGCAAAACGGATACGTCAGCTCAGTTTTATTAGAGCTATATTTCGGCCATTCTTGGCAAGGGTCCTCTTCAGGCTCAAAGCCGCTGAAGTTGGAAAAACAAGAAGGGCCGAAATATAGCTCTAATAAAATTCAACTGACGTATCCGTTTTGCACTATCAGACAAACGGCATTTCACGAATTTCAACTTGAGGGTTGAGTGTGTGGTACACCATTCCGTTTCCACACCAAACACTCCGAAAGATGTGGAACACAAATTTCCCGCGGAAAGATGCCGTTTATTAACCCATAACACAAGTCTGCCATAAATCCATGATCGTGAGATAGTCTAGGCCTAACATTGAGACTATGACCAAAACTGATTACTTTTTAAAACAGTCCTGAGAAGTATGTACTGCCAGGGGAAAGTGACTTGTATACTCCTCCTCAAGGAATTCCACCTCACAACCTTAGCAGCCCCACGTGCTCTTTTTACCCAGTTTGGGAATGGTCCGGTTCTCAACCACGTTTTCAACACTTATTTTCAGCCCCATATTGCCTACCAAAAACTCGATTCCCTCGAGTAATTCCCTCATAAGTCCCTGTTTTAAATCCCGTCAATGCAAGGGCCTAAAGTTACAGAAAGAGCTGTGTGGCAGCGTTCGTTCAATTGAATAATTGACGAATATATTCCCTATAATGTGTTAGTCTTTTAGTGTTTTATTTCACATTTCAATTCGCACCATTGCCTTATATTTATTTACATGTATATACATGTCTATAATGTACGAAAAATGAGAAAGTCAGGATCCCAGTTCTTTTGAGTTTCTTCTTCTTCTTCCCTAAGCTAGGATCCTTGTTCTGACGCAGGATCCCAGTTTTAAATTCAGTCTACGGACCCTCAAAGTTTCACCAACGAACCTGGCTCCGACTCCCGACAACGAACGCGGCTCCTACTATGTTTTTTTTTTTAGATACTGACGGAAAAAAGTACATAAGTTTCCCTTACCTGTTCGAACTTAATGGCATCCTTATGAATTACATGAGGTCTTTCTGGATTGAACAGACAGATGGCAGCCATAATAAGAAGGATATTCTCGTCCAAACGCCACTCGGCGGCGAACGAAATGATAAAGAGCTGAAAAGCCTCGTGTATGTTATTCCTGGCTTCTTTTAACACATCCAAGTTGATCAAACTCGCCTCCTGATTCTGGGCTGGAAGCTGAGACCAAATAAAGAAATCAGTCAACAAGAGCTGGAAGCTCATATGGCACTTGGGTCAGAGGATTAAACGAAAAGGTGACCTCTCCCTCCTTTCCATTGATAGAAATTGGAACAATTTTACTCCGCATGATACTGGAAGACATATTGTGGGAATTCCGGACCATTTTTGTCAGGTCTGATGATGATTTGGGCGACTGTACTGTTGTCACCCATCGCATCGAGACCGGTGACCACCCCCCCATCCGCCAACGCCCCTACCGAGTACCTATCCAACTGCAAAATGAACTGAAAACACGAGTTGAAGCCATGCTCCGACAGGGTGTTTTAGAAGAGAGTTGCAGCCCCTGGGCTTCACCAGTATCTCTAGTTAAGAAAAAGGATGGTTCATATCGGCTTGTGAAATATTACCGGCGTTTGAACAAAATAACTAAGTTTGATAGTTATTCCCTTCCGCGTATCGATGACATCCTTGACAGAATGCATGGCTTCACGGTTTTTTCAAAAATGGATCTCGTACAAGGTTTCCTCCAAACCAGCGTCCACCCTCCACATCGCGAGAAAACTGCCATTAATACTCCCTTCGGTCTATACCAAGTGACCTATTGTCACGATGCCGGGAAATTAATGATGGTGATGGAAACCGAAGAGATATATAGAAAAGTAGGCGATAGATGGAGGGAATAACTAGGAGGACTATTGCAGAGCAAAGTGCTATGGGATGTCTCCATAACATAGGAATTCGTCAATTCGTGGTTTTTTTGTGATCGTTTGTAAGCAAAACCCTTGGGATAAGAATGGTCATGGGTCCTTGGAAATCACGAGAATGTATTGTTCGTAACAACTATTTTATTTGTGCATTTGGCCGTGATGATGCGCACTTTAAGGGCGCTAGAGATTCATATGTAGCCTAATGAACACTCTTAAAGCACAAATGATGATAGGCTCATTGGAATAGTGAAAATGTATATTTTGCTAAAAATTTCTCAATTTTCCATGAATTTCTTTCTTGAAACAGTCGATTTTTCTTCAAAACAGTCGAGTTTTCTCGAAACCAGTAAATTTTTCGTCAAAACAGTGTCTTTTTCTTAAAACAGTCGTTTTTTCTGAAAAACAGTTGGTAAAAAGGAACAGCCAGTCAGTAAATACCTTGCCCCCCCAAAAAAAACATTTTGGTTAGTAACGCCTCTGAGTACATCACTAATAAACATGCTTTAGTTATTGACCAACGAACTGAATATCGCCTTCGAAAAAACTCGGTGCATAAGATCAAAAACCAGTTTCCGCAATACCATGCTCGCACGCAACTACAAACCACAGTAGCCTACCTAACATTCTCCACCTACACAACAACCTTATTTTTCTTTTTCATAGATTTTAGTAACAATGGGCATATAAGGTTATTCTCACCGTTCCCCGAGGACTCCTTGGGGAATCGAAGGGAACGGCGAGAACAGAGGGAGTCACTCAACGCGGACTTCACCTAGGAAAACAACGAGAACATGGGAAATGCTTCTGAAAGATCTTGTTCGAAAAAGAAATATGCAATTGACGAAAATAGTCTGGATCCACTTATTTTTGGTTTACTTATTCTGATTCTTTTTAATTGATTTTACATTGCATCAACACCAGCAAAAACTGATTCCCCTCAGAATCTGAGCGGGAGTCCTTTTTGATGATGGTGATGATATCGAAGCATTCCTCATCCGTGGGGACTCACGAGAATACGGGGAGTGCGTCGCAGGGACAAAATAAAACGCGGGGACTCCTCAAATGGAGTCCTCGGGGAACAGCGAAAATACGCTTATAGCCTACCTTCCAGGAATTCTTGTAGGGATCGAATTGCATGACTCCCTTCAAGATCATAACTTCCGTGCAGCCGTCTTTTAGAAGAGCTATCTGATCCTCCTGGCACATACTTCGGAAACTGTTAATACGCTTCGCCATTTTAATGATACGCCGGATGGCAATCTCCGTAAGATTGATGACATTGATGAGACGATGACTGGATCCGTCCTATATAAGAAAGTTCTGTATCTTGGAATCCCTTGTTCATCTAATACCAGGGATTGGAAACTTATCCTTATTCAACTTGTGCAAGATAAAATATAAGAAGAGCATTCGTGGTGTTATTCGTTTGCGGCGATGTCCTTGGTTCTATTTATACGGCTGTTGCACTTCTTAACATTCCTTTTCCGTCTTTTCTTCTTTCCGTCCTTCTGAACTTTCTGCGTTAGAAGTTACTGATTAGAAATTCTCTAAATTCCTTCTTGGTTTCCCTATTTCTGCGAATAACTCTTTCCTAACTTCTAATTTTAAAGTGAAGAATCCTTTTGAAACTTTAAATAGTAAAATCCAAAACTTTCATAAAAAAGCTGACAACATTCTTCTTCATCACAACCTTATTCCTTTTTTAAACAAGAGCTACGAGCTCATATGGCACTTGTACGAGTAGGCTGTACAAGAAAGTAGATGAGAACCTCACAAAATACACCCGCCATCCAAAAATGCGGTTCGGAAATAGAAATAGGATATTTAGTTTCACTCATTTCTGAGCAGTTCCGGCATCGTCTCGATTGTCTGCAGCAAATGCACAGGACTGTTCAAACTTTCATCCCAATAAATCCATTTGTTTGATCCCTAGACGTGCTACACGATTTCCGGTACTCACTCTATCTCCACCTACCGTGGCCGAATAAGTTCCATCCCGATCGCTGCACTCTAAGCGTTTGTCAAGATTTCTGGTTCCCTCCACCAGCTCCCCCCCCCCCAGTGACATCGGATCCGGTCTGGATTTAAAGTGGGACGTCTGAGACACGAGGTCATGCTAAATATCAACTTTCATCAAGATCCGACCAACCGTTCGCAAGTTAAAAATACCTCAATTTTGGCTTCCCCGTCCCTCCACCCCCCCCCCCAGATGGTCGGATCGTGGAAGTGACTATTTCCTATTTAATCTGGTCGGGTCCTTGGCATGCTTGCCAATTTTCATTGTCCTAGCACATCAGGAAGCATCGAACTCGCGGGATCACTAGAAATTAGGACTCCCCCCCCCCCAACTCCCCCAAAGTAAGCGGATCCGTTCCGGTTATGTCAGTCAGGTATCTAGGACTTGCGCTTGTTCTTTCTACCAAGTTTCATCCGGATCTCTCCACTCTGAGCGTTTTTCAAGATTTCCGGTTTCCCCTTCCAACTCCCCCCAATGTCACCGGCATCTGAGACATGAGGTCCTCCATATATCAAGTTTTGTTAAGATCCGACGACCCGTTCGTAAGCTGAAAATATTTAATTTTTCCAAATTTTTCCGGATTCCCCGTCCTCCACTCCCCTCAAGACCCACCCCCAAGATTCATCGGATCCGGTCCGGACTCGAAATGAGACATCTGAGACACGAGATCTTCCCAGATATCAAGTTTCATTAAGATCCGATCACCCGTTCGAAAGTGATGAATGTCCCTATTTTCCGGATTCCGCCCCCTCCCCCACGATGGTCGGATCGGGCAAGTGACTATTTCCAACTTAGTCTGGTCGGGTCCCTGATATGCCTGCGAAGTTTCATCGTCCTAGCTTGCGTGGAAGTGCCCAAACTATTATTTATGTTTCTTGAGAATGTCCAGGTTAATCAGGTCGTCAATCTTTTAACAATATATACTCCCGCATACGCTCCCTAATACATCCAATATTCCTGACAAGTTCCATTATCCTAACAATGTAATTTGTTTAGATTATCCACTTTGCGAATTATCCCGCATTCGGTCTCTCTTACATGGACTCGCGGCTCAGTTGGTAGAGCGTTGGACTTCCAACACAGAGGTTCCTGGTTCGCTCCCGCTTTCGGGCAGCGCTTTTTTTTTGGTACTTTTCGCTCCACTTTTGCTTTATAGTTTCCGGACTCCCGGATCCGGGGAAAGTCGGATTGAAGAAATGATTAATTTTAAGTTGAGCTGGTCCGGTCCCTCATATGCCTGCCAAGTTTCATCGTCCTAGCTTATCTGGAAGTGCCCGAACTAGCAAAACCGGGACCGACAGACCGACAGACCGACTGACGGACAGAAATTACAATCGCTATATGGCACTTGAGTAAGCTCAAGTGCCATAAAAAAGCGCCCTGATTAGTTTGTTTATTTTGAACTTTGTTTTCTTCTATTATATTTCGTTGTAGATTTAGTAGGCTAATTTATCTTAAACGGTCAGCTGTTTATTAGTATGTAAGTGTGTGCGAGTAGATTGACGTGTGACTGTTCTTTTTTATACACTAGTTTTGAAGGATTCAAATAAATAACAATAATAATAATAATAATAAAATGCAAACAGATAAGAGCTTTGTTCCGTCTTTTGTCGTGCTCTGCAATAAATTAACAACCATACCCTGGTCGCTTCTTTATGTTTTATTTTGGTGCTCTATTTAAATTAAACACATTTTCCAAGATTTGCGAGATGTATTTTATACATATTCAGACAAGTGAGCATTTTTGGGCTAGAATAAAAAGAGGCACGGCACGGAAGGCACATAGCACACTAGAATAAAAAGAGGCCGTGCAGGAGGCATGCTACTAAAAAGAGGTACGCCAGAAAACGGGTCCCAAAAAAGGCACGTTATAGAACCCTTTTTTTATTCTTTCAAGCTTTTTTTTTAGCAAAGAAGCTCGAGTACTAAAAAGAAGAGTGCCAGAAAACGGGTCCTAAAAGAAGGCACAGATTGTGCATGCCTCCTGGTGCAGGCATGCCTTCTTTTGGTATGCCGTGCCTCTTTTTAGTACGTGTGCCTCTTTTCAGTAGCATGCGTCCTGCACCATGCCGTACCTCTTTTTAGTCAATCCCAGCATTTTTATGTTGCCGACAAAGTCAAATTCGGCGTCCTCGCTATGGTATTTCCTCTATGAAAAAATGCTACTCGACTCTACTCAGGATCTGTTCGATGTTAATTATTTTCCTGCAATGCAACATGTCCACTGTAAGTAGTTAAATAAAGCACAAGACTTCTCCTCGGGCAATATTTGGACCAACAACCTTCAATTTATAAGAGTGACGCGCTACAACTAAGTTACAGATGAGCTTCTGAACATGGTTCGCAATCGACTACAATCGCAGACGGAAGCGGGATACGAGGATACAATTTACACGGCGGGAATTTTTTTCCCCGGAGGCGAGAGGGGAAAGTGTTCACACGGTAGCCTGGTATTTTTCAAGGTAGAGTACGGTCATGTGGCAATAGATTCAAAGGTTGTAAAGCTCAGGAAATCTCTCTACAATGAACACCAACATGTGTCAGTAGATTATAGGCGTATTGCTACGGATGGGTTTCCCTATGTCTGTCCGTCCGTCTGCTACCAAGCCAAGGCGCTAAGATAGAGCGGGATTTCCTATGCTGGGAACCCGCCAAACACGGTAAACACATTTTCCGGCCGGGACGGCCAACCTCCGGGCGAGAATGCCGCGTGTGGGTCCGGAATCGGCAGCCTCCACCTGAGCGTGCGAAGGGTGCACGCTATTGACTGTGAGGTGTGCTTTAAGGAGACCCTATGATTTCTGCTTTAAAGAGATCTCTATGATGAGTGCTTTAAGGAGACCCTATAATGAGTGCTTTAAAGAGACCCTGTGATGAGTGCTTTAAGGAGATCCCTATGATGAGTGCTATAAGGAGACCCTATGATGTGTGCTTTAAGTAGGTTTTTATGAATGGTAGTTGTTCACCGACTTGGATGTTGACATTGCTAATCTTTCGATAGGATTTCGCAATTTATCCGTGGAAATTACGTAATGTTTGGACATGAATAACTAATCAGATAGGCTACCTGTATTGCTAGAGGGGGGCTAGCAAGGTAAAGACAGTAAGGGGATCTGAAACAGACGCCCAGTGAAAATATAGATTTTAGTTTCATCAGTGAGTTTAGGATAGGAACTATGTCCTAAGGGCTTGAGGGTTTACAAAAAAGGAATTTTGAAATTATAATTTTAAGCCTACGGAAAGGCTATGCAAACAAGGAACTTAAAAATAAAGCTGTTTGCGGTCAACATCATTTAAGCAGGTGCCAAGGATTAGAGTGAATGCGTTTAGGGCATAGGATTGTTTACCAGGAGAGCAATAACTCCACACCCACCTTCCTACCATCCCTATCATACCTCCCATCCCTATCCGACTCTACTATAGACACGTACCTGAATGAGCAGATTGCTTGGGTTTTCCCCGCACATATCTAGAAATAGAGAGCTAAAAATAGAACATCTGGGTTTTCCGCAAACCCGTAGTAAAAATAAACAGGTCCACACGTTCAGGCAAGTTCATGAGATGACGCAATAAATGGGGGAGCGTAGCGACTTAGAAATAGATTTTCCGGGGTTTTCCCCAGACAGATCAGGAAACTGATAGCCATAAATAGAACACCTGGGTTTTCCCCAAACCCGTAGCTGAAATAAACACGTTTAGACAAGTACAAGGGATGACGCAGTAAGCGGGGGAGTGTCAACCAATCAGAAGGTGAGTTATAAATAGATTTTCTGGGGTTTTCCCCCAGACAGATCCGGAAATAAAGAGCTAAAAATAGAACATCCGGTTTTTCCCAAACATGTCCAGAAAACTAGGGGCTGAAACAAACATGTTCAGGCAAGTTCAAAAGATGACGCAATCAATGGGGTAGCGTCGACCAATCAGAAGGCTAGTTATAAATAGATTTTCTGGGGTTTTCCCCCAGACAGATCCGGAAATAATCAGCTATAAATAGAACATCCGGGTTTTCCCCAAATCCGTAGCTGAATAAACAGGTCCGCACGTCCAGGCAAGTTCAAGAGATGACGCAATAACTGGGGTGGATTGTCAACCAATCAGAAGGCGAGGTATAAATAGAGTTTCTCCAGACAGCTGAAATGTTGTTTGGGACGGGTCAAATTTGTTAAGGTGATTTGTAGGCTATATTTAAAAGTATATGCTTGAATCAAGAAACGAACAACAAATTGAATCTGGCGATTTAGTGAAAATTGGAGACCTTTAAAACAGAATAATTTTCAGTATTTCCGTGCCGGCCAACCAGTTGGTCCGGAATCCAACCAAAATGGGAGATTTGTGGAATTAAAAAGACTATTTGAAGGGCTAAAAGTAAACGCGGAAACCGTATCTGAACGTTATTTCCTAGCGGGCAAGTATTAAGTCCATGATCCAACCAACACCGGAAATTGAGTAGACGTGAAAATAAGGTTGATTTGAACCTAGAAAACAAACATACTGTACCTGTAGGTGACCGTAAGTCAAGAGAGATAGACAAAAGCATTAGACTCGAAACACCGAGTTACATATTTATTCATACTTGTATACCTCTTTCTCACTCTTACGAAATCCAACACCCTTTGTGATCCCATCGAAACCTTTGGGTTTGTTAATTTGAATACGAAGGTACACCGAAACATGCTTCGACATGTCTGTGTTACTGAATACTATACAGATAAAGCATTCCTATATCTACATCATTCCAATCCTCTAGCAAGTCTAGATCTTTCTACCGAAGTAGATCCCAATTTTTAAAAAACCTTAGACTGCTTAATACTGACGCTTTAGTTACCCAGTACTTATTCACTTAATTAGGCTTGAAGAAGCAATGCATTGGTCCCTAGTCTACAGACATCGGATTTCACTGAATGAACTTTTTCTTTCGGATTTGTAGTACCTCTGTGTACCTGTACCTTGTATGCTTGAAACATTTGGTAGATTTAACGGTAAACAAGTACGAAAAATAAATCTTTTCAGAGTCACACGCAATATCTGTCTGTCTTCAGAAGTGTCCTTACAATCTGAACTGGATATTGCCCGCAAGCTTCACGCCTTTAAAGGACCCCTCGCAATATTTACTCTTCAACTTTCAGTATTTTATAATGTTTCAGTACTTTAAAACTAGACAAATAACCCACGGCTTTGTATGTTCTAAAACCCGTTGACTTGTAGCGAATACAGTGAAAGAATTTACATAACCGTTTTTTCTGATGGAAAAACTTCTCGCAGACAACCGTCGACAGCGTGATAGACAGCGAAGGTAGCAAAACGCGACACGTGAGAAAATCAGCGTGTTTCTGTTAGAGGGGTTAGAATGTACCGTACGAAATTGGGGTCTCCGAGTTTAGAAATATATATAGCAATTGGACAAAAGTCCCTTTCCTTAAAACCATTGGTAGAAGCTAATCAAGCGTCGAATTACCAAGAAGACACGCTAGCTAATGCATGATTATGGAGTAGGTTGCGTTAGTATTAGGCTATAGGTAAGACAGGTCCTTTGGCCACTGAAATGCACACTTTTGTTGAAATTCAACTTCTCCGCGTCTAAGTGAACTTTGTCTTATCGGGGCAGCAGTGCATATTCTGAATATCCCTAGTACAGCCGAAGCTGAAAAACAAAAAAAAATCACTTAGCAGAGCTAAAATGATTAACTCGGTTAAATTCAAATCCAAGATTCGGTTAACGTTTTAAGTCAGATTTCTGAAATCCTTTCGCTAATAAGTAATGAAACATGTAATCAGTGTAACTGAGCAAATTATAGGCGACAAGTCAACGAATTCTTTTCTTTCGATGGTGGGATTCCCTCCGGCGGACATTCTTAAACGTGTCCAAATGCAGATCCATTTGAACACTGTTGTATTTCCGAAACCCTAACAAAGCTATCTCAAGCCTTCCGCCTAATGATTGTTGTTGACAAAAACATTGACCAATTTCGCAGGTAGGTTACGAAAATAGATGTCTTCATCAGAGCAAATATTGTGCAATTCTGGAATGGTGGGTCAGGGTTTGTGAAAAGTTTTGTCTTCATCACTGAACACGTGCATTATATTTCTCAGTCTAAGAGATTCAATGATATTTACGAACCTTTGGGGCAACGAATTTTCCAGGATCCGAAAATCCGTCTAATGTTGGAGGGATGAGGAAACCAGTATCTCGTGACACGAGTAAACTTTGAACGGGTGACTCGATTCAAATGGAACTAGATTGATGAATCATGTGAAAAAGATGATCCCCTTATGTATCGAAACCTGATTCGACAGTTTTTGGAGGAGTTAGAGAGGGTCAGTGGGAAATTCTGTGAAATACGTAGGAACTAAATGGGAGATTGGACTGAAACATGAACAGTTCATAGGTCATGGACCCTAGATTTGAGATCCGGACGGAATCGAGCTTCAGCAACGAAGGGAGATGGAGGGTTTTTGAAGACGTTTTACTAGGAATATCAGGGAATATCACAACTTCCAGACTAGAAATAAGATCCAAGTAAGACTTGACAGTATAGGCAGAAACTGGAATAGATCCGACAAATAGAGGAGGAAGTAGTTGACTTAGAGTGAAGGAATCGAGAGGAGCCTTGGCGGCAGGACAGTCAAACTCCAAGTGTACATTTGGACAGGGTCCGTGATTACTGTAAGGGTTGTGGAATGAAGGTGGTTCCCGGAAATTCCTTGACAGAAGTAAGTTGCGAACAAGTGACATTTGATGGATGGTAGGACCAAATGTCCAAGACGGTCAATTTGAGACGGTCAATCTGTTAAGAGAGTACCAGCAATTTTCAGGAGGTATTTTAGCATGAATACCGAAAATTTAGGAATTTGAGCCATATAGCGATCGCTTTGCGTCGTCGGTTGGTCAATCCCGTAATCGCGAGTGAAGGTACTTCCATACGATGAAACTTGGCAGGCGTATTAGGCGCCCTCCCAAACTAACTTGGAAATAGTCACTTCCACAGTCTAACTATCGTGGGGGGGAGGGAGAGGAGGAAGGGATGGAGGGAATTATAATTTGAAATGTTATGTCATAAATAACTTTCGTATGGGTGGTCGGATCGAATTGACAAGACGAAATGTAGGCAAATTGACGATGCAGTTTCATAATCCCCAAGGGTCCATGAACATTATTTGCCTCAAGTGCGTACAGATGAACTCCTTAAAGCGGCAATATTATCCACTAATTAAAAAAAACAAACAATATATTTTTAAGATTCTCAAGAGTCTATAATCATTTATGACTCAAATACTTGATTACAAATTCAATACTCGCCCACTTATATTATACATAACAGATTTTTGACTAAGCCTTTACATTTGCATGATTCGAAAGGAACCTTAATCATGTGTGTCCAGACAGTGCGAATCTTAGATGGTTCACTTGCCCTTATTTTTTGGATCCCAAAACGTAAGTGGAAGGATACCTGTGGTTTCGTAAAAGTTGCCCTTCCGTCTGTCTCTCTGTCCGTCCGTCTGTTGGATGATAACTTTCGAAGGGGTTGAGTTATTTTGTTCAGCTTGATATGGTGATTCTTTGGGTAAAAGTACAGGTCGAGTTCATAGATGGGCTCTGTACCCCTATATTTAGGGTTTCAAATGAAGGGATGAAAAAAAATATTTTTTTAAACAATGAAATAGTAGGTAAAGGGGGAGGAGACAATATCTCAATCCAGATGTGAAACTAATTTTGTCATCGGACAAGTAGTTCGCCCGGAATCCGGGCAAAACCGGAAAGTTTGTTAAAATTTCATTCTCAAATAAAAAGACAAGTTCATTCTCAACGACTCGAGGTACATGGGTAACAAACAACACTCGATTAATCTGTTTCTGAACTGTATTTTCTCGCCAGACAAGTAATTCTGTCGAAATTTCCCAAAATCCGGGAATCGCCTCTCAATGTCACCAGCTCGTTTGCTCTGCATGCAGTTCGCCCGGAATACAGCAAAGGAATATGGTCGAAGTAAAAGACTTTCATAAAGTCGATTGGAGATGAGATATAGGGGTAAACATGTATTCTAAACTTGGTTTTCTCATCTGATAGTTGTTTGGTCGTAATTCGTTTCCAAATTTTGATAGTATGTTCATCCGAGTCTTGTGAAGACAGGAAATCAACAAGACCCGATGGTCTGGATCAAGAAATCCAATAACTATTTTGTTTTTGGGATCCAATTGAAATATTTGGTCTTGTTTTGAACGAGTTGTCGGCGGGCTAAACTTTTTGTTGGCACATGCTGCGATGCTTGAATTGCAAAGTGGACTCGGTTGAAAGACCGCAATTGCAGGGGTGCTAATAGTAATATGAACGATAACATAAATACAAAGATAATACAGGCGTCCTTGTTAAGGGGTTTGTGTTTCTTTTTTAAGTTATGAAACAAATACAATATTTCATATTTGGAATGTTTAGCCAAATGAAGGTCTACCCGATAATTTGCACATATCTATATTTTCTGAGCATAATAATGGGGGGGGGGGGGCAAAAACGATAAACATATTTGTGATATTTCATCATTGTCTAAAGATACCTTGCTAAAGGTTTGATCGTTGGTACAGAAACAACGTAAAAGACTTCTTATCATATTATTTATTTCTACTTCAGTAGTATTTCCATCCATCATCGCGTTACTAAGGTTCTAGACTTTATAATTTTATCCTATCTCCTCTATTAGCATAACACTGATTATACCACTTGCCACAGTTTATTCTCCTAACGTGATGTATCAGCCTCCGGATGATTGTTTCCGAGAAGATCATTGGCCCAAAGATTGGTTAAGCATAGTTTGCCAAGTTTGTTATCCAGTACATGAAAAGAGGCTAAAAACAGTTTTAAAATAGACTAATATCTTAGAATATCGTAGCAGGAAAACTATGTAGAGCTAAGTGTCCGTTAAAGTCCATATACAAACTTACAATGTACAGTTTTAGCTTGACTAGAAATACCTCACCCGTGGTGGTGGCAATGGCACAGATTTTGAAAAAAAAATCACAAATAAGCCATTGCTATTTATTCAAACAACCCTTAAAATAAGAGACCATGGGCTTATTGTTTGGATCATCTAAATTTCGAGCAACCGTTTCTGTATTTTCAGTCTCAACTTGCAGACACCTGTAACTTTTTCGTCCAATGAATAGAATTTTATCACAAAACCATAAATACATTCAAGATTTTCGTGTTTATAGTCTCTAATCTCTTTGGTCATCACTAGTAACTCATGGGCCTAAGTGACGACCGACTAATGTTTATGGTTCACCTGAACTTTCTATTTATTCTTATACGTCCCGATATTAAATTTTTTTTGTTATGCTCCTGTGATGATGGTATAGCAATATACGTTTCGTCGGGTAGGGTGCAATATCTCTATAGAGACACAATTAACCGACGCTAGCTTGCATCATGCTCGATGTTCCCGACAGGTTCGGTCCAGCAAGTATAGCTTGGAATGGAGTTTCTAGCTGGAACATGGAGCTTCTGTCGATACAGATCGAACTAAGAATGGATTCAACTCGCATCTCTTTTTGTAATCAACACTTTTATTTACAACTATATCACATAAAACACTATACATTCATATTATTTAATTCTTTCTCTTCTTGCTGACGGATTTTATCGATTGAATAATGGCCGAGGGGGATGGACTGCACGCCGTCCAGTCGTAGGTACGTCTTGTCTGAAACGCCAGATATACTCAACCGCAGCTGATCTACCGTGTACAGCACTAACCGTTTTGATCGAATAGCACGAAATTTTGTCTTTACTAATTCACCTTTAAGCACTGAATTTCTATATTTCTCTACCGTTAAATATTTTTTCACTAAATGCCTTGGTGTGCCTTTGGCGCCATATTTCAACTGGTCTTGATACGTCACAGCTACATAAGATTTCGGTGATGTAATAACCAATTCTACAAACCAGTCACTGCCCAACTCGTTCTTCATGCGTCCTGGTTCATTTTTTACATTACTTTTCCGTAGCTGTTCATATTCTGGTCCGTCAAAATTTGAAAAATCGATATAAGGCCGTAGGGCAGGCGAGCAAAGATCTGCCACAATATCTTTAGTATAAAACACACAAAATAAACTGTCCGTATCAACCATGCGGAGTTTTATGCGTGTGGGGTTGTCTAGTGGTCGTTCTGGGTCGGCATAATAGGGAACTAGTTCGTCCCAGAATGCTTGTGCCATTATCATTTTCGAAATGGACAGAATCGCCGTGCCCGCTGCGACATGCCCATTAAGGGTGACGTGACGTTTCTTACGGAAAAATAAAGCAGTTTTCTCGTTGATGATTGTAAATGATGACAAATTCGAGTCTTTGGACAAACGAGATACCGTCTTTTCATCACTGGTTAATGAACAGTTTTTGTACTTTCTCACATTCATCAGTGATCTGCCAAAAATAACATTATTCATCAATTTGAATAATTCGGATTTAGTTTTGGAAGATGTTTGAGCACGTTTCTCTTGAAAATGGTTGATGTAAGGGGTCATGAAAAATTCTTGTTTAAATCGAAGGCATTTAACAATCTTATCCACTACAAAATGATGGTTTAAGCAAAACCGGAGGTATGTGTGATGAAGGATCACACCTTCCTTAGGATCTAGGCTTGCCAAGACTTTGTCGGCTTCCATCCAAGGAATACGATCGTTTTTAATTTTCTGCTTGTTGTAAGGGGACAGCATGTCGTAAGTGATTCTCGTTTTAGCTACAGGGAAAGGGAACTGTCGGTATTTATCGTGATATTTAACTGGAATTTTACCATTCACTTGGATCATGTACCCATAGGGCCCATTATCTTCGATCGAAAAAAAATCAGGGTAATCCTTGGGTTCAATAAATTCATAATCCGACACTGGCATCTTAAACTGACTCATGCACTGAGAGTATAGTCCGTTTTTATCCAAACAAAGACCAAAGCTAGGGTCTGTCGGGTCGTCCGGGTTGCATAGGACACGCCTATCCGAGTGAAAAGTCAACCCACCCACCACACTACGCTCTAAGAAATTGTATATCTCTTGTGACGTCACCAGTTGAACGGTATGACTGGCCATTTTAAGCATCAAGTCATAGGATAACCCTGGCGTAGAAACATAACAATTCACTTCTAAATTATACAAAGACATTACATTATTCGCAAACGTTGAAAACACATCCCCTAATGCTAATACGTCCGAGCATAGATAAACACGGCAATAATCCCAAAGGTTTTTACAGTGGAACGTGGCCCAAATGGTGTGCGCCAACTGATAATCATCTTCGCTCAGATTTTCCTCGGTTAAATCATTATAGAAGTGATCTATGGAAGGTAACTGTGTTTCGTTAAATTTATCCAGTGAATCCATGTAAGCATAAGGAAAAACTCCTTTTTGCGTCAGCAAGTCATACTCGTTTTGCTTTTCAAATTTCTGTCTTAAAATGTGGAAACTGTCTGGGTCGTCACTCTTTTGTACTTGGATCAAGTTTTCGAGACTTTTCGGCAGAAAAGCTAGCGAATCGAAAAACTGCATAGAATAGCGTCTTCGTCTGTCATTTTTCAGTTCTTCCCACGTCATTTTCAGCGCCAGATATTTTTCGGAACTTTTTGCTATGATGTTGTATTTAAAAGAAAACCCTTCCAAATGAAGTTGACTGATGGCCTCGAAAATATACTTTACATCATAACTGAGGTTATGAAAGGCCACAGGAATAAATCGTTTATGTTTTAATGAGAAGTTACATTTTGAGTGAGCAACCCCTCGGAAATTAGGCCCTCGTGTCAAATGGCAGTGATCCAGAACTTTCCGTTGGCCTATGGATGCCGGATCCAACACGATTTCTTTTTCGCAGATCCAGCACAGTTTAGAATTTAATTTTTTAAAATCGGTGAGGGACAGTTTAATGTCAAAGTATGTATCGTAAATGATGTCAAGGCATCGCTTGGCGTGAAGCATTAGACTTTTTACTCCTTTCACGTGACAGTCGAGGCCAGTACAATCCTCGTAATGAAGCAACGTTTTGCCCTGTTGAATAACCGCAAAACCAAAGGCACAGGGTCGATGGACACTTAACAGGGTGGGCTTGGAGGGGTCATTCACTTTAATGAGGACGCTTTCGAAATCGGCTACTATTTTATAGTCCATGGGAATGCGGTGGTGGTAATTTTTGAATTCTAAAATGTTTTTCCCTGGAGCAGGCATGCTCACTACTTGCATTCCGTGAATGGAACAGTTGGGGAGATGGTCCTCTAAATCTTTGCTACTTTTCTTTCCTTGTAAACAAAAGGGGCAGTAAAAACGCATTTGCTGTGATTTACTTTTTAATAGCCGACTGACGGACGTGATCGGGAAAAAATGAGCGTAGCGATTTTCAAGTTCCGTGTACAATAAAAATACATAATACTGGACATGACGAATCGACGGGACACGAATCGGAAAAATTTTGCGCTCGGTGTCGTCATAATAAAGGACGCAAACCCCTACACACTGATTTTCTTCCTCCCAACGAGCAATATCTTTAAGATGAATCGGCCATTGGTTCTTAAAGCAGTCAAAAGTCACCGTAGGAAAAATCCCAGCTTGCCCATTACATACACTTAATCCCTGCTTGTTTAATGCTAATAGTTTTTTCTTGGTAGCATCAACTCGCAAAACTTGATGACCAGCACACAAGACTGACCATAGAAAACATTTATCCTTTTGATCAAATGACAACTGTACCACTGCTCTTTTCAAGACTAGTGCCTTGGGCACTGGAGGACCGAATTTACCAATCGGCAATGGAAATTCTACTTTGCACTGAGCTACATGAATCTGTAATCCTTTGACCCCTAATAAACTGTATCCAGACCCTAGCTCAGCGTACCGATTGATTGACTTTTGAATTTTTGCAAACCAACGCTCAATAACATCTTGTACATCTGACTTTAAATAAAACTTTTCTAAAAAACTAACAATTGGTACCTGTCGTGGAGGATCGCTTCCACGTACGAAGGTTGCATCTACCACGCATTGGACTCGTATTGTAGATTCCCTCTCCGACTGGACGGCAAGTAGTAGGTCAGCTATTGCATCCCTGGTCCTTGCAAAAAAGTCATTCACTGGACCTTGCAGTGCCTGTGATGATTCCATGGTGTATGTTTGCAGACATCCCCTGAAGGCTTGTTCTTGCAGTTGAAATGATGGCAAGTTAACCGGTGAAGGCTGGGACGGACCAGCCGCAACCGGTTCTTCCATTTGTTGAGTGGTCAATCCTGCACCATACTGTTCGGGATGGTATGACGAAGTGGACGCCATCGTTTGAAAGTCGTTTGTGTTCAAACGTTGCTTGGTCAGTTGAGCAGGTTGTGATTCGACTGCAGTTGGTTCACCTGGTGGTAGTGGAGGCGAAACTGGCGAGACTTCGACCGGGAAATCTCTCTGCCATAGCACATCCGTCTCTTCACTCGTGTCTTCAATTTTCACTCTTTTGGCTTGCAGAGATGAATCCTCCACCAAGCTGTGGATTCTATCCTCAGTTGGTAACGTATTCATTTTCCTGACTGATGAAATGTATATTCCCAAGAGCGTTTTATATCCAGAGAAGGGAGTTTGGGAAAACCCCAGAAAATCTATTTATAACTAGCCTTCTGATTGGTCGACGCTGCCCCATTGATTGCGTCATCTTTTGAACTTGTTTGAACATGTTTGTTTCAGCCCTTAATTTTCTGGACATGTTTGGGGAAAACCCGGATGTTCTATTTTTAGCTCTTTATTTCCGGATCTGTCTGGGGGAAAACCCCAGAAAATCTATTTATAACTAGCCTTCTGATTGGTCGACGCTACCCCATTGATTGCGTCATCTTTTGAACTTGCCTGAACATGTTTGTTTCAGCCCCTAGTTTTCTGGACATGTTTGGGAAAAACCGGATGTTCTATTTTTAGCTCTTTATTTCCGGATCTGTCTGGGGGAAAACCCCAGAAAATCTATTTATAACTCACCTTCTGATTGGTTGACACTCCCCCGCTTACTGCGTCATCCCTTGTACTTGTCTAAACGTGTTTATTTCAGCTACGGGTTTGGGGAAAACCCAGGTGTTCTATTTATGGCTATCAGTTTCCTGATCTGTCTGGGGAAAACCCCGGAAAATCTATTTCTAAGTCGCTACGCTCCCCCATTTATTGCGTCATCTCATGAACTTGCCTGAACGTGTGGACCTGTTTATTTTTACTACGGGTTTGCGGAAAACCCAGATGTTCTATTTTTAGCTCTCTATTTCTAGATATGTTCGGGGAAAACCCAAGCAATCTGCTCATTCAGGTACGTGTCTATAGTAGAGTCGGATAGGGATGGGAGGTATGATAGGGATGGTAGGAAGGTGGGTGTGGAGTTATTGCTCTCCTGGTAAACAATCCTATGCCCTAAACGCATTCACTCTAATCCTTGGCACCTGCTTAAATGATGTTGACCGCAAACAGCTTTATTTTTAAGTTCCTTGTTTGCATAGCCTTTCCGTAGGCTTAAAATTATAATTTCAAAATTCCTTTTTTGTAAACCCTCAAGCCCTTAGGACATAGTTCCTATCCTAAACTCACTGATGAAACTAAAATCTATATTTTCACTGGGCGTCTGTTTCAGATCCCCTTACTGTCTTTACCTTGCTAGCCCCCCTCTAGCAATACAGGTAGCCTATCTGATTAGTTATTCATGTCCAAACATTACGTAATTTCCACGGATAAATTGCGAAATCCTATCGAAAGATTAGCAATGTCAACATCCAAGTCGGTGAACAACTACCATTCATAAAAACCTACTTAAAGCACACATCATAGGGTCTCCTTATAGCACTCATCATAGGGATCTCCTTAAAGCACTCATCACAGGGTCTCTTTAAAGCACTCATTATAGGGTCTCCTTAAAGCACTCATCATAGAGATCTCTTTAAAGCAGAAATCATAGGGTCTCCTTAAAGCACACCTCACAGTCAATAGCGTGCACCCTTCGCACGCTCAGGTGGAGGCTGCCGATTCCGGACCCACACGCGGCATTCTCGCCCGGAGGTTGGCCGTCCCGGCCGGAAAATGTGTTTGCCGTGTTTGGCGGGTTCCCAGCATAGGAAATCCCGCTCTATCTTAGCGCCTTGGCTTGGTAGCAGACGGACGGACAGACATAGGGAAACCCATCCGTAGCAATACGCCTATAATCTACTTGTGTCCATTTGGATCACTTCTTATTTGGACATAATCAAAGTAATTGCTCGAAAATTCGAATGTTGCTGACATCGAAGAATACCCTCGACAAACAAATCCCCGGGTAAAAAGTTCACTAAATTGAAGTCCAAAATACAGCAACAAATCCCCGGGATTTGTTGCTGTTGCGACGAAAAATACCCGCAGAGTACGGGGGATCCACAACGTAGGTTATACACTAGCCTGTATTACGGGTAATCTTCTTTGATTACTCCACTGTCTCAAATATGTACAGTGGGTCACAAATAAATATTATATTATTAATTCCAAACTGCAGGTAAGCCACAAGTTTCTCGTTGCCTATAAACAAAATCAGGTGCAAAAGGTGTGAATGGTAAGATAAATGAAATCCTTGCCTGAGAGTGGAATCCCTCGTTCGTCAGAGGTGCCTGCATTTCTTGATTTGCCACTATTAGCTCGTTGAGTTTTGCCCGCTCTGTGTCATTAAGGTCACGCTGTGGCGCCATGATGCTGGCGTGACGGTTGTCGGTGAATTCGGCTTCGATGGCAATGTTCAAAATGGCATCAACGCTTGTATGGCTATAAAAACGAGACTACGTTTCCGGTGGGATGACGAACTGGGGTATGCGTTAGCTTCCTTGTCCAGTCAATATCGGTTCGCCACGAAAAAAAGGGATTTAATAGACAGATGGATCGAAAGTTTACTGTAATCATCGGCTTCCGTGGTTATAAACCAAATTCGCGATTATTGTAAAAAAAACAGGATAAATTACAATATGTATGTCAAATCCCAGTACACCTAAAAATCTGCCATGCTTCGTTAAAAAATGTCACGAACTCTGGAATAAAACTTTTCACATATCTAGCGTGTTTTGCAGGAACAGAAAAGACCCTAGAACTTACCACTCGTTTTGGTCGATTTTTAACATTTTGGTAGGGGGGAGGGAGGATTTGGGAGTGGAGAGGATGAGATACCATGGCTGAACCGAAGTCAGTGCTTAGCTCTTTTCTGCACTCCTGCAGTCTTTTGAGGTTAAAATGTTTAAAAGGTAGGAGTAAGCTTTGGTCACTATGAATAATAAGAAGAGCTGACCGGAACCAGATGCTCTCCGTACAGTAGAGGTATATTACTTCGGACGTCAGTTTACTTTGACGGTAATGAAGAACAGATAGATCGGAGTATTTGGGAAGCCCAAGGGTCTTCTTCTCGTACATAAACTTTTCCTTCTTTCCAAACTTGGTCGCAGTACACTCCCACACGAGTAATCACGGTTGGGTTTACAGTACGCAAAATGCCAGGAAGCAGCAAATCAACCCCACCTAATCAAATCGGGCATCTACGGCTTCCCCGTCAGAAACCACACTAACCCCTTCAAAATCAGATCCAAACGTTTCTGCACAGTAGTGAACGCTAACATCCATTCACATAAAATTATGTCGAAATAAAACCACACATTTTCCTTTTGTTTCGTCGTGAACTGGTTTTTGGTAGCTGCACTCTCGAACGGCCAGGTTTCTGTGTCAAGATATTTGCAAAAATTTAATTACCGTCCGAAGTATCTTACAGAAAATAACAGCATATTTAAGGGAAATAATTTTATATCATTCTTTAGTTCAAAAGAAAGTTGAAACACTGGATTCTCAGCTGTTATTAAGCTCTTAATCTACTTTGTCCATTCGATTTATTTAAAGGGGAAAAACAAATCAAGGTGATCCAAAATTCAGAGAAGAGCTCACAGAAGCGTACTTTTACTGTATAATGCCTGTGCGGATCCGCCAGTACTGCAGCAACAGAACCAAAACAAGAGCTAGAAGCTCATATGGCACTTGTAAGACTGGGTCAAACGATGAAAGTAGAAATTTGCCAATTCGTGTGTTTGTTCAGATCATTTCTAACCAAAAGCCTTGAGATAAGAATGATCATCGGCTCTTGGAAATCACGAGAACGTATCGTTTGGTCAAAAGTATTTTAATTTTGCACTTGGCTGTAATGATGCGCACTTTAAGGGCGCTAAAAAAAACTCATCTATAATGAAAACCCTTGAATAATTTTTTTTAATAGACTCATCGAAATCATGAAAATTTATATTTTGTTGAAAAGTATTGTTTGTACTTTAAGGAGTTCACTTGTTGTAGTCTTCCCACCACGTTTCATCCCGATCGCTCCACTCTACGTGTGTCACAAGATTTCTGGCTCCCCCTCCGCCCCCCCCCCATTCATCGGATACGTTCCGGACTTGAAACGGGACATCCGGGTCACGAGGTCTTCCCAAATATCATCCTTAAGATCCGATCACCTATTCCAAAATCCCCCCCCCCCACCACTCCCCCCACGATGTTCAGATCGGAAAGTGACTATTTCCAAGTTAGTTTGGTCGGGTCGGGTCCCTGATTTTGCCTGCCGTGGTCCGAATGGGTTAGCGCACTGGACTCCCACGTTACCCCGTAACGTTTTATGTTACCCGTAAGACAAGCCAAAAGTCCACCCAGCTTCAAATGGGTACCTAGAGAAACATGCTGAAATTTGCTTTTTTGGTCGGGCCCCTGATATGCTTGCCAAGTTTCATCGTCCTAGCACACCTGGAAGTACCTTAACTCGAGAACAGTGGACCGCCCGACCGACTGAAAGGTGATATGGGATGGAAGAAGGGATTTAGCTTGTCATCCCCATTATACCTGGAAGTAAAACAGCCTGACTGAGATATCTGTGACCTACAAAATCTTGGTTTTTGACGGGTTCCGGCCAAACTCTTCACTCGCGTCACAAAATTATGTTATTTGTAGTTTTTAGTTGTTGTTGTTGTTGAAGTAAAATCTGGCTTTTTGGCTGAAATGAAGATTAATAGTAATAATAATTTCGTAGCCGTTCTTTCACCCCCTACACATAGTAGCAGTCTAGTACACTAGCCCCATTTCAGGCACGGTGCTCAAACGTCTAGCACCATGCCTGGGTGCTAGACGTTCAAGCACTGTACCTTGGATTTCATGTATGGTGCATGGATTTCAGTATACAGTGCATACAGAAAAAACACAGTTTCTGTCATCACAACTGAGCACCGGCTCGGACAGGGCTGAAATTACTACTAAGAATTAGAGAAATCAAAGACAATCCTTTAGATATTTTTCACAACAAAAACAAAAGGGCTCTAATGATGAAGGAGATGAAAAACCTAACAGCACCCTATCTATTTTCCATGTATTTTCCCTATCTATTCCCCAAGAGCCAATATTCTGGTTGGCTGCTAGGTAGAAAAAGCTGAGGCACAGGACACTTTGCATGCAAAACCCTTGACTATGTAGAAAAGGAAATGAGGTTTTTCACATCTGTCATCAGCCGAGCCCTTTTGTTTTTGTTGTAAAAAATATATAAAGGATTGTCTTTGATATCTCTAATTCATGGTAGTAATTTCAGCCCTGTCCGAGCTGGTGCTCAGTTGTTATGACAGAAACTGTGTTTTTGATGTGTGCACTGTATACTGAAATCCATGCACCATACATGAAATCCAAGGTACAGTGCTTGAACGTCTAGCACCCAGGCATGGTGCTAGACGTTTGAGCACCGTGCCTGAAAAGGGGCTAGTGTAAAGACAATCCTTTATATATTTTTTACAACAAAAACAAAAGGGCTCGGCTGATGACAGATGTGAAAAACCTCATTTCCTTTTCTACATAGTCAAGGGTTTTGCATGCAAAGTGTCCTGTGCCTCAGCTTTTTCTACCTAGCAGCCAACCAGAATATTGGCTCTTGGGGAATAGATAGGGAAAATACATGGAAAATAGATAGGGTGCTGTTAGGTTTTTCATCTCCTTCATCATTAGAGCCCTTTTGTTTTTGTTGTGAAAAATATCTAAAGGATTGTCTTTGATTTCTCTAATTCTTAGTAGTAATTTCAGCCCTGTCCGAGCCGGTGCTCAGTTGTGATGACAGAAACTGTGTTTTTTCTGTATGCACTGTATACTGAAATCCATGCACCATACATGAAATCCAAGGTACAGTGCTTGAACGTCTAGCACCCAGGCATGGTGCTAGACGTTTGAGCACCGTGCCTGAAAAGGGGCTAGTGTACTAGACTGCATAGTAGCGTATATTCAGATTCTGTGCAGGCTTTTAATCTTGTTTCTGCACAGGGCAATCAGTTCTTCAATTACCAAGGATTACTTTTCAACATAACCAGGGCTTTGGAACTCTTTTAGGGGCATGGGCACAAACATCACACAGGCGTATTTTTACTAAAGGCGTTTTTCCGCGGCACACTAGTATGCTACACAATTCTGTTTGTCGCGGCAACAGAAGTATGTGCCACACATTTGACATAGAAGTTGAACCTCGCAGAATTTGTCTGTTTTTTAGCTGTAAATTCAAATGTCTGAACATAATAATAAAAGCCAGCACAATCTAACTAAACAGAACTTCAGGCTTACGTCCTGACCAAGGAGCATCAATCTTACGTCTATTTGCTTTGTAAAGTAGCTAATTTCATTTCATTTTATTTTTAAGCCCGTAGCATCTTTTGTAATTTCACTTATTTTTATAGGCTATTATTTAATTAAGAAATCACATTTAGTGCTTTTTGAGGCTACTCCTCCATCCACAATGAATGAATGAATGAATGAATTTATTGCACGAAAAAACCCTTGGGGTCATGGCAACAAAACAAGAAAAAACACAACAAACTACAAAAATCGCTCTCTATGGGACAAACCAACGTGGAGGAATCTAGCCACCTTACGAATATCCCCCATATTTGTATTTCCAATTTTTTCTAGTAGCCACTCCTCCCTAGTAATTCCCACCAATTCGACCCTTAAATCACTCAACCCTTCACATTCACACATAAAGTGGAACACATCCTCATCCACCTTTCCACACATTGGGCAAAAGTAAGGGCCATTCTTTAACCTAGTTTTTCCTATAAACCTTCTTTTCTCCCCAATAGCTAATCCTCCCCCCCTTAAACTCGCTTATTTTAAACTCTATATATCTTTTTTTTTTAATTCTTTAAATCTTGTAAATGATACACTTGATTACAATTGTTTTTAATTGTTTACTACATAAGCTTATTGTTTGGACCTTATCTGCAGCTTGTATTCTCCGCCGAATTTGAGCCGTACAAAACGAAAATCACCTCGATAGTGCCTTGTCACATTCGAGCCACAAAATCCTTTAATTGGTCGCGAAAACACGCTAGGGCTACGCCAAGCGACCGCGGAAACGAGCCACAAACTCTTTGGGGGTTCGTGGAAAAACGCGTTTTAGTCTGGGGTCCACTGAACCGAAAGTCTTCTCCTTCTAAAAGTGGAGGGTCTTACTGGGGCAACACCTCTAGAGATCACAGGACCTCGCGTACGTTCTGTTACTCACGAAAGTTACCGGGATACAGCTTTTTGGTGTATCGGACATGCTTTTCTAACCTCTTACACTCTAACTATTCTGCGGTTGCGGTTTGTGCGGGTTACATCCGCGGTCCAACTTTCGACCAATCAAAAGCAAGCAGATGTAAACAAACATTCGAACATTTCAGAAGCAGCGTTGCCGCCTGTCGCAGAAATCTGCGGTTAATGACGGTTTTCACTTCTTCGACAGAACAAGCCAAAATTCTACGACCGGTTCCTTGCAAGTAAATATAAAAATTAAGCAAAAAATCTTTTGCGGCCAAAAGTCACATGTTCCAGACAAGAAAAAGTGGCAATAGTGTTTACAAACCAAGAATTCCAAGATAATTCACCTGAGAATTGGAGGATATTAAGAAGAATAAACAGGTAAAAATCATTCAAGCAGAGCTTTAATGTGGTTGTTCTTGAGTGTGGGTTAAGGCCTTTTAGGTAGTAGAAATCTCCACTTGCTTATAGGCCCAGATTAAACAGCAAATAAGTTGGACTGTCGAGAGTTTAAGATTATTCGTGGTATGTATTGTTTTTTTTGTGAATGTTACAGAACTGTTAGTCCTCAAATTTGGAGGCCGGAGGCTATGCTAAGTTACTGTCACTGTCAGAGGCTTTACTAGCTGAAATGTTTGTCGGGCGGGGGGGCAAGGTATTTACTGACTGTTGTTGCAGAAAGAAGAACTGTTTTCAAGAACAAAAATGACAGCTTTGAAAAATGATTGACTGATTTAAAAAAATGACTGTTTTGACAAAAATCAACTTATTTTCAGGAAAAATAACTGTTTTCATGAAAAAAAAAAACTATTTTGACGGAAAACTGCAGTGCTTCACGCCAACTCAGTTATTTTTTAAAGACTGGCCGGACACATTTGGAGGATATTTGATCTTGCCAAATGGATACGTCAGCTGAATTTTATTGGAGCTATATTTCAGCCCTTCTTGGCAAGGGTCCTGTTCAGGCTCAAAACCGCTCAAGTTGGAAAATGAACTTGCGGGAAGGGTTCCTTTTTCCAACTTGAGCGGTTTTGAGCCTGAAGAGACCCTTGCCAAGAACGGCCGAAGTATAGCTCCAAGAAAATTCAGCTTACGTATCCATTTTGCACCATCAAATATGATTCGCAGTCAGCTTGGGCTGAAGGAATATTTACATTTGGAAGGGTCGCCCTCCCCACAGTTGTGACGCCCCTGTTTACTGTACATACTGTACGGATGTCTGACGCTTGTCGGCCATGCCACATGGCTATTTCCATTTTTTGTTATGATAACTTAACTAATTTGAACAGCTAAAAAGGCTGAGAAGCTCAGTAGCAAAGTCGGGTTACAGTAAATCAGTAGCTTAGTGAATAACCTAGATGCTGTGAGTCTCCAACTAGTCAGCAGAAATATTTTCATATCCTGTGGTTTGATCATTAGTAGGGTACAGGGAAAAATACAGAACCCTGAAGCTGCTACGCACAACTATGGTAGTCAGAATAAAGTTTACTTGCAAAAATCTCCATTATTATAAAAGGCTAACCATGATGAGTCCCTAATATGTGTTTGTATTGTTTATTTTCTTTTTCTTATGAGATATTTTATGGTCTTTGTTTGCCACTAGTTAGCCAAGCTAAAAATCAACAAATTTTATTGTATTTTATTTGTTTTAACAACTGTAAATTCCTCTGTAATTGTAAGGTTTGTTAATACTATAATATCTAAGTACCTATGGTGTTGTAACATATTTTATTCTTTACAGGAAATTGAATGGATCAACTGACGAAGAAGCAGGTCCGGATTGCGAATAGCCTAAAGTAAGAGGAGAAATTCGACTTCTTATTTTGTGCCAAACACGGATATTCTTCTTTTATCAGAGGCTTGAGTCCTGGACAAGCTCAGTGATACATTGAAGACAGTAAGAGACAGGCACTATAGGCCTCTGATGACTACAATGGCAGGTGCTGCTATTGCCAGCACCTAAATCTTTGGTGGCATGCAGTGAGAAGGCCAAATATCATGAAAAGTTTATCAAGGGGTTTCTCAATCTTTAATCAGTGGAAGAAGAGATTGTAGATGGTTACGGTTTGCCAAAAATGGATGCTGTTTGCCAACAGCCCATAAAAGAGAAAACTGATCGACTTTTCTATGTGTATTTGTGCCAAACAACTGACATCGCTCCTTGGTCACAGGCTAAAGTGTTAGACAAGCTAAGTGATTTGCTGCAAAAAAGCTCATGACTGCAATGTCAAAACCTGATTTTTGTGATTGTGTCTTGCACGAAACTTGCAGGAAAAAGCTTTTTTCCACTTCTGAGTCCTCAGTCTTGTTAGCTGATGGGACTTCTGACACTGTGCAACTTGGACATCAACACCGACTCCTAGTCCCATGGTCCTACAGTTAAGGTCTCAAAGTGTTGACTTTTCATATACTGACACTTTCCTCTTTTACCTGAAAAAAGAATGTAAAGAGAGGCCAGAGTCTCAACTTCGCAGAGTTTCTGAAGCGTCAAGGAGCGTTAACATAGTAATTGAACATGCTTATGCACTAACTGAGCGTGATATTCTTCTTGCTTCTGGATGTAGGGGTCGTGATCTTGTTGCAGAGAAGGCCAGGTATCTCGATAAATGCTTGAGGAACTTGTGATGGAAATTGAACCAAAGTGTAAATGATGGTAGTGTGTACAAGACATCACAAATCAGAGAAAACTTGTCTGTCCTTTTAAAGCAGAGTGACAGCCATACTATGAAACGGCTGAAGAATTGCCTAAAAATGATCTCCGTATACATCTTTTGCCACGCAAAAGGAGCCCATGTGGCTGTCACCCACCGACAGATCATTTTTTTTTTGCACTGGCTGCGTGCATTTTTGCAATTTTCCGTGTAGACGCAAGCTCACGACCCAATACCTGTCTCTTTGAACCCACTGGACTATGGGACCCACTGGACTATATGTGGGGGAGCAAAAGCAGTGGCAACTGATGGGCCATATTTTTCCAGACAGTGTGGTCGGTGTTTTTTGTGCCTGCAAGAAATCTTGCAGCAAAAATGCTCATGTGCTGTAACCAAGAGATCTCGTGATTTACTATGCGCATCCGGGGGGAAATGTGTCAATGTCATTGTAATAGACGTCAGACGAGGAAGAAGAGGATTTCGAAGCCTAACTCATTTGTGATTAAATATGAAAGTTGACAGGACCAACTTTTGCAAATATGGTTTTAATAAATGTACTCTTTCACCTTAAATAAACATACCTAAATAAACTTTTCCATTGTTTCTGAAGGATAGTTATTAGTCAGAGTTGGAATCACCGTAGCTGGTTAGCTGATAATAGTTTTCGTTCCGCTTTAGAAAAATGAATTGGAACGCCAAGAAATCCGAATTCGAGTGTTGGTGCGTAACATCTTTAGCACATGTCTGATCCCAGTATCCCGCCCAGATTCGAAATCAGCGTGGTCGATTTACCTAGAATCCATCGTCGGATCAGCTGCCCCCGACGGGAAAGCTACTTTTCACATTTTGATACTTGGGCCCCAGACTATTTATTAACAACAGTTGACTCGTTCGGATCTGAGCAGGCAACGGGATTGGGACGTGGCTTTGTCCCTGTGTTGTCAAGCTTACATGTCTACGTAAAATCTATGCAAAATCTAAGGAGCGTTATCTCAAGTCATTTGTTCGCCATTTTGTGAAGTAAATTAACGGATCGGAATTCTGAGTTTAAACAGACATGCTCGTAACTACGTTTGTTATCGGATATGTATTTAGGATCTGTGCTTGCCCTTCCCATCAAGTTTCATTCCGATACATCAACTCTGAGCGTGATATTCCCCCCCCCCCCCTCCTCAAACTCCCCCCCCCCCCCACCAAAGTTGTCTTATTTGGTCCGGGCGAAAAACGTGGCAAGTGAGGTATGTGTTCTTTCCACTTATCAAGTTTCATTCAGATCCGATCACCCGTTTGAAAGTTACGCATGCCTCAATATTTCGGATTCTCCCTCCTCCACTCCCCCCACCAGGGGCGTGACTATGGGGGAGGGGGGAATCCCCCCCCCCAAAGGTCCTGAGAAAGTACTTTCGTCGGGCTGTTTTTTAAAATTGTAACATATATGTGATTATTTATGACATGTATGACGATCCACTACTATTTTTGTAAACAGATAACATGAAATTAAACGAATTAATTAATTAATATTAACATATGAGACATGCCTGCGTGACGCCAGAAAGAAAGATCCCCAGTAACTGATTTTCGAACACTTCTTCTACTTCTTCTCGACCATGCTTTAATGTCTAACCATCTTACCTGCAACAAGCGGCGGACGAGCTGACACCGGTTGCACTGGCAGTTGAGAACAAAAACTTCTCCTCGTCAATCTTGATGGAGATGTCCGTGTTTACCCCTTTATCCTGTACACACGCACGTTTTTCCTCCCTAACTGATGAACTAATCGCCTCTTCCACCGCTCTGTTAATCCCGGATCGGAAAACCAGATGAGGTGTAAGGAGGGAAGCTGTGTTCTCCTTGCTAGAAACCAGCGAATCCAAAAGGCCAGAGCTGGTGGAATGAGGGGCGTTCACGTCAGAAATACAGGACTTCCGCGCTATGACGTAGGGTTCTGCTTCACAAGTCGGCCGATGTGAGCTGCTTGGCGCTAGCATCGATGCCAGCTCCACGTTTCTGTCGCTTAGTCGGGACGGGCCGGGTGGGGAGACGGGGTAGTCTGTAATGGTAAGACAGATGTAACAGTAAAATACGGTATGGAAGGGTACAAATCTGATTAGTTGTCATTTGCCAGCTTAGCAACATTTACGAGAAATTAATGTGGGAAGGGAAGTAGATAACTTTAATTTACCAACCCCCCCAAAAGAAGGCTTATTTATTTTTTCTTCTAAGAAACAAACGAGCGGACCCGTTCCGAAAATTTCCCGACTGATATCGACCCAGACAAAAGTGAAACAAATGCTTTTGCACCCTATCCATAGGCATATACTTCCGCCACCATTTGAGACTACTCGAGAACGACCTACAAGAGCGGCCTCAGTGGCAATCCCAAAACTCCAACAGGTAAAATGTGACCATGTAGCCTACGGTATGAAAAGACGTCTGTCCCTTCTTTCGTGAAATTTTTTAATCTTTCTTAGTGTTTACTTTTGTATATACTGACGATTTCGACAAATTCGGTTCTTATCATGATAGTTCGAGAAGAATAAAAGCGATATCAATCTATCTATCTAAACAGATTTTAACCAGATTTCCGGTTAGTTTCTTACTCGGATTGACCGGAATTTCTGCCTCGGCTCCGTATGGGGAATGAGTCGAGACAGATAACTGGTGATAGCGCTGGTAAACGAAGATCCCGATGAAAAATTTGTAGCCTGCGTAGTAGTACGAAAACGTTGCATGTAATACTATTTAATAGCAAAGAACACTATCTTTTAATGTGCCTCAGGCTGGTCCAATCTTATGTAGTAGTATCCAGTACCATCCTGCCTTGCCATAGTAGCATCCGGTCTTGCTATAGTAGTATGCAGTAACACGGTAGCCTTGAAGTAGAAGCATGTAATAGCATCGTTAGTACTGCATGCTACTTTTTCGTACTACTTCATAGTACTATTCTGAGATAAATTTTTCATCGGGATAAAAGATGTAGTACTTTTGCTATATTTCTCGAGTATGCGAAATGGGATGAGTCGCGATCAAACACTGTCGCATAAGTCATCATCTCCAATATCTGGGCTTAAAAAAGCCCAAACGCGCACGAAGTAGAGGCTAGACAAGGTAGGTAGGTAGGTTTTTATTTTTAACCAAAATATTGAAAATAAAATAAATTAACACTACTAATATCCCATTGCAGCAAAAAGAAAGTCCTAAGGACTTGTGCTGCAATTTATTAATACTACTAGTGTCTAATAAAATTAGGGTTGGATCGAGTTTGCTAATAAAAGTAAAAGGGTTGGGTCGGGTTTTCTGCATGGTACGGAGGACTGAGCTGAGTTCCATCGCTGCTCTAGTTTAATTTCACGTGGCTTCGGGAATGAAACCGAGTCACTATTTAAACCTTTCCCTGTGAAACAAGAGCTACGAGCTCATATGGCAGCTCATATGGCACTCTTTCAAACAAATTTGGAGCTAAGATAACGTGTTGTCCCCAGATGACCCATCTATTCCCCCCTCCTCTCCCGTCTTCCGTGCACGGTCCGAAAGAAATACTGGCAATAAGTTTTTCCCATATCCCGCTAATTCTTCTACCCAATTTTTACGTGGTTTCATTCCATCATTTATTTCTGGTAATTTCTTGTAAGTGTATTAGTTAATTATTTTCGTGTGTCTGTGTATTTTGTAAATTTGTATTCCTTTTCTAGCTTTTAGCTATTCGGTGTAAACTTGATTGATTGATTGATTGTTACGAGTAGAGCCACAATTCAAACATTTTCGTCAAATGTGAAAGTACCTTGCACGAAGTGGGACAAATTTCCTCCTAAAACTTTCTAAGCGGGCTAATTCTTTAGGCGTATTCTCGCCGTGACTCCTGCGTTTTTGTTTGTCCCAGGGACCAATCCCCGTATTCTGGCGAGTCCCTATGAACGGGAATGCTCAGATTATCATCACCGTCATAAATAAGGACTCCCTTTAAGATTCGGAGGGGGGCCAATTTTTTGCTGGTGTTGGTGCAATGTAAAATTAATAAGAAACAAGAGAATAAACAAAACCAAAAATAAATTGGATACAGACTAATTGCGTCAGCTGCATGTTTTTGTCAAACAAAATCCATTTTGGAAGCATTCCCCTTGTTTCCGCTGTTGTCCGTACCCGGAGTCTGTGTAGAATGACTCCTCTATTCTCGCCGTTCCCCTTGATTCCCCGCCCGATGACAAATTTGTAGCCAGCGTACGCATTGATATGTAATAGTAAAGAATACCATCATTTAATGTACCTCAGACCGGGCCAATCTTAAGCAGTAGTATCCAGTAGCATCCTGTCTTGCTACAGTAGCATCCAGTCTTGCTAATAGTAGCATGCATGCAGTAGAATGCATAACGCGGTAGTCTTGACATAGAAGCATGTAGTGGCATCAGTTCGTACTGCATGCTACTTTTTCCTACAACTCCATACTACTATTTTGTGATACATTTTTCATCGGGCGAGGAGTCCTCGGGGAACGGCGAGAATACGCCGTTTGCCACGCAAAAGCAGCGTCGGTAAAGCAGAGATTATATGGCGATCTCTTGGATTCGCTTTCCGAAAAGCAAAGCGAGAATCCGCCGAGCGCAAGAGCAAACAGAAAATAGTTGCGCCTCAGTTGCACCTTTACAACTTCTCGCTGATTTACCAAAATCACTTTCCACTCGCGAAGTCTTCCAAGTGCTAGCGGAAACTAGTGGAGCGCGAGAACAGCTTTGGAAAGCAAAGCGAGTTTTAGCCGAAGTCGCAAGAACAGCCGGCGCATAAGCTCGCGGAGCTTTCCCGACCGCCAGAATCGCCCTTATCATATGCTCGAGAGAGTAGAGTAAGCATTACTATGGTGGTTCATACCTGACTGAGGGCTGCCTATCTGGCTTCTAGGACTAACAGTATAGCTCGGCGACCGACTCCTCATATGCGACTCGTCTTCAGAAAACTCATCCTCTTTTTGTCTTTTCGTCGGGGGTTCCTCGCTCAAATGCTTCTTCTTTCCTCGGGGCTCGGCGGGTTTTTGCCGCTTTGACATCTTTTCTTCTTTAGACATTATCCATTCTTTTTTCATTCCAACAGTGAGACATTTTTCCATACGGCATTTTTGACAAAACCGACGTGTAACTTTTGTGATTTCACACTGGTTGCTAAACGGGCACCGGAAATCCTAAAAAACAAGACCAAAGGTGTCGATGGGATCCCAAAAATATAATATTTGTTCAGACAATCTTGTATTCGCCAGATCCAGTCTTCGCCAGGCCAATCATCAGAGAAAACCAAGTTCAGACATACCTCTGTAAGCCATATCTATTTTGACAATACTGACCGAGACTTCCTGCTTTACTTCTGCAAAGTTTCCGGTTTCGCCCGAATTCCGAGCGAACTAACTAGTCCAGAAAAAAAAAAGAAAATTCAGAAACAAATCGAGCGCATCTCCTTATCCCTATAAAGAACATCTAATAAACTTTAAATAAAAGTTTGAATTAAAAAAAAAATTCCGGTTACAACCGGATTCCGGACTAATTATATGTCCGAGTAAAAAATGATTTTCATACGCAGACTCGCCTCTCTTCTTACCCCTTAATCTGTCATCTAATCGAACTTTTGCTTTTAAAAAATTTTCCGGTTTTGGCCGGATTCCGGGCGAACTAGTTGTCCGGCGAGAAAATGGTTTTCACCATCGTGTTCAGCATGTCTTTTTACCCCCAAATCGGACATTTAATCAACTTCAAATGAAACTTTTACTTTTAACCAACTTTCCGGGTTTCGCCGGATTCCGGACGAACTACTTGTTCGGCGAGAAAATGGTTTTCACCATCGTGTTAGCATGTCTTCTTACCTCGAAATCGACCATCTAATCGACTCCAAATAAAACTTTTACTTTTAACCAACTTTCCGATTTTTGCCGGATTCCGGACTTGTCCGGCGAGAAAATGGTTTTCACTATAGTGCTCAGCATGCCTTCTTACCCCACAATCGACTATCACATTAGCTGTTTAAAAATATTTTGTTTGTCCCTTAATTTGAACCCCCTCCCCCACCCCTAAATCTAGAGCTACATAGCCCATCTACGAACTTGATCTTACCCTTGACCCAAGGAACCCTCACACCAAGTTTCATCAAAATATCTCATTCCCTTCGAGAGTTATCGTGCTCACAGACAGACGGTCAGACGGACATTTTTGCGATGTCATAGGTATCCCTCCACTTACGTTTTGGGATCCCAAAAACATTTACGTATTTTCAGAAAGCTATAATTCGAGAATAAGACTATCCAGCACCGTTTTGATAGACAAATTTAACTGATGTTTTTAAAGTTGTAAGGTTGTAAAAAAAACTGATTAATACGTTTAATATTACAGTTTCTGTATACCTTGCACAATGATAATTCAGGAAGAGATATGCCTACTGAATAGTTGGTAATTTTGTTTTTTATTTAATTGTGTCTAACATATAGGCTGACATTGACAGTACTATGCTACAAAACTAATATTAAGCAGTAAATCTGATTACTGATTAGGCCCAGGATTCGGCCCGTGTTCTTTTTCTTGGTGAGTCAAAATTATTCTGAAATTTTGAGGTTTTATACCGTAATTTACTAGATTAGTTAGTTGTGAAGATTAATTGTACCTGAGGTTTCAGGTTACCCACCTATGGTGTAGTTTTGTTAGGAAATTAGTTTCGAAAAGTTGATCGTTTTTCATTTCATTTCGCATGGTCGTACTATAAAGATAGGGAGAGGGAGGTTCTTAATTGTGCTTATTTGTCCTTGCTAGAACCTTCCCACCCGAGCCGGTTCTGGTTAGTCCGCATCGGTGAGCACTAACCAGACATGGTTAGTCCGAAAAAGGGTTATAAGACAGGGGAGCAGTCACCGGTGACCACCGGTGGGCAACCCCGGGAAAAAGCTACTATTTCGAATTTCGCGGCGTCATTTGTGTCAAGTAAAGCGCGGCCACTCTTTGAAGGGCCCCTTGGTTCACACTGCTGCATCTTTAAGGCGTTTTTCCGTGCTCCCACAAACAGACTGTGGGTCGATTGTGGCTCGAAAAGAGTGTTCCCGCGGTGTTTTGTTCGGCCCACAACTGTGTTTCCGCGACCAACAAGACTTTCGTGGGTCGCTTTGTGGCTCAAATTCGACAAACAACTGGGGAAGTGATTGTCGATTTTGTGGCTCGATTCTGGCGGGAAATTCAAATAAAGCAGCAAAATAGTGTCTAAACAATGAAGTTAACTACTTTTTCAAGCATATAGCCTAGACTTAAAACTGAGGATTTGCACATAATGGTAAGGAAATAAGTCTGGAGTTCTGTTTATTGAGATTTTACATGAACTTTATTTTTATATTTTCAGATATTTGAAATTTCAGCCAAAAAATAGACAAAACGGCGTTTCCGCGAGTTTCAACTCGTGGCTCGACTGTGAGGTACACAATCGTGTTTCCACGACAAACACCCAGAAGTGTGTGGTACACAATCGTGTGTCCGCGACAAACAACCAGAAGTGTGTGGCCCACAATTGTGTCGCGGAAAAAGGCCTTTAGTGTTACGACGTGCGACATAATTGCATGAACCACCACCACCCACCACCACGCCGTCGCTAAAGGAAAACGAAATATTTCGTTGAGATTATTCTGCAAAAGGACAAAGTAGCCCTTGAGCAAATGACCTCTGAAGATGCGGGGAGACTGCCCTTCTGAATACCACTCACTATCAACCACTATTTGGACATTTTCGGTCAAAACCTATAAGTCATCTTGTTCAAAACAGGTTAATACAAGTTTATTCAGAAGATATTTTGCAATCAGCCATCCTAGGATTATAATCAGAACAAGAGGCGTATTCTCGCCGTTCCCCGAGGACTCCTCGGGGAATCGAAGGGAACGGCGAGAATAGAGGGAGTCACTACATGCGGACTCCGCGTACAGAAACAGCGAGAATGCTTCGAAATTGGATTTTGTTCTAAAAACAATATGTAGTTGACGAAATTAGTCTGGATCCACTTTATTTTTGGTTTTGTTTATTCTGATTGATTTTAATTAATTTTACATTGCAACAACACCAGCACAAATTGATTCCCCTCCAAAACTGAAAGGGAGTCCTTTTCGATGATGGTGATGATAATCGGAGCACTCCCCATCGGTGAGGACTCGCGAGAATACGGGGAGTGAGTCGCCGGGACAAACAAAAACGCGGGGACTCCTCAAGTGGAGTCCTCGGGGAACGGCGAGAATACGCCTAAGGTAGAGCAACTTTTATAGCGACAAAACGCAAAGATCTGCTTTGCTTCTCGCACGATTTGTGTCGTATGTCGCATGACGCTGAATTTTGCACGAAATCGCAGCAGTGTGAACCGAGAGCACGAAACGCTCGATTCTACGCAGTGAAACATCGTATCTTTTATACTATTATGCCGAAGTA
Source organism: Branchinecta lynchi (assembly GCA_023053575.1). NCBI lineage: Eukaryota > Metazoa > Arthropoda > Branchiopoda > Anostraca > Branchinectidae > Branchinecta > Branchinecta lynchi. The sequence goes on along the minus strand of JAKZAP010000008.1, from coordinate 25,830,949 downwards.
GTAGTAGTAGTAGTAGTAGACAGGTTTAATAGAAAAACTTGGCAGCATCGCTGATTTGCGTTTCTTTACAACAGATTCAAAATCAAACTACACTTGTAAATATAAAACAAACAAGAAACATTAACTCTTATTGTACATATCGACGAAAGCCGGGACGAAAGAATTACCATATCGGTTTGTTCTTGCATTAACTGGAACTAACTTATTTTGCTTTCTCGTTCTTGATGGTGGAGGTTGATCAGGTAGAATGTCTCGGTGCTGAGTTTTAGAAAGCAAGAACTTTCCAAAACTCGTTATCAGAGTTTCGTACCGGTTTTGGAGTAACGGCAGCAACATTCTTAAAAGTTCTCTTCGTTATAATAATTATGTTGAGAGTCAATTGTTATTTTTCGTATTTTATTATATTGTTATCATCATAGATAGCTTGTATGCTACTGATCCAAAAACAAACAAAACAAAGCTTGGCCTAAGCAACACAAATACCGAAGATATAGGCCTACAAGAAACTGTATGACAAAATACTTGATTAAAAAAAACTTGAGTTTGAAACTAAGAAATTCGAAATTTTGGTAGACAGGGCTCCATATCTGGTCCTCATGGACAGATCGAAAAAAAAAAAAAAAACATCACAACTCTTTTATTCAAACAATGTTTACAACGGATACGTCAGCTCTGATTTTTCATCAGCGATATTTCGACCCTTCTTGGCAAGGGTCCTCGTCAGGCTGTGAATCTTCTTGTTCAACTTCGGGGAAAGAAACAAACCTGTAATAAATCATTAAGTAATAAATCATTAAGTTAATAAGTTCGTGGGTTATCATTTATAAGACAGATTCCTCTAGTAAGTTTAAGAACCGCCGATTTATTACAGGTTTGTTTCTTTCCCCGAAGTTGAACAAGAAGATTCACAGCCTGACGAGGACCCTTGCCAAGAAGGGTCGAAATATCGCTGATGAAAAATCAGAGCTGACGTATCCGTTGTAAACATTGTTTGAATAAATGTTTCAAAGTCAGCTTGGGCTCAAAGAATATTTATCACAACTCTTAAGTGGGTGGCAATAATTTATCGTAAGCGGCCGTTTTGTCGGTTTCAGCCAATGAGAGCACGCCGGCTCAGAACGAGCACGGTTAAGGCAGAACTGCGATTGCCAGTGGAGGAGCCACTTTATTTACTGATTCTTTTAAACACAGAAAGAAAAATAAAACAATCACCAGGTTCAGCCTACCTTTGTTTTTAGAGCATTTCTTCGGAAGAATGCCTTACAGGACTCGCAGGTAACAGCGTTAAAGTTGTGGCCAAGGGCATGGTCCCCACAAACACGGCAAATTTTCGGTCCCGCCACGGACTTTCCTATATCACTTTCCATATTTGGCTCCACTGTGAAAATATAACAGTAATTTTACTCGGCTGTAAAACGACGGAGACTGAAATCCTTACTGATTCAGCTGTAAGAAAAATTACCGGAGTTAGTGGCAGTAAAAAACAAATTCCCTACCGATAAGATTAAGACGTAGAGACTCATCTTACGAGGACCAAAGTGCAATCGATGGGGAAGAACGACGTTTCGAAACCAAAGTTCCCAGATAAACTCATTCGAGCAACACCTTGGCTACGTTACTAGGGGAGAACGGCGGCTAAGTATTTGTTATTCTCTGCCACTCGGTAAAAAGAAAAATAAGACGGCGCAAACCGGCACAATTTTTTCAGAAAATAGTCAATTTTTCTGAGAAAACGTCGGTAACAAGACCAAAGGTTTCGATGGGATCCCAAAAATTCAATATCTGATCCAGACAACTGGGTCTTGTCTTAGCCAGATCCAGTCTTCGCCAGACTCCTTGAACATTTTTACAACTAAAATTCAGAAACAGATTAAGGCCAAATAGCTAATCACCTGAGAAAACCAAGTTCAGATTTGGATTCAGCCTGTTGTTTTTACCCCTATAAGTCATATCTGTTTTGACGAAAACTTCCTGCCACTTCTGCCAATTTCCCGGTTCCGGCCGAACTCCAGAACTACTTGTCCGGCGAAAAAAGAAAGCTCAAAGACGAAATCAGGGTATCTTCTTTCCCCAGTAATGAACATCTAATCAACTTCAAATAGAAATTTAGCTTATAACAAATTTTCCGATTCCAGTCGGATTCCGGTCGAACTATATGTCCGGGTAAAATATGATTGTCATACAGGGACTCAGCATCTCTTCTTACCCTAAATCGCTTATCTAATCAACTAGAAATAAAACTTTGACTTCCAACAGATTTCCGGTTTTGGCCGGATTCCGGACGAACTACATGTCCGGGTAGAAAATTGTTTTCACATAAGTGTTCAGCATGTCTTCTTGCCCTAAATCGAACATCTAATCAACTCCAAATAAAACTTTTAATTTTGACAAACTTTCCGGCTTGGGCCGGATTCCGGTCGAAATACTTGTCCGTCGAGAAAATAGTTTTAACCATCGTCTTCAGCATGTCTTCCTACCTCTAAATCGAACATCTAATCAACTTCAAATAAAACTTTTACTTTCAACAAACTTTCCGGTTTGGGCCGGATTCCGGGCGAAATACTTGTCCGATGACAAAATAGTTTTCACCATCGTCTTCAGCATGTTTTCCGACCACTAAATCGAACATCTAATCAATTTCAAATAAAACTTTTACTTTCAACAAACTTTCCGGTTTGGGCCGGATTCCGGGCGAAATACTTGTCCGTCGAGAAAATAATTTTCACCATCGTCTTCAGCATGTCTTCCTACCACTAAATCGAACATCTAATCAACTTCAAATAAAACTTTTACTTTCAACAAACTTTCCGGTTTTGGCCGGATTCCGGGCGAACTACTTGTCCGATGACAAAATAGTTTTCACCATCGTCTTCAGCATGTCTTCCTACCCCTAAATCAAACATCTAATCAACTTCAAATAAAACTTTTACTTTCAACAAACTTTCCGGTTTTGGCCGGATTCCGGGCGAACTACTTGTCCGATGACAAAATAGTTTTCACCATCGTGTTCAGCATGTCTTCTTACCCCATAATTGACTATCACATTAGCTGTTTCAAGCTGTCCCTTAATTTGAATCCCCTCCCCCACCCCTAAATGTAGAGCTACAAAGCCCATCTACTAACTTGACTGGTCCGACGACCCAACGAACCCTCACACCAAGTTTCATCAAAATATCTCGTTCCCTTCGAGAGTTATCGTGCTCACAGACGGACGGACGGACGGACGGACAGACGGACAACTTTTGCGATGTCATAGGTATCCCTCCACTTACGTTTTGGGATCCCAAAAATAGCAACCCAGTTAGTAAATACGTTCGTCCCCCTAACATTTTGGCTAGTAACGACTCTGGTCAAGACAGATTAATGTTGCAAAATTTATTTACAAAACCAACCAAGTTCGTCGTGTTTTTCAATGAAACTCCAATAACTGCATCAGTGTCAATTATCATATTTTATTTTACAAAAGTAGGCTAAAGACCAGCGTACTTCGCATCTTTTTACAGAAAAAAAGAATTAATAAGCAATCCGATTCTCCACAATGAAGGGAGACGTGAAGGTTAGAACGAAGAAATTTGCCTCGATGCTTTACAGTAGGACACACTTAAATTGATGGAAACAAGACTAACTTTCATCCAAACTAGAGGAAGTATTCTAAAGAACCGCAGAAATATACCGACAGGCTAGGTGAGTCGTGTGTGGATAAGCCTAAGCAAATGCTTAGTAGCGGAAATGATCAAAAGTAAGCAAGCCACAGAACAAACAGTATGATGATGTTAAATTTATTTCCCATTTACATGACAAAACTTCGTCTTAAATGGAGTTGGCCGAAAGGTAGCCGAACAAACCGAATAATGTTGTTATTCTCATTCATTACACATAGAGCGTGTTCCACCCTTGTAACAATAGTTACTATTTCCGTTCCATCCTCACGAAAAGTTACTACGCTGACCGTTCCAACCTTGTCGGAATAGTAACTAATAGTTACTATTTGCTTACCATGCTCGGGAGCGTGGTAAGCGTAGTAACCACGCATCTCTGGAACGTGATTGGTCGGATTCGCCCCTGGCGTGAGATCCTGCTGGAAAATAGAAAAATCGTTCCAGCCTTGACGGCAAAAAGCCAGAATTCGTGACGTCATGCGTAGTAACTACGGTAAGTAGGATGGAACACGCTCATAGTGAATGATGATGTTAAATTTATTTCCCATTTGCATGACTAAACTTCGTCTTAAATGGAGTAGGCCGAACACAGAGCAAAATAACTCTAGAGAGAGAGAAAGCGAACTTTGAAAAGTGACACACAGTCAAATCGCAGCAACACTAGCTCCACTACCGTGTACGAACATCCCTACCGAAACTCCACCAATCGCAGAGCAGAATTATTTTGCTCTGACCAATCGTTGACGAGCGCTGGCTAAAATTTCTACGTCCGCCACTGCACGCAGCGAAAAAAGCGAGCTGGGCGGCGCTGCGACGGAGGCCCATTTTTGATGCACGGGAAGGATAGGTCTTCGCATTACTCCCTAGAGTTATTTTCTCTGGCCGAACAGTAGGAGAACAAACAGAACGGTTGATGTTATTCTCATTTATTACATAGAATGAGCGATGATGTTAAATTTATTTCCCATTTGCAGGACTAAACTTCGTCTTAAATGGAGTAGGCCGAAAGGTAGCCGAACAAACCGAATAATATTGTTATTCTCATTCATTACACAGAGTGAATGATGATGTTAAATTTATTTCCCATTTGCACGACTAAACTTCGCCTTAAATGGAGTAGGCGGAAAGAAGGAGAAAAGAAAAATAAATCAACAAATAGATCAGCATTATCTTAATACATAGGTTAAACATAACATTGCATTACATCATGGCACGGTATAAATGCGGCTCGTGTCAAAACCCGCCGATTACATTCGAATCTGTTAGACCGTATTTTGTCATGGGTGTTTATAATCCAGATGGCAATTTCAATAAAAACTTAGCATCCTGAAAATAAATTGATCAGATATATTTCTCATCAGCGGCTGTAAAAATGGGCCAGCAAGGAGACAGCGCCAGAAGATGGGGGCTTACAAAAATCGCATAAAGGCGAGCTACAACCTGGCGGTTATCTGGTGATGAAAGGCTTACGCCTCGCTTTCAGCCGAGCTGCAGGTACAATCAATCAATTTATTTATTTCAATTTATTAAGCGAAACAATGGAGGGCGTATAACCTTAGTGGCGGAGTATAACAAAGAAAGAAAAAACAATAAAAAAGACAACCGACGCACGTAGCAAAACTTTACATTAAACACAGCACATACATAACTACAGATTACACGAAGAGGGAAGACCACTGGTGGTTCAGTCTACTCGCGGGAAATTTGAAATCTTCCGCTCTTTTATCAATAATCTTAGCAGGCAGAACCAGTCGAAATATCTGAGCCAAGAAAGAATTACTGGTCCAAGGGGGCAAAGGCAGCAGATACTTGGAAAACTTAAAACAGATCCAGTGAACATTTTTCTTATCAGAAGCAGACAAAAATTGGCAAATGGGGGACATAGCAAGAAGATGGGGCACAGTTAACCACGGAGATCCATACGGAGGGTTAGCCCACTAGTGAGAACAAGGCTATCCTACCACGACAAGGCCTGCGTGATTTGGCAAGATATTTCCTAGTTATTTGTATCCCGAATGTAGCACTTCCTTGTACCACTCCCACACATAAGACAAAACATTGTAATTCCTAACCGTAATCTAACACTCATCAACGAGTGTAGGAGAGTTTGGTCCCGATAAAGAGCGCCAGGCTCTCTTAGCACAACAAGGCCTGGTGATTCGGCAAGATATTTCCTTGTTACAATCCTTGTATCCCCACTGTAAAAGTCCCACACACAATATAAAACATGCTAATTCCTAACCCTTATCCGACGCCCTACCATAACAACGCCTACGTTACTCGTCAAGATTTTGTTTCTATACCTTGGGAAAACCGCAAAGTAGTTGCTAAGCAGAGTAACGACCAGTAGTAATCATCTTCGGTAAGAAAAACGAGGAAATTCAGTTGTCAATGGCAAATAAATTGTCTGACGGTGGTTACATTCCTCTATTCCGGACTGACAGGTTTTCAGTGCATCGCCCGCACACAGTATCAACTATTGCCGTTTACATCAATTTTGTGTCCAAGAGCAGGCCTCATTTTATGGATTCGTATATATGGGGCTTCCATGTGGTCAGGCTAAGCTTCGGGCGTTCATTTGCCAAACTTTTTATCACGGTCCAAAGTGTAACTTACGCTTAGACAAAAACAAATAAGAAATAGAACCTTCGTCTCCTTATCTCGATACTACATCCATACGGAGTCGAATAGATTCCCGATGCAAGCGAGCAGAGCTACGATGCGATGCATGCTACGCGGAAATCACAATTCGTTGCCTCTACAAACAGCTCATTGCTGTAGAGCCCGGAGAAGAAAAGTCGAGAGTAAAATGGCTGTTGGGTGTATACCGACGTGACGTCAAGTGTGACATGTTGAGATTGGAGAGCCTCTTCCATTCCGGGGGACATTTTCACCTGAGTGGCTGTTAAAGGACACCTGAACAATGAAACCATACATGAACACACCACGGAGAATACATTTACAGACATGGCCGAGAAGAGCATTCTTATCCTGAGCGTGACGTTTTCAAAATAGGGATGTTCGTTTCTGGAGATTTGCACATGCAGACTCCAAGACAAAAAGCGCAATTCATTCAAATCTTGTACAGCGCTGGCCGGATCGTATTGGAATGTCTTCTAGATATACGTTTGGGCTTAACTGGTTTAAAAATATTCCAGAAGAAGGGTTGATTGGAGACATTTGTTCACTTCTAAAATTGTTCGTACTGAAATAAGGACAGATGCAAAATGGAGCAAAAATCATAGCTTGGAAACACTCTTTCGTGTTTGGATTGGGTTCTCTGCTGGCAATGTTAACGGAAGTCATACAGATAGAGATCATACTTGATACTCTTCATTTTAAGCTCTATGGAAAACACAATCCACGCGAGAGTGTCACTGGATGATGCCATTCACATGAGAACGGGTTGAGACAGAGGAAAATGCCGTCTTTCTCCATCTGTTCAACAGAGCTCAGGGAGCGTCCAGTGTCGTTGAAGGGAGCAATCCCTGGTCACCGGTCTTTCTATTCACGCCATAATGACGACTGAGCTGGTTGGCATCAATGTGAAAACACCCATAATAGTGACGGGACGTAGCATCCAGCAGACCCATCCAAGCGAAAATGCATCCTGATTCAGAGGCGCGTCATAGACACGCCTGCCCTTGTACACTCTATTCGGTAGCAGTGTTTTAACGCCACCGCGGTTTTCCGCCACCTTTTAATTCAGGTAGGGCAGGTAGCCTGTGCAAGTAGTATCAGATTTAAATCTTTAAATGTGAAAAGGGTATTTATGGCCACCCAGGAAATCTTACGTCCCCAAGAGAGTTGGTTCCTCTAGAGGGTAGGGTCAAATCTTGTCTGATGGGGTGTCGAGCGCCAACCGGATAAGTATCACAGCGATTAAGGACTCTCGGCCAAACCTGCTCCATAACGTCGCAAAGTCTACAGAGAACTGGAGGAGAGGCTACTAAAAGTTAAAATAACGTACCAAGAAGGAAAGTCTTCTACAGAAGCACTTCTGCGGGCGATTTCTCACCTTTTGAAATTTGAATAGTATGGGGGCCTTGAGTTCTTGAAGTTGTACAGTTTCTCTAGTTGGACTTAAATAAATAATTATTTGAAACGTTAAGCTCAGTCTTCGTTAGAACACCCACTTCCTATTTTCCTATCAAATGCGCAGCGGGTAAGGCAAGTAGATGGGCGTCAACTCAAAGGCTCAGCAAGTAACTTTAGCTCTGCTGAGGGGCGCAGCTAGGGTTTTGGGTTTGGAGGGGGATATAAAGAATGAGCCGACAAAATCGTCCAGTGTGCCGACAAATGCGACACATAAGCTAAATTAAGAAAATAAAACTTATCGGATTCAAAAAAGCGGTGTTTCTACTTCTTTGAATCTCAAGGTTTTCTCTTTTCCTTTCCAAAACAAAATTGGCTGATCTAACTCCATTTGTTTCTTCACTTTCCACGCATCAACAAGTGCCGATGACTCCAAGTCAGCAGCTATGTCTTTTTCGGTGTAGAGGAGCATAAATGAGTCAAGTCTATCATCGCCCATGGCTGACCTCAATCGGTTTTTTACAATTTTCATCTTACTGAAGATCCGCTCACCTTCAGCTTAAGTCACAGGTACATTTTTTGCAAAAACGAAAGCTCTGTAGAGAAGTGGAAGAGCAGGCTTGTGCTCTTTGGCTATAGAGAAGAGCTGTCCGAAATTCCGTCTTTTAGTCTGAGTCTACTTTAAAACTTCCTGGAAGATTTATATTTCCGACTTCAGTGCTCCTGGTGGTATCTGCACTGTTTTTGCATGGTACTTTGCTGCATGAGTGCTACGGTAGTCGTCATCAAAATCGTAAACAGTGACGGTCTTTGCAGCTCCTTTACACTCTTCACCCGCCTTTCCCATTTATCCCGAGAAATCAAGTTAGCGACACGAAACGGGTGTTGCCGTGTACACCAAGACTGACAACTGACTTCGCGCCAACACCGAAGTTTCTGCCGACGATCGAAAGGACTTCGGTTAATAGAATGCGAGACGTCGGCGCTTGGATTTTTGCTGACACTAGTAGGGACCATCGGAGCAAGGCATCAGCGCGCAGCCAACACCAAGTTACTGCCGACAATCTTAAGGACTTCGGTTAATAGAAATGCGAGACGTCGACGCTTGGACTTTTGCCGACACTACTAGGGACCATCGGAGCAAGGCGTCGGCGCACAGCGCGCAGCCAACACCGAGTTTCTGCCGACAATCTTAAGGACTTCGGTTGATAGAAATGCGAGACATCGGCGCTTGGACTTTTGCCGACACTAGTAGGGACCATCGGAGCAAGGCGTTGGCGCGCAGCCAACACCGAAGTTTCCGCCAACGACCTTAAGGACTTCGGTTAATAGAAGTGCGAGACGTCGGCGCTTGGACTTTTGCCGACACTAGTAGGGACCATCGGAACAAGGCGTCAGCGCGCAGCCCATTATTTATATTACTATAACCTCAGATTCAGGAGATTACTTGACAGAAAGATCAGCAGAAACCTCCCAGGTAGGAAACTATAACAGTGGCCAGATAAGGAGGAACCTACAAGGTAGGAGACTGCAACAGTGGTATATACCTGGTATAGACTGGCTAAGCCAGACAGTTCAGTTTTTGTCAGCAAATCGGGATTTTTTTTTTTCACAAAAGAAATCAAACCCAACTCTGTAGATTTTTCTCTTGCTGTGTACCAAGAGGTCCTGTACAGTAGAGGTATGCTTATTTAAATTTTAAACAACAACTCAAATCTGAAAAGTGCAGTTTTGTGTTGGGCTGAATTGCAGAATGATGATACAAAATATCTATTCAGGTGTTTTCAGGTGCCCTTAATCTGCTCTGAATTAGCTACTTTGGCTGACTGGTAGTTTTCTTTTGTCACAGCAGGTGCAATGCAAATCCCTGAACAGATGAAAATTACAATTTGAGATCACCAAACACTAAAGTAAGCATACAGGAGGGGTAACTGACCTCGTGTTGTGCTATGTCGATTTTTGCAATGAAAATGTTAAAATGAAATGTACATGCTGTCCTGACTTGGTCCTGACAGTCAAGAGGCAACATATGTGAACAAATATTCAAATTCTGTGCCTCTTCTTTGTTTTGAAGTAGCTTTGAAAAGGGATTTCTGGGCTATTGACTTTGCTAACTACCTTTTCCATCATTTTGTGAGGTTCACTAGTTGAAACTCGCGGAAACGCCATTTTGTCTATTTTTTTTGGAGGTAATTTCAAATATCTGAAAATAAAAATATAATTCTGTAGAAGAAGTATTCTTAGTCTTAAGTCTATATGCTTGAAAAAGTAGTTAGCTTTATTGTTTAGAGGAGTGCTGCGTGAAGCCGCCACCCTAAACTCCTATTTTTGGGAAATGACTTAGGGAAAAAGAGTAAAGGTTGAGATAAAATCCAGTGGAGTATCCTGAAAGGAAGCTTAGAACCTTCACTTTCTGCTGGTACCATAGTTTACTTGTAATTGTTCAAGGCTAAGCTGGAGAACACAAAAGAATATAGGCACCCAATTGATCATGAAGTCGCCCACTTTGCTAAAAATAGTATTTTGCTACATGGTGAAGTTAGAGGCCAGCTGTTTGGTCAGAGAGGTTCCTTGACCTTTTGCAAATAACAAAATTTGCTGTTTTCTTGGAATTTGCATGATTTTTCTGGGGGTGGCAGCTTCATGATCCAAGGTGGCAGGATCATGTACCATGGCCAATTGGGGGGTGGGCGGTGCCATAGTAAGGGCAGCTTCATGCAACACTCCTGTAGACCAGTCTACCACAAACCCCTGCTTTTTGGATACCCTATGCCAAACGCTGGGTATATCTAGCGTTTGGCATACCCTATGCCTAACGCTGGATACACTATGCCAAATGCTGGATACTCTAATCCAGTAAAATATTGATGATTTGACTGATGCTCAGAAATCAACCAATCAGAATTCATCTGTAGTTAGATAGGTCAAGGTTAGATTGACACAGGTATCCAGAATTTGGCATAGGGTATCCAGCATTAGGCATAGGATATGCCAAACACTAAGTATATCCAACGTTTGGCATAGGGTATCCAAAAATCAGGGGTTTGTGGCTGACTGGTTTAGACACTATTTTGCCAGTCTAGTACACTAGCCCCTTTTCAGGCACGGTGCTCAAACGTCTAGCACCATGCCTGGGTGCTAGACGTTCAAGCACTGTACCTTGGATTCATGTATGGTGCATGGATTTCAGTATACAGTGCATACAGAATAAACACAGTTTCTGTCATCACAACTGAGCACCAGCTCGGACAGGGCTGAAATTACTACTATGAATTGGAGAAATCAAAGACAATCCTTTATATATTTTTCACTACAAAAACAAAAGGGCTCTAATGATGATGGAGATGAAAAACCTAACAGCACCCTATCTATTTTCCATGTATTTTCCCTATCAATTCCCCAAGAGCCAATATTCTGGTTGGCTGCTAGGTAGAAAAAGCTGAGGCACAGGCCACTTTGCATGCAAAACCCTTGACTTTGTAGAAAAGGAAATGAGGTTTTTCACATCTGTCATCAGTCGAGCCCTTGCGAGCCCTTTTGTTTTTGTTGTGAAAAATATATAAAGGATTGTCTTTGATTTCTCTAATTCATGGTAGTAATTTCAGCCCTGTCCGAGCTGGTGCTCAGTCGTTATGACAGAAACTGTGTTTTTGATGTATGCACTGTATACTGAAATCTATGCACCATACATGAAATCCAAGGTACAGTGCTTGAACGTCTAGCACCCAGGCATGGTGCTAGACGTTTGAGCACCATGCCTGAAAAGGGGCTAGTGTACTAGACTGCTATTTTGCTGCTTAATTTGACTTTCCCGCCAAAGTCGAGCCACTAAATGGACAATCACCTCGCCAGTTGTTTGTCAAATTTGAGCCACAAAGCGAGCCACGAAGATCTTGTTGTTCTCGGAAACACACTTGTGGGCCGCACAAAAGGCCGTGGAAACACACTTTTCGAGCGACAATTGACCCACAAACTGTTTGTGGGAGCACAGAAAAACGCCTTATGTTTGTCATATTTGTTGGTTCCTTTTTAAGCCGGATAGATTATTCTGAAGGAAAGACTTCTCAGGAATTCAAAATCTTGTCTGAGGTTGGATACCCCTACTGTGAACATTAAGGGCTGTACCGTACCTTTCTTGCAATGAACAACAAGCAGCCTAGTGGGCTAATTAATTAATCTCCCAAAACCAACAAAAAAAACATCACAAAAGGGGAGTTTGTGTTGTAAACAAACAAACGAAACGATAAATGGGCTCTTTTCCTATCTGGATTCAAACAGTACTTCAGAAATGTAAGTTATCCGGGAAGATGTCATCTTTGTCGGTCTCAATCCATTTTGAGTAGATGGCATTAGTGAAATTCACGTGAGGATGCGTTGTTGCCACTTAACCGCATTTCGCGCCATAATGCCGCAATTCGGAGGGAAATGCCGCATAAAATTTTGATCATGCCGCATACCGCAATAATGTTGCGAAATGGCTTTCTATACCGCATTCGTTACTTTACCTAAAATTTATCCAACTTGAAGTTTCTAGTTTTTCGCGATTGTCTGGCAAAATATGTCTTTGTTGTCAATAAAAACGGGGATTTCAACACCGCGTTCGATTCGCGGAATTCAACTGCGGACCTTAATTGTGTTGCGAGAGCAACACTTTGGTTTTGTCCTCTTTTTTTTTTTTTTTTTTTTTTTTTTTTTCCTATGACTCCGATTTCATTTTATTCCTGGTAACTGGGAAGGGTCTAACCTGTGCGGTTTTTACGGAAAGTGTGGACCTTAGACCGGATTGATGAATATGACATTACATTTTGGAAAGCTCCGTAGAACTCTTGCCTGAGGCCAATAAGGATGGTTTTTGCTTGTCATCGAGCCAGAGCCTACGGTTTGCGAAGTGAAGTGGAGTTGTATAGCCTATGTCGGAGAGGACCATCTCAAGTTGTGTAGCGAACCTTTCGTTTCATCAAACCATGTTTCTGCTTTCGAGTGGAAAGCTCCGTTCTAGCACGCTAGCAGGCAGGCACCAGTTTCAAATTGATGATGGACTAAAATCTATAAGTGTTAAATATATGCGGCAGCTACCCGGCCCCACAGCCAACACATCTTCTTTGAGTGATAAATAGAAAAATCTACAGAGACAAAAAAGTGGCTTTTTCCCATGGGTCCGAAAGTGCTGCCATCTATTGTTTCTGTCCATGTCAGCGACGATTCCAGCTGAGTTTATAAAAAAAAAATTTTGCACTTGGGTTTGCGGTAGAGTAACGGTATCAGATGTGCCCCTTAAACTTTAAAAGTTCTCTCATTGCTAAAGAAACTAGAGCTTATCCTTTGCTCCTTTCTAAGTCGTGACGTTAGAAAGTTGGCCTACGGCAAAAAAGTCAACTTTTGAACTAAGACAGGTAGAATTTTTTTTTCGACGGCAATCGATAGCCATTGATGGGCTGATCAAAGTATATGTCATCCATTTTTTGGTACAAAAATTCCTTCATGAGATACACCAGTTTGAAAATTTCAAAGGGGTTGACAACTTCAGTAGTAAGGTACACTGAAAACAAAAATAGGCGATACCTGTTATGAGACATGTAGGGGACTTTTAAGCAACAGTCGACTGTTGGCTCATAATCATCTTTGGTAATGAGGGGTTTGCCGCTTTTGCTAGTTGGTGTACCTGTTATTTGTTTCCGGTGTATTCGATGGTAAGAACAATTTGGTTCCCAATGGTAAGATATGCAAGGGACTTGTAAGTAATAATCGGCTGTTATGCTACAATCATCTTCTGCGATGATGGGTTTGCAACTTTTGCTAGCTGGTGTACCCATTATTTGTTTTCGGTTAAGGGTTAATGTATATCACGGGAGAGGGACTTGTAAGTAGGAATCGGTTCACGAGTGGCTAGGAATTTTTGCAATTGGGTGCACATTGTATTCGATTTCTATAAATCTGATAGTAAGAAAGTTTGTGTCGATGGTCTATCAATATAACCTAGGATTAACTGTTTACACAACGGATACAAACGAAAATGTCAAGCAATGAGGTAGTTTCATAATAATTAATAGTGTCATCTATGGTATTTTAATCCTGAAAAGTTACGGATAGCTTTCTAATGCCAACTAGATTATATAAGATATTGTTCCAGTTTTTCATCCGTCACTATGTCTACGATTGAAAAGGATAAAGTTCAACTGACTGCAAAGTTAATTTAGTCCCTTCTTCCTATATTATTTTGTTGTTGTTTTTACAACGCTGAAGAATACCTTTTGATCATATGATTAATTTTTTTTACAACATCCCGTTTAAAAAGCTTCGATAAGTTGACAACTTCAGCATTAAGCGACAGCGAAGAAACAAACCAGTTTGAAAGTTTAAAGGGGTTGACAACTTCAGTAGTAACGTACGCACTGAAACCAAAAATAGGCGATATCAGTTGTGAGACATGTAGGGGACATGTATGCAACAGTCAACTGTCGGCTCATAATCATCTTCGGCAATGAGGGGTTTGCAGCTTTTGCTACTTGGTGCACCTGTTATCTGTTTCCGGTGCATTCGATAGTAAGAACAATTTGGTTCCCAATTGTAAGACATGCAAGGGGCTTCTAATTAATAAGCGGCTGTTATGCTACAATCATCTTCAGGGATGAGGAGTTTACAACTTCTGCTCGCTGGTGTACCCATTATTTTTATCCGGTGGTGAACTTGATGTCTAGCGCGGGAGAGAGACTTGTAAGTAAGAATCGTTTCACGAGGGGCTAGAACTTTTGTAAATTGGTGCACACTGTATTCGATTTCTATAAACCTGACGGTAGAAAGTTTGTATCGATGGTCTATCGCTGTAACCTAGGATTAACTTTTTACGCAACGGGTACAAACGATAATGTAGAACAATGAGGTAGTTTCGTAATAGTTAATAGTGTCATCTACGGTATTTTAATCCTGAAAAGTTACGGATAGCTTTATAATACCAACAAGATTATATAAGATAGGTAGAATTTTTTTCACGACGGCAATCGATAGCCGCTGATGAGCTGATCAAAGTATATGTCATCCATTTTTTGGTACAAAAACTCCTTCATGAGATACGCCAGTTCGAAAGTTGCAAGGGGTTGACAACTTCAGTAGTAAGGTACACACTGAAACCAAAAATAGGCGATACCAGTTCTGAGACATGTAGGGGATTTGTACGCGACAGTCGACTGTTAGCTCATAATCATCTTCGGCAATGAGGGGTTTGCAGCTTTCGCTAGTTGGCGTACCTGTCATTTGATGGTAAGAACAATTTGGTTCCCAATTGAAAGACATGCAAGGGACTTGTAAGTAATAATCTGCTCTTATGCTACAAAAGTCTTCAGCAATGAGGGGTTTACAACTTTTGCTAGCCGGTGTACCCATGTTCTATCGCTTTAACCTAGGATTTACTGTTTACGCAACGGGTACAAATGATAATGTTAAACAAGGTAGTTTCGTAATAATTAATAGTGTCATCTATGGTATTTTAATCCTGAAAAGTTACGGATAGCTTTATAATACCAACTAGATTATATAGGATATTGTTCCAAGTTTTCATCCGTCACGATGTCTACGATTGAAAAGGATAAAGTTCAACTGACGGCAAAGTCAATTTAGTCCCTTTTTCCGATATCCTTTTGTTGTGGTTAGGGCAATCGATAGCACTTGATGAGCTGATCTAAGTATATGTCATCCATTTTTTTTGAACAAAAATCCTTCATGAGATAAACCCGTTTGAAAGTTTCAAGGGGTTGACAACTTCAGGAGTAACGTACACACTGAAACCAAAAAATAGGCGATACCAGCTGTCAGACATGTAAGGGACTTGTAAGCAACAGTCGACTGTTAGCTCATAATCATCTTCGACTATGAGGAGTTGGCAGCTTTTGCTAGTTGGTATATCTGTTATTTGTTTCAGGTGTATTCGATGGTAAGAACAATGTTGCTCCCAATTGTAAGACATGCATGGGACTTGTAAGTAATAATCGGCTTTTATGCTATAATCATTTTCAGCGATGAGGTGAATTTGATGTCAATCACGGGAGAAGGACTTGTAAGTAAGAATCGGTTCACGAGGGGCTAGAAATTTTTGAAAATTGGTGTACATTGTATTCGATTTCTGTAAATATGACGGTAAGAAAGTTTGTATCCATGGTCTATCAATATGACCTAGGATTAACTGTTTACGCAACGCGTACAAACGATACGGTAATGTAAAACAATAAGGTAGTTTTGTAATAATTAATAGTGTTATCTATGGTATTTTAATCCTGAAACGTTACGGATAGCTTTATAATACCAACTAGATTATATAAGATATTGTTCCAAGTTTTCATCCGTCACGATGTCTACGATTGAAAAGGATAAAGTTCAACTGACCGCCGAGTCAATTTATTCCCTTCTTCCGATATTGTTTTGTTGGTCATAATCATCTTCGGCAAAGAGGGGTTTGCAGCTTTAGCTAGTTGGCGTACCTGTCATTTGGTGGTAAGAACAATTTGGTTCCCAATTGTAAGAGATGCAAGGGACTTGTAAGTAATAATCGGCTGTTTATTCTACAAACATCTTCTGCGATGATGGGTTTGCAACTTTTGCTAGCTGGTGTACCCATTATTTGTTTTCGGTTAACTTAATGTATATCACGGGAGAGGGACTTGTAAGTAGGAATCGGTTCACGAGGGGCTAGGAATTTTTGCAAATGGGTGCACATTGTATTCGATTTCTATAAATCTGACGGTAAGAAAGTTTGTCTCGATGGTCTATCAATGCAGCCTAGGATTAACTGTTTACACAACGGATACAAACGAAAATGTAAAGCAATGAGGTAGTTTCATAATAATTAATAGTGTCATCTATGGTATTTTAATCCTGAAAAGTTACGGATAGCTTTCTAATACCAACTAGATTATATAAGATATTGTTCCAAGTTTTCATCCGTCACGATGTCTACGATTGAAAAGGATAAAGTTCAACTGACTGCAAAGTTAATTTAGTCCCTTCTTCCTATATTATTTTGTTGTTGTTTTTACAACGCTGAAGACTACATTTTTACCATATGATTAATTTTTTTAGAACATCCCGTTTAAAAAGCTTATGCTATAATCATCTTCAGCGATGAGGGGTTTGCAACTTTTGCTAGCTGGTGTTTCCATTATTTGTTTCCGGTGAATTTGATGTCAATCACGGGAGAGGGACTTGTAAGTAAGAATCGGTTCACGAGGGGCTGAAAATTTTTGAAAATTGGTGCACATTGTATTCGATTTCTGTAAATATGACGGTAAGAAAGTTTGTATCGATGGTCTATCGCTATAACGTAGGATTAACTGTTAACGCAACGGGTACAAACGATACGGTAATGTAAAACAATAAGGTAGTTTTGTACTAATTAATAGTGTCATCTATGGTATTTTAATCCTAAAAAGTTACGGATAGCTTTAAAATATCAACTAGATTATATAAGATATTGTTCCAAGTTTTCATCCGTCACGATATCTACGATTGAAAAGGATAAAGTTCAACTGACCGCAAAGTCAATTTGGTCCCTTCTTCCAATATTGTTTTGTTGTTGGTTTTGCAACGCTAAAGAACAGCTTTTGATCATGTGATTATTCTTTTTAGAACATACCATTTTAAAAGCTTCGATAAGTTGCTAATTTCAGCACTTTACCGACAGCGAAGAAACAAAACCAAAGTGTTGCTCTCGCAACACTTTATTCGGCGAAGCCGGACAAAGGTTGCCGCAACACTTCACGTTGCCCGGGCAACGTAGGTCTAGTTAATGACCTAAGGCACATTCTCGCCGTTCCCCGAGGACTCCCCTTGAGGAGTCCCTGCGTTTTTGTTTGTCCTGGAGACTCACTCCTCGTATTTTCGCGAGTCCCCACGGACGGGGAATGCTCCGATTATCATCACCATCATCAAAAAGGACTCTCTTTCATATTCGGAAGGAATTCAGTTTTCGGGTCGCCACATCCAATGCCCCAGCTAACAATGCCGACCTGGGTCCATCTGTCATTGTCTCGCGTGTTTTGTCACCGCGCCACTGTCTGGGAAGCTAAAGGAAAATCTTCATCTAGTCATTTAGCCTACTGTAGTGGGAGGAGCCTCTGCGCTCCCCAAGATCACCCCAATTTCCCCTCGAACAGATACCCAAACACACGAAAAGCCCCTTGAATAGTTGGTCGATTCAAAGGACTCTCGCAAAGCAACATTTTCTGGCATTGTTTCACAGGCACTGCCTATTTTTATGACACTGCTTTGAACAAAGAGAACAAAACCAAAGGTTTCGATGGGACCCCAAAAATGTAAAATTTATTGGACTTCTTGATCCAGACAAGCGGATTTTGCAGATTTCTCTTTGCCCGACCCCTTTAACATTTTACTTTTTATCCACAACCCACCGCTTGAATATGTACAAAAAAAAAATGTTACCGTTTGGGAGTTCAGCGGGCCTCCTTACCCCATGATGATTATCTCATTAGCTTGTAAATCATACCTATTTTTAGCCTTAATTCGAAACGCCCCTTTTAAATAAATTAAAGGACAAGGGTCAGGGGCGTCGCAAGTGCATTTTCGGTGGGGGGGGGGGGGGGGGTGCATTATGGAACAGACACGATTACGTAGGAAGAGTAACAATAAAAGGCAGCATGAACGACGATAAGCCAACTATTAGGCGGCGTTTTGGCGAAGCCCACGTGGAGAATATATTGCCGGGCATGATTGGTAACAGCTACTATCTATTATAGCCAACAGAAAATTAAATCGAGCACCGCAGGCGAAAATTTTCAAAATCCATTTCTTGTTTGGGATCCCAAAACGTACGTGGAGGGATACCTAGGACATCGCAAAAATGCCCGTGATGAAACTTGGTCTGAGGATTCATCGGGTCAAGGGTAAAGTCAAGTTCGTAAATGGGCTCTGTAGCCCTACATTTAGGGGTTGGGGTTCAAATTAAGGGACAAACAAAATATTTTTAAACAGCTAATGCGATAGTGGATTATGGGGTAAGAAGGCATTCTGAGCACGATAGGAAAAACCATTTTCTCGCCGGACAAGTAGTTCCTCCGGAATCCGGCAAAACCGGAAAGTTGGTTAAAAGTAAAAGTTTTATTTGAAGTCGATTAAATGTTCGATTTAAGGGCAAGAAGACATGCTGAACACGATGGTGAAAACCATTTTCTCGCCGGGCAAGTAGTTCGCCCGGAATTCGGCCAAAACCGGAAAGTTTGTTGAAAGTAAAAGTTTTGTTTTAAGTTGATTAGATGTTCGATTAAGGGGTAAGAAGACATGCTGAACCGCTCAACTAGTTCGCCCGAAATCCGGCCAAAACCGGAAAATTTGATAAAAGCAAAAGTTTGATTAGATGACAGATAAGGGGTAAGAAGAGAGGCTTAGTCTGTATATGACAATCGTTTTTTATCCGGACATATAATTAGTCCAGAATCCACTTGTAACCGGATTGTTTTTTAAGTCAAAGTTTTATTTAAAGTTGATTAGATGTTCTTTATAGGGATAAGGAGATACGCTGGATTCGTTTCTGAATTTCAGACTAGTAGTTTGCTCGGAATTCGGGCGAAACCGGAAACTTGGCAGAAGTAAAGCCTGGCGAAGACAAGACCCAATTTTCTGAATCAAATATTAGATTTTTGGGATCCCATCGACACCTTTGGTCTTTTTGTTTTTGTAGGCTAAAATTTAACTGCTTCTCTTACAAATTCTATCATTTATCGTTGACCAAATACCGAGACCCTAAGAAGTTCCAGAAAACGGATGGAGTGACGTTCCAGCAGTAGCAGCAACTGTAGTCTGGTCAATACACTACCTATGATCACATAAAGTGAGCGCCGCATGCAAAATTCTGTTTTGCCTTTTTCCTGCCAAATTTAATTTGCATCCAAATTCTAGCTTTTAATGTTTCGAAATCTCAATCCTAAAACTGGCTTATACCGCCCCCCCCCCCCCCCCCCCGTCAAATGACGCGCCCTTCCACAAAATAGAGAATATTACGAAAAGTGCTGTAGGCGGAATGTTCGAAATATTTATGATTAGATATTCATTTTGCGATCCAAAATAAAAGTAAGGACTATCGATGATATCACAGATCATCCCTTTTGTTTGCGACCAGTGCTTCACTCGACCTCTTCTGAGTTTCGAGGTATGTGGTAACTTCCGAATCCTGGCAATTACAACGAATAAGTTACCGAATCCAAGTTATTATACCGAATAAGTTTAGACCGATAGCGTGTTCGAGATTCTGTATAACTACCGTATCCCTGTTATTATACCAAATTGTTTTGGTATCGAAAGACTATCGAACAATGTTCATATTCGGTATACTTTCGTCGAAACTGGAACAAAGTCAGGATTCGTGGTTAACTTCCTAATCCTGGAAATTATACTGAATAATTACCGAGTCCCAATCATGATGCCGAATAATTTCGAACCAATAGCTTATTCGGGAGTCTCGTGTAACTACGGAATCTCCACAAATATACCTAATAGTTCCGGCATCGAAAAATTACCAAATGATTTCAGTAAATTCTCTCAACAAATTCTATAACTACTGTGATAACCAATTGCTTATTCGTGAGTCTGTGCAACTACGGAATCTCCATAAATATACCGAACAGTTCCGGCATCGAAAAATTACCAAATGATTTCAGTACATTCTTTCGCCAAATTCGTTTTTCTGTTCCGATCCTAGGTCACCTTTTAGGACTAGCGAGGGGGTTGTAAGGTGCAAACCAAATATCCTTTTGAAATATTGCAACTGAATTGTTTCTAAGCATTTCGCGGCATCTGCCCCCCATATTTCGCATCCATAATGTATGACAGACATAACCTTTGAGTTGAAGATCTGTTTATGTAGGGCAAGGTCTGTCAGACCCATTAGGCTATTATTTCTGAAAATGAAGAAGATTGCAGCCTTTCCTCGGGATGCTAATTTAGAAATATGGTTTCTCCAGCTTCCGTTTGCTGAAACAATGAAACCAAGATATTTAGTTTCTTTAACCGTTCTAAGTTTTGTTCCCTTGTAGAAAAATACACTCTCCTGTTTCTTTCGACTATTTTTCTTCAACACAAGTACCTCCGTTTTTCCGGCTAAGTCATCCGGCTAAGTCATCAGCGAACAGAATCAGTGAAAGAGCTCTCTCGCCAAGTTTCACCACAGTATTACAGAGTATTCCATTCTTAATACTCTTGGACATTGCAAAGGTGCGCTCGCAAGGCCATGACCTTGGACTAGCGTAATGCAGATATAAGGCTAATAATACGTCCCCGGGGAAGGTTAGAGATTTGCGGGTAAATAACTTTTTTATGACCATAGTACTCACTAGGGGTCGTTGTAAATTGCATTTTGTTTTTTTTCTTCTTTCTTTCTTTTTTTCTCTCATACTCTGCCCCCTATTGTACTTGTACAGTTTTGGCAGGTAATAAATCTATATCATATCATATCATTTGGAAGTGTTTCACGAGATTTCCGGTGCCCCCCTCCAGCCCTCCCCTAGTTATCGGATCTGATCCGGATTTGAAACTGAGCATTTCAAGCACTTGTTCTTGACATATGTCAAGTTTCATGCATGTCCGATTACCCGTTCCAAAGTTATGCATGTTACTAGTTCCCGGATTTCCCATCCCACCACTCCCCCCACGATGGCCGGATCCAAGAAGTAATTATTTCCAAGTTATTCTGGTCGGTTTCCTGATATGTCTGCCAAATTTCATTGTCCTAGCTTATGTGGAAGCGTTTCACGAGATTTTCGGTGCCCCCCTCCCCCCCCCCCCCGGGTGTCGGAACTTGTCTGAATTTGAAACTGAGCATCTGAAGTACTTGTTCTTGACATACCTCAAGTTTCGTGCATGTCCGATTATCCGTTCCAAAGTTATGCATGTTACTAGTTTCCAGATTTCCCACCCCTCCACTCCCCCCACGACGGCAGGATTGAGAATCGTGTTTCCGACCTAACGAGGTTATATTAAGAAACCTGGTTTAAACGACTCGGGTCGCCTATGACTGGATGGATTTACGATGGAAGCTGAGTAGTGCCAAAATTAACAATATTTTGAAACGACTTGGATTGACTTTGACTAAAATGAGCTCTCGAGACCTCATTGAGGCAACAATAAACGACTGATCTGACTTAGCAAAAGGTAGGGGGGGGGGGGGGGGGGGGGGTTGATGGATAACAACCTCGTTACCAACCATAAAAGTTAGTAACGAACTATCAGAATACCTTTTCCTTTTCACCCATCTTCGCGTAAACAGTATCTTTTCCCCCATCTTTAAGTAAACAGAACAGTCACAAAAAGGTCGGCTCCGTCTTAGTACTCTCCTGGGATTGCTTCCCTTTCTTTCATGTATTTAATGACTGGGTCGAATTGGGCCAACTGTCGGATTTTCAAAGTGGGTGGAGTCTCGGATTTCAGAAGTGAGCCAACTGATGGATTTCATGAGTGGGCGTAGTGACGGGTGGGGGTCGTGAAGGGTGGGGGTAGTGACGGGTGGGGATAGTGACGGGTGGATTTAGTGACGGGTGGGCATACTGACGGGTGGAGGTAGTGACGAGTGGGCATAGTGACGGGTACACGTAGTGACGGGTAGGTTTAGTGACGGGTG
Source organism: Branchinecta lynchi (assembly GCA_023053575.1). Lineage (NCBI taxonomy): Eukaryota > Metazoa > Arthropoda > Branchiopoda > Anostraca > Branchinectidae > Branchinecta > Branchinecta lynchi. Next base: position 25,808,641 of record JAKZAP010000008.1, on the reverse strand, counting down.
GAGGTAATGACTGGTGGGCGTAGTGACGGGTGGTTAAATTTCAATTTAAATGTCAAATACTACTAAAACATTCTCGAATACTTTTTATATTTTCTCGAATACTTTTTGTAGTTCCTCGAAGGTAAAAAAATAAGTTTCCTTGAAGATTTAAAATAATCTCGAAGACTTCTGAATACTTTTGATCGATTCTCGAATAAAAACACCAATTCCTCGAAGACATTTTTGAGGGATTCTCGAATAAATTCCATGCCTTGATGCCACCTACTACAAACTTGATTATATTTATTGATACATTTGTGCACAGCGTTTACATGACGCAGCAAACTTGAGACTGGCTGTTCCCGTCTTTTGGAAGGTTCGGGTACGTGGCAACCCACGAGCGAGCCAGCTGCGCCGCCGTTTTGAAACTGAGTGCCTTCGTGGTTTCTTCGGAGGGCCTAGAGCTTATAACGGGAGTTTGAGTTTCGAAAGAGAACATTTCGAATTTGTAAACAGGATCATGCTGAAAAAGAAAAACGTGTCAGTGGGTATCCCATGAAAAATTATCTCAAAATAGTAGTGGTGAAGTTGTACGAAAAAGTAACATGAAGTACCAACTGATGCGACTACATGCTACTACAGCAAGACTGGATGCTACTGGAGCAAGGATTAGACCAGTGTGAGGCACATTAAGTTAAAATATTCTGTACTACTTCATATCGATACATACAACACACACAGGCTACAAATTTTTCATCCGGTACTGTTGGTATCCGAACAAAATCTTTTTTTTTTAAGGTAAGATACAATTTTATTGATAACCGTGGAAAAAATGAAGTTTCATAAAAGCGACAGACCGTATCTTAGCAATTCCCTCCGTCCTTCTATGGTAAAGTCTTTGTATTCCTATGACAGTTTTGGAAATCTTCTTTGACTTATACTTGAATGAATACGCTCAGGGGTTGGTCCATTGAATCCCGTCATTAGTTGCTTTTCTTTTCTCTGGTTCCTGTTCCGTGTTCTGTGTTCACAGTTGTCTGGTTTGGGTATAAAACGGTGTTTTGCTTGCGCTGTTCCGTGTTTCGTGTTTTGTCGTTGTTCTGAAGAAAACGCAAATTTAGGACCCTGACCATGTATTAAGCGGAAAATCTGTTAAATTGCAAGTTATATTCCAAAACGACCATACTTTAGGAGCCAGCTTTATCCTCCAAACTTCTGCAACTCTTTATTTTCTATCTGTGAATCTCTGCAATTTTGTATCCGAACAGTGATAAAACATGCTAGGAGAGCAAGTTCCGTGTTTTGCAAAACAGACAGCGGAACAGAGAACACGGAACACAGAACAGCGTACAAAAACGAGAAACAGTGTGTTTCGTGTTTTGACAAAAACGGGACAAATATAAAACAGAGAGAAAACAGCGAACAGAACAGAGACAAAAAACCCAACTATTAACATTTATCAAAACCAGTTAAGACGCCACGCATTTGGATCGAAATCAGTGGCGGTTTTCTTCCTTTTAAAATCCTTTAAAGTTTAACTGAAAAGCCAGCTTCTTTTTGTATCATTGAACTGAATACCCTGCATTATTTGGATTGTGTAATGGGATTTATTTATTTTCACTATTTGCTCTAGAATGACGTTCAGAACGCAAAATTCTACTATGACGCCGAAAATTCGAATTTCAATAGAAACGCAGCTTTCAGTGGCCAGTGATCATCTTGTGGGACATTCAACACAAATACAAGAGCATAAAAATCAGACAAGGAAATCCCTCTATTTTAAAGTCGATTATTCGTCAATAGCGGGGCAAGAACGGATTTTCACCGGGTTTTCAAGTTAAGTGAGTAAGTGATGGGTAACTTGAAAATGAAAATAACTTAAATTGAAAATAAACGGACGGTTACTTATCTAGGGAGAACTTGTTACCACATATTGGGGATTCTGGTTCATGGGGCGGCTATTTCTGGCACTTCGGCTGAAACTCACTTCACTTTCCAGAGCTGTTTTGCCACTCCGCTAACTACGGAAAGTAAAGCGGAGTGTACTGGAATGCTAATCCACGCCGTGAGTGGAAAACGATCTTAGAAAGCTGTATCGACGGAAACACTTTCCTTGATTCGAATTTTCGTGTTGCTTTTCGGAAAGCAAATACGAGAGAACGCCAGAATCGCCCTTACATATTGAACGGGCTATCATACACTGTTCAGGCGAGGCGTGAGCAGAGATGGGCGAATCCGATCATGAAAAAGATGAGTCCATGTCCGAATCTACCATTTCGTTCTGGCGATTCGAATCCAGAATAGAATCCGGATTCGAATCCGAACTTAACAAAAATCATATCATGTACATTGATAACAGTTTAAATCAGAGGTGACAAAACAGACTGATGCCTAAAGCTACTGAGACGGTGTGTAAACTTTTTTGGTTTTCATATGTGCTTGTTATAGTATGCCTTAAGCATAGTGTGTAAAAAATGGGAAAAGATTAGAAACTGGAACGGATTCGTAAGATTCAAGGTTTGCAATCCAAGTCCGAATCCGAATCCAGCCTGACAAGCAGAAGATTTGAATCTGGATTCAAATCCAGAAAAAAAATCCAGAAAAAAAAATATCAGATTCATCGCAACTTGTGGGAAAACCAACAAGTTCGTTTTCCCACAAGTTTTGTTTTCCCACAGGTTCGTTTTTCCAACTTGAGCGGCTTTGAGCCTGAAGAGGACCCTTGCCAAAAGGGACAAAATATAGCTCTAGTAAAGTTCAGCTGACGTATCCGTTTTGCACTATCAAATATGATTCGCAGTCAGCTTGGGCTGAAGGAATATTACAATCATGTTCCTACTTTTCTACAGGCGTAACTTCTCCGACGTCGCCTCTTTAGCCCCGGAAAGGCAGGTCTTTCTTTAAATTCAAATTCTACGCGTCTGGGTGAATTTTGGTGTGCCATGCAAGCAGCCCACGCTCTAAACGTTATTACGAAAACTACAAAATCCTCAGACGTGTTAAAAATATTTCAGTATTCAAATATCAGAATGAAGAATAAGCTGCCTTTTCAGTAAAACTTTACCGAGCCTATTGTGTGTTGTTTGTAACACATAATATAAGCCAGAACACAACAGTAGGCCTATTCTAGAGTTTCTGCAGAGATGGCCATTACGGAGTTATTTCCGGTAAAACATGAACAAATTCTGGTGAATTTTGCGGTAGAATTTTGAAGCTGCACACTATCAGGAAGGTATCGGACGCCCCTGCTGTCTACTCAGTTTCTTGGTGAGATTGAACTAGCCTTATTGGCTTTTGGCATGGCTGTGTACCGGATTCACTGATGGCTGTGTCTATTATACTTATACCTAAGGGTCGAGGGTATGATGTTGCTTTGTCGGATAGTTACAGACCAATTGCTCTTGCCACTATTCTGTCTAAGGTGTTGGAAAAGTGTATCCTTTCTAAACTGAAGGATAGCCTTAGAACAAGTGATTGTGTTGCGAGAGCAACACTTTGGTTTTGTCCTCTTTTTTTTTTTTTTTTTTTTTTCCTATGCCGCCGATTTCATTTTATTCCTGGTAACTGGAAAGGGTCTAACCTGTGCGTTTTTACGGAAAGTGTGGACCTTAGGCCGGATTGATGAATATGACATTACATTTTGGAAAGCTCCATAGAACTCTTGCCTGGGACCAATAAGGATGCTTTTTGCTTGTCCTCGAGCCAGAGCCTACGGTTTGCGAAGTGAAGTGGAGTTGTATAGCCTATGTCAAAGAGGACTATCTGAAGTTATGTAGCGAACCTTTCGTTTCATCAAACCATGTTTCTGCTTTCGAGTGGAAAGCTCCGTTCTAGCACGCAAGCAGGCAGGCACCAGTTTCAAATTGAAGATGGACTAAAATCTATAAGTGTTAAATATATGCGGCAGTTACCCCGCCCCACAGCCAACGATTCAGCTGAGTTTATAAATTTCTTTTTTGCACTTGGGTTTGCGGTAGAGTAACGGTATCAGATGCCTCTTAAACTTTAAAAGTTCTCTCATTGCTAAAGAAACTAGAGCTTATCCTTTGCTCCTTTCTAAGTCGTGACTTTAGAAAGTTGGCCTACGGTAAAAAAGTCAACTTTTGAACTAAGACAGGTAGATGACGGCAATCGATAGCCATAGATGAGCTGATCAAAGTATGTCATCAATTTTTTGGTACAAAAATTCCTTCATGAGATACACCAGTTTGAAAATTTCAAGGGGTTGATAACTTCAGTAGTAAGGTACACTGAAACCAAAAATAGGCGATATCAGTTGTGAGACATGTAGGGGACATTTATGCAACAGTCAACTGTTGGCTCATAATCATCTTCGGGAATGAGGGGCTTGCAGCTTTTGCTAGTTGGTGTACCTGTTTTTTGTTTCCGGTGTATTCGATGGTAACAACAATTATGTTCCCAATTGTAAGACATGCAAGGGGCTTCTAAGTAATAAGCGGCTGTTATGCTACAATCATCTTCAGGGATGAGGGGTTTACAACTTCTGCTCGCTGGTGTACCCATTATTTTTATCCGGTGAACTTGATGTTTATCACGGGAGAGAGACTTGTAAGTAAGAATCGGTTCACGAGGGGCTAGAACTTTTGTAAATTGGTGCACATTGTATTCGATTTCTATAAACCTGACGGTAGAAAGTTTGTATCGATGGTCTATCGCTGTAACCTAGGATTAACTGTTTACGCAACGGGTACAAACGTTAATGTAGAACAATGAGGTAGTTTCGTAATAGTTAATAGTGCCATCTACGATATTTTAATCCTGAAAAGTTACGGATACCTTTATAATACTAACTAGATTATATAAGATATTGTTCCAAGTTTTCATCCGTTACGATGTATACGACTGAAAAGGATTAAATTTCATCTGACTGCGAAGTCAATTTAGTCCCTTCTTCCGGTATTCTTTTGTTGTTGTTTTTACAACGCTGAACAATAGCTTTTGATCATGTAATGATTCTTTTTATAGAACATACCTTTTAAAAGCTTCGATATATTGGCAACTTCAGCATTTAACCGACAGGGAAGAAACAAAACCAAAGTGTTGCTCTCGCAACACTTTAGTCGGCGAAGCCGGACAAAGGTTGCCGCAACACTTCACGTTGCCAAGGCAACGTAGGTCTAGTTATCAGCTGGGTTTTAGAGCTTCTCATGGTGCAGATTTTGCGATTTTTTTATTTAAATTCTTTGTGGAATATTTTTGGTTTTATTCTACGCCAGTGTTTGTTTGCTTTGTAGATTCAACGAAGGCATTCGACCCTGTGAATCACAGTAAAATTCTTGAAATTTTAGCTAGAAGAGGTATTCCTGCACAGTATATTCGTTTACTAGCTTTTTGGTTTAGGAATCCGAAGTTTTTTGTGAAGTGGGGGGGGGGACGCTTCTAGTTTCTGGGATCCCAAAACGTAAGTGGAGGGATACCTATGACATCGCAAAAATTGTCCGTCTGTCTGTCCGTCTGTCCGCACGATAACTCTCGAAGGGACTGAGATATTTTGATGAAACTTGGTTGGAGGATCCTTTGGGTCAAAGTACAGGTCAAGTTCGAAGATGGGCTATGTAGCCTTATATTTGAGTGTGGGGGAGGGGTTTTAAATTAAGGGACAAACAAAATATTTTTAAACAGCTAATGTGATAGTTGATTACGGGGTAAGAAGACATGCTGAGTTAGATGGACAAGTAGTTCGTCCGGAATTCGGCAAAAAACGGAAAGTTTCGTGAAAGTAGAAGTGTCATTTGAAGTTGATTAAATGTTTGATATAGGGGTAAGAAGACATGCTGAACACGACGGTGAAAACCATTTTCTTGTCGGACAATTAGTTCGTCCGGAATCCGGCAAAAACCGGAAAGTTGGTTAAAAGTAAAAAGTTTCATCTGAAGTTGATTAAATGTTCGATTTAGGGGTAAGAAGACATGTTGAACATGATGGTGAAACCATTTTCTCACCGGACAACAAGTTCGCCAGGAATCCGGCCAAAACCGGAAAGTTTGTTAAAAGCGAAAGTTTTATTTGAAGTTGATTAGATGACAGATTTAGGGGTGAGAAGAGACGCTGAGTCTGTGTATGACAATAATTTTTTCCCGGACATCTAATTAGTCCGGAATCTGGTTTTGACCGGAATTTTTTTTTAAGTCAAAGTTTTATTTAAAGTTGATGATACGTTCTTTACAGGGATAAAGAGATCCGCTGGATTCGTTTCTGAATTTTTTTTTTTTTTTTTTGCTGGACTAGTAGTTCGCTCGGAATTCGGGCAAAACCGGAAATTTGGCAGAAGTAAAGCAGGAAGTTTCGGTCAGTATCGTCAAAATAGATATGGCTTATAGAGGTATATCTGAACTTGGTTCTCTCTGATGATTAGCCTGGCGAAGACTGGATCTGTCGAAGACAAGACCCAATTGTCTGGATCAAAAATTAGATTTTTGGGATCGCATCGAAACCTTTGGTCTTGTTCATTTTCACTGGTGAATGGTTTAGGCCAGGTTGGGGTTTTATCTCCTTTGTTGTATGCCGTTTATGTTGACCTTCTGTCCGAACAGCTGAAAAATGCTGTTATTGGGTGTTTCATCGGTGGTAAGTGCTTTAACCATATTGTCTTTGCTGACGACCTGGTAATTCTCTCGCCCTCGGTACACGGACTGAACCGTCTTCTTGCTGTTTGTGATCATTATGCAGCTAGTTTTGATATCATTTTCAATGTTAAAAAGACCGTAGCAATGGCTCTGCTTCCTAGCGGATGTGATCTTCCCCGTCTTCCGGTGGTGCTTTCTATGCGTACATTGGATTACGTTTCAGAGTTTAAGTATTTAGGTTTTTTGATTAGTAATAAGATGCGGGATGATTCCCATATCTTAGAGCTTACCCATAGTCTATGTAAGCGGGGGAACGTCCTATTTTGGAAATTTAATGACGTGAATCTTGCTGTTAAAGTGCATTTGTTTAGGACGTACTGCTATTCATTTTTCGCGTTACCCCTGGTGTACAACCACACGAAAAGATCACGTTTGAACCTAGAAGCTTGTTATAAGCGTGTCTTCCGTCGGTTAGCAAAGCTACAATTCCGAGCTAGCATCAGCCAAGCGTTTGTGTCGAACAATTGTTGCACATTTATTGAAATTGAAAGGAAGTTGAAAACATCTTTTTTTGTCGTCTAATGGAGTCGAGGAATGATTTAGTGGAGTTTGCTGCCAACCCACTATTCTGCAATCTTCCGATATGGAGTCATTTGCTCGACCCTGAGCCACCACGATGTAGATAGTTTGTACTCGCTTGTTATATTTTAACTTTTTGTGTTGTTTATATGGCTTACGCTGAAATAAAAGAGTTATTATTATTATTGTTATTTACTGGGCGCACTACCAGCCCCCGATTGATCTTTTTGGGTAAGCGCCCAGCTTTGCATAATTTTTATGATCGGGCGCTCTGCTAGCGCCCAGCCTAGTTCATTTATTCTCACAGGGCGCTCTGCGAGCCCCCAGTTTAGCTTATTTATTTTGACTGGGCACTCTGCGAGCCTCCAGTTTAACTTTATCTTTTCTTGGAGGGGTGGGGGGGGGGCCCATAGTGACACCCCTGTTTACCAGACTTACGATTTTCCCTTATATTCGTACTTCCCTTTTCATCAATTAACCATTCTTCTCTCATAATTTCCTGCGCAAGAATTTCTTAAAGCACATTGGACACTTCTAATGCTTTATTTTGTATTAGGTGCTTCACAAATAAACATTTCCGACTTCCTTTAGAAGACGCTACGAAAATTGGCCGTTTTCTTGTTATCCCTTGTCTTTACCTCTCTGGCATTTTGGCGATCCAAATCTTAGGAGCTGGGATATCGTGGCAGGAAATTCAAAAACTCCCAGCAATGCTTGATAGACAAGGATATATTTGAGATGTCACCAATATGTCAAGCCGCAGATGCAGTTTACCTGATTGTTCTAGTGTTTCATCAGAAGTTCGATGTTTTAAGTGCCTATTAAAAGTTTTTCTTTCTAGAATAGTGTTGTGAAACTTGATTAACTTGCTTTATAAAATGTACCAGAATATGCAATAAGTTTATAAAAAAAAATAACATAGCTACAAAAATCATTCAAAAACAAATAGTCTATTCAAATCTGAATTAGACAAGCTGATTTATGGATAAATTAAAGATCTACTAAATGTTATAAGAAACATCACTTTTATCTTTGTCCATCTAGTAAATTGAGTATGTACTGGCCCAAAAAATTACGCTTTGAAATATCACAGAGAGGAAACTGTTGAAAAAGCTGCTGAGCTAGGGGATAAGCATTGTTCCTAGGTTGTTACAGAGTGGGATTGGGGTAGTTTGATGTGCCCATGGAACTTTAAAGAAAACGGAACAAATCCTCATTCAGCTTACCCCACACTGGAAAGAAGTAAGGACCATTCTCCTACTCCCCCTACCCACCCCCTCACACTAACTTTAACACCTACAATGCCTGAGAATAATTCATAAGCGACGGTCTCAACGTCATAAAGGCTGTTTCTGGTGGTGGCAACTAATGTCGACTGGTGTTACTGACTTACGGAAGAAAAGGGACAGTAATGTTTACAGTTTTCATTCCCGTCGAGTCGTAAAGATTTCTCTCCAGTTTAATGCAATCTCAATTCACTTCTTTTCGATTAGCAAATAATTATTAATTTTATCTAATTATAAATAAATATTTTCTTCTCTTCTAGCTTTAAGCTATTTGGATAATAAACTTTGAATGATTGATTAAAACCTTACCTGAATCTTCCTCCAAGGCAGGCTGAGTACCTCCTTAGCCACCCCTTCCTTAATGGGATCAGCTATATAAAGAATTGTAAGGTTGCCGTCAACTGTTCCAATTACAACGTATTTCCCGTCGGCTGTCGTATCCATTGCTGTCAGCTCGGCGGAGAGTCGATAGTTGGCTATCTGGTGGCCGTCCTTCACTCTGCAAAGAGTGGAACGCTAGATGGTGTCTGAAGAAAGGTTCTTCACTCTTCAAGGGAGGGAAATAGAAGGCTTTTTTTTTTATAAGTAGTGAACTGAAAGACAAAAATGCTCCTCAGCGGGGATTTGAACCCAGGACCCTCTGCTTACAAGGCAGGTGCTCTACCATTTGAGCTATCGAGGGGCTTGTGGCATGGGGATGTGAACTGGTTAGATGAGTTTCCCATGGGGCGGGATCACTGTTCCTATTGATGGCATCTACCAGACTATTGTAGTGGTTTGTGAACTCAGTTCACAAGCCCCTCGGTAGCTCAAATGGTAGAGCGCCTGCCTTGTAAGCAGAGGCTCCGGGGTTCGAATCCTGGCTGAGGAGCATTTGTGTCTTTTAGTTCACTACTTATAAAATGTTTCCATCTCAAGGGCGTTTTCCCCATTTAAAGTTCTATATTTGGTTTAATCTGTTTTTCACCATGAGACCCCGCCTTGTGGGTCCTGGTTTATCTACGTGGCTTCGACAATGGAGTCCTAGACTTCTAAATTATATTCGAAAAACTGTTTCTGGCTTATTGGTCACGGTACAAGTCCCTTGTGTCAAGTGACATCTATATATTATGAAATATAAGGCGTATTCTCGCCGTTCCCCGAGGACTCCTCGGGAAATCAAGGGGCACGGCAAGAATAGAGGGAGTCACTCCACGCGGACTCCGCGTATGGAAAACAAGGAGAACACTAGGAATGCTTCAAATTAATTTTGTTCGAAAAAAAATATACGGTTGGCGGAAAAAATCTGGAACCATTTTATTTCTGGTTTTGTTTATTCTGTTTGTTTTTAACTAACTTTATCGTTACTACAATAAAAAAGATGCATTTTTCTCACAATCAGTCTTAAACAATATTGGTTGATCTCAGAAATCTAATATCTGTTGTTTTCAAAAACCACCAGCACCTCAAAACCGATTCCGCTCCGAATCAGAAAGGGAGTTCTTTTTTTCATGATGTTGATGACAATCGGAGCAATCCCGATCGTGGGTACTCGTGAGAATACGGGGAGTGAGCCCCTGGGACAAAGGAAAACGCGGAGACTCCTCAAAAGGAGTCCTCGGGGAACGGCGAGAATACGCCACTAGATGGCATAAAAGCAGAAGGCAGTTTCTCACTGAAACTGTCCATGAAACATAGGCGATCAAGTTTTCCCGGCCTGGTATTCGGCGTGTCTGTCCAGCGAGCATCAATTCAAGTACTATAATTTTTATGGCACTTATAGCTACGATCAAGTGCCATATACCTATCAATTTTCGGTCGGTGGGTCCACTGTTCTCGAGTTAGGATACTTCCAGATGTGCTTGGACGATGAAACTTGGCAGGCATACCCGGGACCCCACCAAACTAACCTGGAAACAACTTACTATGTTGTCGCGGTTGATACTTCGCACGAAGTCTGGTATGCAATCCCTTCCCTTCACAGGAGGCCAAATTCCTCCCGAGAAACCAGTGAAAAGGCTTCCCCGTAAGCTGCTTACATCCAGAACCCCGGAATGGTCTTACCGAAGATATGGATAATATCGAATCGATTAATATTTGTATCAATTTCAATTTCAATTTACTTTATTTAACGGTCTTTGAAAACCATAAGAAAAACAAAAAGAAATCAAATGATGGATCCTGGACAAAAATTTAAACTTCACTCAGTACGTTCATTCTTCGCAAAGTGTTGAGGCAAAAGCCTTCTATGATGCAAGATATGTTTTATTATCATCATACACTACATCAATCAGAGGTATAATGTAAAGAGTTTAACCACCTCGTTTGTTTCAGCTTTTTCAAATCCCGGCTGAGTTTTAAGGTTTGACCTGTATACCCTGTTTGACGATCAAAGTCTTATGTGACGTTTTTAGGTGGCGTTGCCAAATAAGTTGGGAATAATAACATGGCCATTTTACCAAATAAAAGATGTATCTGTCAGCTATATGCCTCTCTAACTAATTTCCTACCTGAATACTCGCAGTGTCTTCTTTCCACTGTGATAGTACAGAACGTACTGATTGTTCTTACTAAACGACGTCATGTTCGTGAAGACGCCCTCTGCCGTTCTGACTATTAGTGTGCGAACAATGTTGCCGTGTTTGGTTTCAAGAAGGTCCAGTCCACCGCGAGATGGTGCGTGGACGCCAAAGTGACCACACCGGGATATCTTCCCTGACCACCGGTGCAATGTACGGAGGTGTCGCTTGGTTTTCACATCGAAAATGGCACCTGGGGCATAAAAGCTTAAAGGAGTTGTGTCAGAACTACTGTGTCTGTGTATACTTTTGTGTATAAATATTATACTATTGTAAAACTCTTGTGGATCCCATCTCTAGCTTACCCGGCCCTCTTTCAAACTCGATCCTTTCTAGGCGCGCAACCATCTATGCACACGATTTTATTTGGTCAATTATTAATAGAAAAGAGGTTAAGCCGAAGCTTCCCTCCCTACAAAACACATGAACTTAGTTACACTAAGAACGGAATCCGTTAGCTTCGCGTTGCGTACAATGATACGATAAGGTTCCTTCACGGAATACCGCGTTTCAGCAGTGCCACGGAGCTATGCGCTGATATTTGTGTTTTGAATTTTCGCCAACTGCATTACGCTAACAGAGTGTCTCTGCGAGAACGGCTTTTAGCTTCTGAAAACCTGTTGATATTAGCTCTTCTCAGTTCTCATTCAGCCGTCTCAGTTCTCATTCAGCCGTCTAAGTGAGCAGACGTATTATTTCGTTCACCGTTTGATCTACCCTCCAGCTATGCAAGCCGGAGACCGTGCATACGCTCAGTTTAAATTCTACAAACTCTGGCCTTGCAAAATTCAGTCAGTGATACCGGTTAAGGACGGTGGATTTAATTACGAGGTTTCCTGCTACGGTACAGATGAAATTAGTATCGTTGCTGGTGACAAGATTTGGTCACTAGCCTCGAAACATGCTGAAGCAGTTAAAGATGGAAGGAAAAACGTACAAAAGGCCATTAAATTGTGCTCTGAAGATTCGGACGGACTGCGCAACCTGTCTGATTCGGTTATTACAATACAACACGATGTTCTGGATTTGCGTGAAGGAATTGAGGATGAGATTCGGAAGCGAGTCGAACAGGAATTCTCAAAAATTGAGAATCTGTCCCCTTCTCAGTTCAAGCAAAATTTTCTGGACAATATTACTCAGGCTGTTTATAAAGCAATCGACCTACAGTTTCGCTCTAAGTTTGATCAGATCGAAAAAAGCCTGAATGAACTTAAGGCAAAAATTGTGAAGGACAGTACTAGGCTTGCAAAAGTCGAGACTAAACTGGATGATATCTACCAAACTGCTCTTCGAAACAGGGTGATCGTTTCCGGAATTGATACCACTGCTCGTGACTTACCGAGTCTCGGTACAAAAATTCTTGATCGCCTAAATCTACAAATGGGTCTTAATATGGAGTACTCTGTGGTTCAAGGAGCTAGGCGCTTGGGTGCTCCTGATCAGTCTCAAGCTCCGGTTGAACTTACACTGGTTTCTGAGGTTCTGGCGATAGAGATTCTCCGCAATCGTTCAAAACTGCGCGGCACTCATATCTTCGTTAATGAGGCCCTAACAAAGGAACGACAGGAAGTTTACAGATTGGCGCGCAACAAATTTGAATCAAAACACGTCTGGACAGCGAGGGGCATAATTTTCGTCAAGAGGGGATCTCAAACTATCCCCTGTAAAACGATCGGGGATGTTGTTCAGATTCGAAGTGTGAATGATGAACCTTCGCTATAAGCTGAGATTCTTCAAATCTTTTACGTTATATTAATGGACCGATTTCAGAGTTTTCTGGATTCTCGCTTGAAGTTAGATGCTATTCTTAACACTGCAATTGGTAATGATAAAGACCTCCCTTTTGTGAAAAATGTGCCTGATTGTGAATTTTCTACTACTGGCTTAAGCCAGTTCGAAGCTGCTGGTGATTCCGGATCTCCACTTCGGCTGTTACATATTAATGCACAGGGGTTACAGAGTTCTTTTAATGAGTTAAAATATCTAGTTGCTCCTAACCCGGTTGACATTATTGCTGTGTGTGAAACATTTGTGTCTGCCAATACTCCGACATCTATGCTTGAGATTTCTGGTATGAAATGCATTTTCCGCAGCCGACAGCATACTTCAAAAGGTGGATTAGCGCTATATACCCGTGATGATTGGTCTTGTAGTGTGTTGAATGATCTGTCGATATGGCAAGAAGGCCTGTGTGAAAGTTTGTTTATTGATGTTAGTCCAGTTGGCTGTGAGCCGTTTATTTTTGGTTGTGTGTACAGGCCCCCATCTAGTAACCCGAGTCGATTTCTTGAAATATTTGAACCATTGCTATTAGAAATCCACGATACTAGAAAGCCAATTATTATCTCTGGTGACTTCAACTTTGATTTGCTGAATCTGGATCTGAGTGCTAACAGAGAATTTCTTAGCATTATGTTGTGTTCAGGCCTCCTACCTGGTATTTCGTTACCAACAAGAGTTACAGCTACAACAGCTACGTTACTTGATAATATTTTCTTTTCTGGGAATTTATTTATTGCCAAAACATCATCGGTGGTTATATCTGATATGTCTGATCATTTTCCGGTGAGTGTTTGTCTTCAGGTAACCAAGGAAAAATCTGGACATCAAAATCTGCGTTTGAAACAATGTCGTACATTATTTGATGTTGATGACTTAAAACTGTTCAGAACTATAATTGATGAAGATAACTGGAGCCCCGTTTTTGATTCTTCTGATGTTAATGAGACATTTTCCTTATTTATTGATAAAATTTCTCTCCTGCGAGATAAAGTGAGTTCTTCTCACATTCCTAAAAAGAATCGTATTAAAAAGTTTGACCCTTGGATATCAGACGGAATAGTAATTTCAATAAAAAATAAGAATACAAAATATAAACAATTTTTGAAATCTCCGTCAGATTTTTTGTTTCAAGAATATAGGATTTATAGGAATAAGCTGAATTCAATACTTAGACATGCAAAAAGGAAGTATTACCATGAAAATTTTCTTAGATATAAGGTTGATATGAAAAAGACTTGGCAGTTAATAAATGAAATTATTCGTTCTAATTATCGGTCTAGTACGAATGTGGATTGTTTGGAAGTTGATGGTAAGAAAGTTAATGATCCTAAGACTATCCTTAATGTATTTGCAGAACATTTTAGTTCTGTTGGTGGTAAATTGGCATCTAAACTTAAAAAAGACGGTATACAACCTTCTGACCAAAGTCCGAAGGTATCACTATTGGCTGAGAATTTTTTTTCCTTTTCAGAGGTTACCCCTGAAGAAGTAAAGAAAACTATTATGAAACTAAAAACAAGTAGTACCCCAGATGATTTTGGATTTTCAGCTAAAATTGTTAAACAACTTGCAACTAATATTTCTCCCATGTTGGCACATATTTTTAGTTTATCCTTAGTACATGGAGTTTTCCCGGACCTGTTAAAAAAGGCAAGTGTTATTGCTTTACATAAGGGTGGTAGTTCAACCGACCCTTCAAATTATAGAGGTATTTCTTTATTATCTGTTTTTAGTAAGATTTTGGAAAAATTGGCGCATGGACAAATACAAATTTATTTGAAGGATAATAAAATTATACATGAATCTCAGTTTGGTTTTATGAATGGTAGATCTACTGAGTTGGCTATACATGAACTGTTATTGGAAGTGAATGATGCGCTGGATAGTGGACAGCATGCACTGGCCATATTCCTTGATGTTGCGAAGGCGTTCGACGCCGTTGACCATCGTCTACTGCTTCAGAAACTACAGAATTATGGTTTTCTGGGCACTTCTCTGGATTTTTTTGCTTCATACCTTTCTAACAGAACACTTGGATGCTCTGATAAATCAAATGGTATTTTTTCTGAGAATTTTAACATTAACTTTGGTGTGCCCCAGGGATCTGTTCTGGGGCCCACCTTGTTTTTGCTTTTTATTAATGATTTGCCTGATGTACTGCCAATCTCCAAAATTATTATGTTTGCAGATGATGTGGTCATCTTTGGATCCCATGTTGATTTGTCACAGCTTTTCCTTAATCTGAATAATACAATGTCGACTGCATCTGATTGGTATAAAAACAATCTGTTAACTCTGAATGAAAAAAAGTGTCAGTACATGTTGTTTTCACGTATTAGCTCAGTTAGTACGATTGGTTTGAATATCTACCTCAATGATGTCGAACTACAGAGAGTTGATAATTTTCGATACCTTGGTGTAGTTCTGGATGAAAATCTTTCTTTTCGTCAACATATTAAAATTCTTGCATTGAAAGTGTCGCGGAATATTGGCATTCTTCGGAAACTACGCCATTTATTCCCGAGATATATTCTGAACACTATCTATTTTTCTTTCGTCCACCCGTATTTTGTTTACTGTGCTTCAGTGTGGGCTTCTACTTTTCCTTCTATTCTTAAACCTCTTCAGATTCTTCAAAATAAAGCCCTTAGGATACTTTTCAGTATTGACAATAGATCTTCAGTTAAGCACCTTTATGCACTGTCGGGAATTTTCAGTATTTGTCAGCTCAGAGATATGTCTATTTCATTTATTTGTTTTTTATATCAACGTGGATTATTACCATTAAGTTATGCAGGGTTATTTTCAATTAACTCGCAGTTCCACAATTATCCCACTTCCCGTAGATCGGATTTTTCAGTTGAAATTAGGCCTACCTCACGATCTAGTTTTGGTCTTCGCCATGCTGGCCCGAAAATCTGGAACTCCATTCCAGCTGATTTGAAACAGTGTCTTGACCCATCAAAATTTAAAAAACTGCTTCGAAGGCATATTATTGATTCTTGCAAGCAATAAAGTGTATGTACGTATCTTTAGTTGTGGTGTTTCGAAGGATTTCTATTATTTATTTTGTTTAGGCTAGGTTAAGACGGTTATTTTTCTTTTATTGGAGTTAATTTACGCGCTTAAGTATGTCGTGAGGCATTTGCGTTGTTTGTTAGAAGTTGGTTAAATTTGTTATAAATAAACTACCTACCTACCTTCGTTCTCCGTTGCTGCGTCTGTCACTTCCAGTTTGGTTGAAACTGTATAAACCCATCGAGAATGGTTAAACGTGTGATTTTTCTTTTTCCTTTATTTGTTGTTATTTAATTATTAGTGCTTAATTATGGTCTTTGTCACCGGAATAAATTATTGAACTGAATTGAATTGTGTAAGAACACTGCACTATACAATGACATAGCGAATATACACTAAAAAGGATTCACATAGGCGCTGCATCTAAACTGAGTTGAAAGATGTTGCTTAAACAAGAGTAAATTTGGTTGGGAAACAGTCTCCTCAGGTAAACCGTTCCATGCCTGGCATGCACGGTAACAAAATGAACGTTGACCAATTTTCCTTTTTATTTTGGTGGCCTCAAAGAATTCTGACGGGTTGATTGATATGAACTGAACTAAATTTTTTTTTTTTTTTTCCAAATTATCTACCGAGTGGAGGATTATGTATATGTTCAGGATACTGTTACGATCCCGACGGAACTCCAATGATGGTAAATTAAGGTGTCTCATTCTGTAATAGTAAGTTGAGTACCCTATGTAAGGAATTGCTTTGTGGCCCGGTGCTGTGCGGCCTCTCTACTCGGGAGTCGGGATCAGTCTGTTTTGTCGGGCAGGGTACAAGGGTTTCTTCGACTCCGCATGGTCGTATTACAGAGATAGGAAGACGGAGGTTCTGTTGCTTATTTGTTCTTGGTGTTAGTAGAGTCTTACTCCTGTGGGACAGAACTTGGAAGCGGAACTTTAAAACAGGAATAACAGTGACAAATAGACAAGCAACTAAGAAAACGCGGAACTTCTTTTGATCGAATACCTCAGTAATAAAAGACAATTTCATTCGGACCTATTCTCCATTTACTATATTTTGGTCTTTTTCTGCTGAAAAGAAAAATGCCGAAATAAGGTACGTCTTTGTTACTACAGCATTATTCATTCTTAGGCGTGCACCTGGAATTCAGTACAGAAATTTAAAATGTTCCCATTCAAAAATACTGCACCTTTTCTTTGTGGGGTCACTCAACATCAGCTGCTCTTGTGAAGACCTAGTTGTTTTTGGGGATCCCAAAACGTAAATGGAGGGATACCAGGATTTTGACGAAATTACGCCCCTGCTAGGGACGTGAATGCATTACTTATTAACTTAGCACGAAGTAACTCAAAAGACTGAAAATATCAGTGGCACCGTACTTCTTAACAATACGTGTATTACGATACGATGCCGGAAGGTACAGTAGAAATTTGCAGTATCTAAAGTAAGCAATACGGATCTGGCGCAGATCTTTTTTATTCAGTTGAGAATGCAACCCAGTTAAAAACAAAACAGAATGGTCACAATATGTAGAATCTATTTTGGCTAAAGCTTTGCGGTGAATACTTCCCACGGTAAACATATCTATAGGAAATAACTAGAAAATAGACTTGGATGAACTGGTACCCAATTCTGCACGATGAGTGGAAGTGAACATCAACAGCTAGAAAACCTACAGCTGCGGATGTTTGAAAGTGTAAACACAACAAATAAAACTAAGTGCTATTAAATTGAGAAGCTTGACTGTACGTACGTGCTTCCTTGACAGTAAAACACCCCACGGTATCTATAATAACCCATGGAGAAAATTTTCTTCTGTTCTACAGTTCAGTCGATTATTTTCGTTTTATACTTTTTTCTTTTTCCTTCTGTTATTATAATTACCGTGATGTTTATTCGGTACAGATTGTCATCGACCAATTTTTTTATTTTTTATTTCGGTTTTTAGGTTGACTTAACTATTCTAGATTTTTGCTATTTTGGTGGATAAAACGATGTATATACAAGGGGGCTCCTGTCCTTCACGACCATAGCAATCAACCCACTTCCAAGACCCAACGGTGCCAAGAGATGGCAGTCGTCGATGCCCGATGAAAAATTTATGTCAGAATAGTAGTATGAACGTGTACGAAAAAGAAGCATGGAGTACTAACTGATGCTATATTACATGCTTCTACTTCAAGGCTACCGTGTTACTGCATTCTACTATTAGCAAGACTGGATGCTCCTAGAGCAAGACAGGATGCTACTGGATACTACTACTTAAGATTGGCCCAGTCTGATGCACATTAAATGATAGTATTCTTTGTTATTACATATCACTAGATGCAACTTTTTCGTAAAACTATCATACAACTACGCAGGCTATAAATTTTTCGTCGGGTGCATACGCCAAACCTGGCAGTTGTCTTGTTCTTAGCAACTATGGCGAAGCTATAATCCACTTGTCTCCTCCTCCAGGGTGAGGCAAGCAGGATGGGACATGCATACGAATATATATATATATAGGGCTTCAGGTTTCTATCTAATACATTGTTCTAGGCTAGGCTACACATTTATCTGAATATGACGATGGTGGTTAAATTTTATTTACGCACTTAAGAAGAGGAAAATAGCGCAGTACAGACAAATAAAAGGAAAAAATAGACTGAGCTTTCAATGATGTAGCAAATGCACAAGAACGAAAAATAAACATTAAAAAAAAGAAAAAAAGATCTAAAAAATCTTCTTCCTACATGGAATGTGGAGAAATAGCCAAGGGCAGAAACGTGAAGGTTCGGGGCAATTGAAGATAACTCTGCAGAAGGGTCAGAGGGCAAAAAAAAGTTGGAGCTATAAGGGAATCCCTATAGCTTCGAGGAAGATACAAGAGAAATTTACAATATGTGAAATAATAAGTCCTGATCCATTTTAAATCCTTTCGTCCCAGAATACCAAAAATTCCGGAAAGATTGCAGACAGAGGAGAACAAAAACTATTATATAAACTACCAAAGGCTTTTCTGTTATACCTTCCTCTATTTGGAACTATTTTTCCATATCCGACACGAATGAAATCACGAATGGAATATTATCTATGCTAATAAGTTTCCTTACCCTTTTCAAGCTCCAGTACAGCAACCTGCGAAGCTTTGTTCGGGATCGGCAGCAGTCCCAGGATTTCCTTGGAGCCGGGGAACTTTGGGAGAAACTTATTTACTAGGAATCCATTCTCGGTCTAGGAGAAAAATGTATCATTCAAAGACGGAAGGTTGCATCGAATGGGCTAGGGGTCTAACCAATAACAGCCGAGCAAAGCATTCGTCTATCTTAAAGAAGCATTTAGTTATAGGGCTAATCGTCTTTGCATATGTCTTTCCCTATTTATATTTGGTTGGGAGTGGGGCAGGGTACCGGGGGAATAATAGAGGCAACAATTATCATAGTCTTCATCAGCTATGTATTTATTCATTATTTGGGGGGGGGGGGGCAGGTAAAGTAAGGATGACGTGATACTTGTAGAAACTACAGACTCTTAGTCGGATCAAGTTTTACTAATTCTTAACTGTAAGATATATTGAAGTCTTGCAGCCGTTAGGTCACACCTACCAAGAAATCTCCGACTCGATGTCAATTAGCTTATATTTAGTTTTCATTAATTTGTAGCCTTTCGCTGACTGAAGCCAGAAAGCTGAAGCAAGAAAAGAGGAGTCCAGAGCTATCTCGACCAAAACCATTTCCCTGTGCTTTAAAGTTTAACTGAAAAGCCATTTTATTTTTCTATCATTTGACTGAGTACACTGCATTATTTGGATTGTGTTAAGGGTTTTTTCTTCTTTTTCAATATTTGCTCTAGTAAAACGTTCAGAATATCTACGGCCGTCCGATAAGTTCTGACGCGGAAAATATCTCAATACCTATGCGTCTTTTCAGTGGCCAGAGATCAGCTTACGGAAGGTAACTCACCTCACCGTGTGAAGAACACTTATTTTTCGTAAACCGTTTTGTCGAGCATACAAAATAGGTACAATCGCATAAAGGTATCACAAATCCGACAAGAAAATTCCACTAGATGAAAATTGAAAGCGGAGCAACGAAGTAACGCATTTTCATTGGGATTTCAAGCGTCTCTAAGTGAATAAGTGATGAGTAATTAGATAGCCCTATCTCGGCCCTTTTTCAGTTAAACTTTAAGGATAACCTACAAAACACATATCTTGGAAACGGGAAAGGAATCGGAAGCAAGCGTCGGACGGGCTATCCCACACCATACATTTTTCCGGACCGGATTTTCCGTATTTTTTCGCCGGACCGGACTTTTTTCTTCCTTTTCCTTTACTTAACTATGAAAACCTCTCACCTGATAGACAAAGATCGTGTCTTTCCCTTTCTCCATGCCGAGTACCATAAGCATCTGACCGTCGGAACTAACCACAACTGGACGAAAGGTTTTAGTCGGAGTCTCGATTTCGAACTCCATCACTCCGTCCGGTATAATCCTGAAATACGGAAACTTGTTCGGATGGCTTTACGAAAATTAATACTACAACTTGATCCATAAAATACGAGCCTCCCCCATCTCCCGTGCACCGTAAACCCCTTCACCCTTTGCTGGAATCTGTCACGGCAGGACACTTGTGCTGCTGATTCACTTTACGTCCCATTCGCCCATTTTCATTTCCGAGATTTCAAACTTCCGATGTCATTGTTTTCCACCCTAATGATACTATACTGATTTCTGCATTTGCCATGTTTGACTCTTTTCAAGGCAGGAGCGGAATCGGATTGCGGATTCCAACTTTGTGCGTGTCTCTCATCAAGCCGAGCGAGGCTAAAAAGCCGCCTGATTGGGATTGTAATCTTTCCAGCAACTCGGTGGAGTTTCGAAGTAGCGTTTGTATGGGAACATAATATGGGAACATAATTTTTTTTTTTTTTTTTAGTTGAAATTCTAGAGGAATGTCGTCAAGAAAACAAGTTTATATAGATTTATGCAAACTATTTCTGTTCTGGGTCATGTTAACAAATTGCTCGAGCCACTAATGCATCAGCAGTCGCTCGGGTCTTCTTCTGTAGCGCGTTGGCGGTGGATAGCATGGAGGGGGTGGTGCCTCTGCGCGGGCGTGGGTATGGGCGGCACTAAATAGAGCTTACCATTTGAGCAGCTTACATCATGCAGAGGAGTGTTTTCGACTCGCCAGTCATTGGATCGCAAGGAGGGGGTGGCGCCTGTGCGCGGGCGTGGGTACGGGCTGCACTAAGCAGAGCTTACCACTTGAGCAGCTTACCTCATGCAGATGAGTGTTTTAGACTCGCCAGTCGTCGAGTCGCGTTCCGACGAAATGGCCATGAATCGCTTGTCGTCATCACAGATGAGTTCAAGCTGTCGGACGTGCGGCTGCTCCGTCTTATAAATCACTTTCTTCGTGGACAACGCCCAGATTAAAATGTGACCTGATTCAGCGGCTACGACATGGCTGGAAGCAGAAAATAGCTACTTGGCTAAAGACTTAAGAACTACTCATCGAAATGACTCCGAAATCCATATCCAATACCGGAGGTGAAACGTCGCTTGGAAAGAAAAGAAAACAAAGTAAAAGGTTCAAATTAGAAAACTAAACAAACAAAAGAATTAAACATGTTAGCGTCCTTTAAATACACTTTAAAAACACTCTAAATACACATATTTTGACACATCGACATGTATGGTGTATGCTTTATCATTTGTCTGTTGTTTTGATGAGTGAATGATAAAGTCAAAATGAAACGAAACTGAACTGAACCGAGTTCAAGGTTCCACGTCCGCTTTTCAAGATATAGGCGTGGTCGGATTTTATAGTTCAAAAGTCTTACAGAAAGACGCCGTACTAGCTGTATCACTTCCCCGGTCGGATCTCAAGGCTAGATCTGTAGGCTACTCTTCTTATGAGTGTGAAAAAACAGTCGTGTCGGAGAACCCAAATTTTGTGGAAAAAGGATTTCCGGAAAATTTCCGGAAAATCAGGTTCCAATCCGAAAAAAATCTAACGGGCACTACAGGCTGCAATAACAACTGAGTTAATAAAATAGTAAGTATATTAAAGACCATCTGACACTCAAATCTAAACGTTCGTAATTTTAAGATGGCGCAACTATTACGTGCGGAAACAACTTACCTTCCAGACTTGGTGATGAGCGCATGCGTTACAATAGCTCCGAGTGGGCTGTCTGCTAGGCGCGTTACCAACCGTCCAGTTGTAAGGTGCCAAATGCCAACACACCCACGCGTGACGGTAACCGCCACTTCTTTGCTTTCACACAGACTGAAAATAAAATAATACTGTGTACACTGAGTGACAACAATAGTCGCGTTTTTTGCAATCGCTTGGAACGAAAGTTACCGTTTTTTGCGATCGACTGTCGACTGGAGGTCCAGTCGATCCGTTTTTTGTCGCTTGACTGGAGATCGACTGGGAACAAAGTCAACAGTCGATCCGATGCACCTTTCTCTTGGAGGTCCAGTCAAACTTGGTGCCAAATTTTGAAAACTGAAACATGTGGACCCAAAAACGTACAATTTACACCTCAGGAAGCGCCAGTACTGCAGCAGTTTCAGAGACTGCCGAGGGAAGAGTTGTGGGGATGGACTGATTTATTGACTGATTTAGACCGTTTTTCGAAGGCTTGTTCTCGCTCCCCTATCAAGCGACAAAAAACGGTCAACTGGATGAACCCGGGAACAAGTCCCAATCGCCAGTCGATCTGTAAAAAACGCGACTAATCAGGCAAGTGCATTTTCGTTGGGGCGGGGGGGGGGGTGAAGATCCTCAAATTTTACCGAATCTCTCATAAATTTTACAAAATCCTAGAAACTGACGAGCTTTCTAGAAACTACGAGCTTTGAATTATTGAATTACGTACAAAGAGTAACACTAACGGGCAGCATGAAAGATGATAAGCCGTCTTTTTTGTGAAGCCCAGTTGGACAATATATTGCCTGTCACGATTGCAATAGCAGCTTCTATTTCTTTCTTTCTCTCTTTCTACTTCTATTCTATGTTAAGTTCATTTTTTGCTGCTAAATTTACCTATTTCCATGAAGATTCTAGCTTTTAACTTTTGTCCAACCCCAATCCTTTTTAGGATCCAGATAAAAGTGAGAACTATCGATGAAATCATAGATCAGTCCTTTCTCTGCGAGACCGAGTAAATTACCGACTCCCAGTTATTATACCAAATAAGTTCAGACCGACAGCCTGTCTGGGATTCCATATAACTACCGAATCCGATTTTTACACAAACAGTTTCGGTATCGAAAAATTACCAAATGACTGAAATCCTGAAAATCATACCGAATCCCAATCCTGGTACCAAATAATTTTGAATCGATAGCCTATTCGGGATTCTGTAACTACCGAATCTCCATAAATATACCAAATAGTTCTGGCGTTAAAAAATTACCAAACAGTTTCAGTAAATTCGCTCACCGAATTCGTGATAACTACCGGATCCTGGCAATTATACCGAATCCCGATTATTACACCGCATACATTTGTACCAGGAGCCTATTCGGGATTATTTTATAAGTACCGAATTCCCATAATACACTGAATAGTTCTGGTATCGAAGAAATACCGAACAAGTTTAGTAAAATTTTAAGAATCTCAAAAAGTTAGAGGGGTGCTGCACCCCCTCACCCCCCTTGCGCCGCCTCTGCCAAACATGATAAGGGCAACTGCTGCTTAACACACCCGACAGTTCGCCTTTCCAAAACTAGTAAGCCTACTTTTACCGACACTACGCACATTTTATTATTACATTATTACATTATTACACCGCATAGATTTGTACCGGTAGCCTATTCGGGATTCTTTTATAAGTACCGAATTCCCATAATACACTGAATAGTTCTGGTATCGAAGAAATACCGAACAAGTTTAGTAAAATTTTAAGAATCTCAAAAAGTTAGAGGGGTGCTGCACCCCCTCACCCCCCTTGCGCCGCCTCTGCCAAACTTGATAAGGGCAACTGCTGCTTAACACACCCGACAGTTCGCCTTTCCAAAACTAGTAAGCCTACTTTTACCGACACTTCGCACATTTTATTATTACATTATTACACCGCATAGATTTGTACCGGTAGCCTATTCGGGATTCTTTTATAAGTACCGAATTCCCATAATACACTGAATAGTTCTGGTATCGAAGAAATACCGAACAAGTTTAGTAAAATTTTAAGAATCTCAAAAAGTTAGAGGGGTGCTGCACCCCCTCACCCCCCTTGCGCCGCCTCTGCCAAACTTGATAAGGGCAACTGCTGCTTAACACACCCGACAGTTCGCCTTTCCAAAACTAGTAAGCCTACTTTTACCGACACTTCGCACATTTTATTATTACATTATTACACCGCATAGATTTGTACCGGTAGCCTATTCGGGATTCTTTTATGAGTACCGAATTCCCATAATACACTGAATAGTTCTGGTATCGAAGAAATATCGAACAAGTTTAGTAAAATTTTAAGAATCTCAAAAAGTTAGAGGGGTGCTGCACCCCCTCACCCCCCTTGCGCCGCCTCTGCCAAACATGATAAGGGCAACTGCTGCTTAACACACCCGACAGTTCGCCTTTCCAAAACTAGTAAGCCTACTTTTACCGACACTTAGCACATTTTATTATTACATTATTACACCGCATAGATTTGTACCGGTAGCCTATTCGGGATTCTTTTATAAGTACCGAATTCCCATAATACACTGAATAGTTCTGGTATCGAAGAAATACCGAAAAAGTTTAGTAAAATTTTAAGAATCTCAAAAAGTTAGAGGGGTGCTGCACCCCCTCACCCCCCTTGCGCCGCCTCTGCCAAACATGATAAGGGCAACTGCTGCTTAACAGACCCGACAGTTCGCCTTTCCAAAACTAGTAAGCCTACTTTTACCGACACTTCGCACATTTTATTATTACATTATTACATTATTACACCGCACAGATTTGTACCGGTAGCCTATTCGGGATTCTTTTATGAGTACCGAATTCCCATAATACACTGAATAGTTCTGGTATCGAAGAAATATCGAACAAGTTTAGTAAAATTTTA
Source organism: Branchinecta lynchi (assembly GCA_023053575.1). Lineage (NCBI taxonomy): Eukaryota > Metazoa > Arthropoda > Branchiopoda > Anostraca > Branchinectidae > Branchinecta > Branchinecta lynchi. The sequence continues at coordinate 25,783,787 of JAKZAP010000008.1, read as the reverse complement.
AGAATCTCAAAAAGTTAGAGGGGTGCTGCACCCCCTCACCCCCCTTGCGCCGCCTCTGCCAAACATGATAAGGGCAACTGCTGCTTAACAGACCCGACAGTTCGCCTTTCCAAAACTAGTAAGCCTACTTTTACCGACACTTCGCACATTTTATTATTACATTATTACACCGCATAGATTTGTACCGGTAGCCTATTCGGGATTCTTTTATAAGTACCGAATTCCCATAATACACTGAATAGTTCTGGTATCGAAGAAATATCGAACAAGTTTAGTAAAATTGTAAGAATCTCAAAAAGTTAGAGGGGTGCTGCACCCCCTCACCCCCCTTGCGCCGCCTCTGCCAAACATGATAAGGGCAACTGCTGCTTAACAGACCCGACAGTTCGCCTTTCCAAAACTAGTAAGCCTACTTTTACCGACACTTCGCAAATTTTATTATTACATTATTACATTATTACACCGCATAGATTTGTACCGGTAGCCTATTCGGGATTCTTTTATAAGTACCGAATTCTCATAATACACTGAATAGTTCTGGTATCGAAGAAATATCGAACAGGTTTAGTAAAATTTTAAGAATCTCATAAAGTCAGAGGGGTGCTGCCCCCCCTCACCCCCCCCCCCTTGCGCCGCCTCTGCCAAACATGATAAGGGCAACTGCTGCTTAACACACCCGACAGTTCTACCGACACTTTTACCGACACTTCGCACACTTTCATTTTAACTCGGCTGAATCTGACGTGAATGATTAACGACAGACGGTGACCAATAATATAGTCTTATTTACTGCTAGTTTTTCTGTGTGTTCATAACTCACTATCTTACCTTTTGAGCCATTTTATTTGAAATCTGATCTGGGCGAAAAACAGGGGAACGATCAGACCGTTTGAACCTAGAGACAGCAACCCGTAAAACTACTATTTTCTTTGACTTTAAAATCCCACTAAATAGGCACTCTGAAACTTTTGACGACGGAGCGTTCAAAGCTATTTGTTGTTTTTACTGACTTAAAGTGTAACGCAAGCTTGCAAGGCTGAATAAAATTCTTGCCGACTGATAGAACACATCCAGGGAAGTTTTGGTAAAGCTTTAATAATAATCTTTAGTTTCCTTAATGGATCGTACAATTCACTCGCTAGCATTGGACTGTCGTACAGTTTACCACAAATACATATAATAACACTATATAAGACATTTTGGTAATGAGTTTAAAAATTCACAGTTGACACTTAATGTATACAATTTACCTTTTTAATTACTACATAATAACTGAAGTGGTGTACAAAATAGGGTACAAAGAACTTTAGGTACCTGTCCGTAGAATGTGTGTTTGGGAGAACAAGTTTCGGACAGTACTCTATATGACTAAGTCCAAAACACGCAAGTGGTCCTCAGGAACGTGTCCAGAACGACTCAAACTCAGTGACTCAAAATCCTGTGTCAAACAATCACTGCGATCTTTGGGAGCAGCTGTGACACCGCTTCTTGCTTTCTTCCGCAGGTACCCGGAGATTCTGCATCGGCAACAGTTGCTACTTTGTGTCTGGTATTCGTTCGATTAGGGTTCGGTACTTCAAAGTCCGGTAATATAGTTCTGGGAAGGTCTGAGGCCAGGCAGGTAGACGGACTTTATTTGATAAAGTAGGAGGAAACACGGTCTTGGCCAAACGGCTGTTTCCTGATCAACATTTTATTTAAGCTGTCCAAAGCTTGGCGGCTTGCGTGAACTGTGCGTGAATAAAAGGTTCTATACTCTGACTGGGTATAAAGAAAACAATCACGCAGGCTTTGGCCCACGTTTGTCTGAAACGAACAAGATCTTGCTCGTTAAGTTCCGAGAAAAAACGATACACTACCATACTCTTGACAGAATCCCGAGGTTACAAAAAAGAACACGATTTACCTTATAGAGTCGATTTGAAGTTCGTGCCGATCGATGGCATGAACCTGTTCGAAGATGTTGTTAATGTTCCATATTTTGACACTACGATCAATGGATGAGGTTATTATCTGCAAAAAGGAAAAGATGTTTAAACAGAAGATTCCGTAGTGTTCGAGTGTAAGATGGCCGATTTTGGACCAGGTGATACAAGGTCATTGATGTTGCTATGTAGATATTCCTTCAGCCCAAGCTGACTGCGAATCATATTTCACCGTGCAAAACGGACAAGTCAGCTACATTTTTATTAGAGCTGTATTCGGAAATAAAGCTCCAATAAAATGTAGCTGACTTATAAAAACAGCAGCCGTGTCCAGAATGAAATCACAGCACCCTCCAACCAATTTTCAGAGAAGAAGGTCACAAAATTAGATATTTAAGGGAGAATCTCTAATTGTTTTTCCACAAGTTCATTTTCCGGCTTGAGCCTGAAGAGGACCCTTGCCAAGAACGGCCGAAATAAAGCTGTAGAATGTAGCTGACTTGTCCGTTTTGCACCGCTGCTATATAGACTAAAGGTCAGCAGCTAAATTCCCAACCGTAAAGAAATAGGCTACCTGAAAGAAAGGGAAACAGGCGGGAAGCCGTGAAATTCCCAATCGTAAAGAAGTAGGCTACCTGAAAGAAAGGGAAACAGGCGGGAAGCCTCTGATACCCCCCCCCCTCCCCCCATCACCACGCACTAAATTCCTGCTGGCCATAGTAAATCTCCACAGGGACCATGTGCCTTACTGTAATGAGTTCAAAACTGAAATGTTTTTTTTTTGTATCTACCATCGCTAGAAACCGCTTAGTCCTTCAAACTGGTACAGTCAAAAAACGGGAGAGCAGTAAGTGGAGCCACTGTTGTCACTGGTTTCAAAATCTTTGTGAAAGGGAGCCATAATTCGGTGACCGGTTACTTTCCATTACAAAAAAAAAATGCCGTAAAAAAAAGCTGGCATATAATATGAAGCTGGTAAGCCGAGATTCCATTTTAATAGTAGTAAAAAGAACCCAGTTTCGTAGACGGCAGAATTTCACAGGTTTTTGTGCCAAAATGTGCTAAATGCCAAATGTAAGGACACTTTATTATAAAACGAACGTTCACAGCATTGGCCTGTCGAACTTGCCATTCTTGTCAGGTACATCGTAATGAGGTAATTATACGTAATAAAGCATTAGCCAGTGGCCGGTCACAATAAAGTACTGAATAGTCAAAACATAATAGGGCATACATTTTTGTTTACTTTTTCAACACCCCAACGAATGCTACCACAAAGATGTTTCTACAACACTGGGTTCTTGCATTGATAAGGTTGAGAACCGGAATTTGTTTAATTAGCTCGAGGTTATCGAGGTTTTGGTGGGAAATATGGGGGACTGAAACAGGTGCTGAAAACTTGGGTGAGAAAGCAGATTATTCCCGAACTTATGCAGCGTTTACAAGTACAGGAAAGCCTGAACAGAATCCGATCTTGGTGACAAGATTATGTTTACACGCAGAGGTAAAAAAAAATTCTGCAAACCAGAAAATCTGACAAAAATAAATTCACTTACAAATAAAAAAAAATATTTTGAGAGCAGTTATGACATCAGTACGGATGACTGCTGCTCTCAAAAGTAAGCTAGACTTTTTTTTTAGTCTTTTTACCAGCGCTGCCGACGAGATTCCTTTCAATTAGACCGGAATTCGTTTCATCATGAAAGGATTCTCCGTCCGCTAGATTTTTTTTCTAGTCATCACGAACGGAATCCTTTCAAGTCGACCGGAATTCCTTTCTACTCGACGGGATTTCTTGTGCGTGTAAACGCTCCAATAGTACAAAGAATACACATCGGGCTGCTAAGGTTGGGAGGCGAAGTCACTTTGCCCTTGCAGTCCGCAGTTCTCAGGCAACTCTGGTTGGAGCAGGGTTGCACTGCAAGACGGATGTTCTGCTGGCAAGGATGTTCTACCGGAGGTCCTTGGTGTCACCTTCAATGTGTGATTAAAACAAGGTGTTTTTTTCTGGAAGGGTTTGGTTTGAAATATTCAAAATCACATATTTTGGCTTAAAATGTCATTTAATTAATGTGTGTTCCGCTTTAACGGTTAACAGTAATAAACCCTGAACCTAAGGAATAACCATTTATATTCAGCATTTGATAAGTGAAGAAAGACAAGATAAAGAAATACTGTAGCTGACTCTGTCGTAGTGCCGTGATAAATAATTTTTTCGACAATGGGAGCCAGACAAGGAGAAGCATTTGTTTACGAGTGGTTAATGAGGCAAAGGCGTTTAATGTGTTTAAAGAAAGTAATCAATATTGAGAAATAATTTGTTTGTTTTGTTTAAATAACACTTAGCAAAGGACCAAAGTACAGTGAGGTATGCTTATGTGAACGTTTGCTAACAGTGAACGATCGCCGAAGACAAAACTAAAACCCAAACCAGTCATTTTTTCCTATAAATACTAGTAATAATCACTCACGCTTTTGTCACTTTTTGAATATTTTGCTACTTCACCATTCACCTATGAAAGTGACTCAGCTGACACCTGTGTTTTGTTTTTTTATAATTTTAAAAGTTTGCCGTGAGGAACGCACATTCAATGGAGAAGATGGCGGTCCGAACCGTCAGATGCCTTCAAAAGAGGAAGGACCTTTTTAATAAATTCAAAATCAAAGAAATTTAATTGAATTTGTGCTTCAAGTTTGTGCCAGGATAACCCTGAAATAATTGGCTGTTTGCTGATTTCAAGTTTGTTATTTTTCTTTTCCATTTTACTTTTTTATATGCAAGTAAGAAGGCCAAGGTAGTGGAACAGTTAAAAAAGTGTTCAAATAAGCATACCTCTACTGTATACGAAACAGACTTACAGAATTCCATGGTCCCAGAGTATAAGGGTACATCTCTAGAATTCGTCCAAAATGAGCGTCAAGGGACTTGACGAGTTGCCCCGAGTCCATATTCCAAACATAAAGGTTCTTCCTAAAAAAAAAAGAAAAAAAAAGGATGCGTAGTTTATGTTCACGCTCCCACTATCTTCGGAGTTCTGCTGCAACTATCAAAGGCTTCTAATAAATTCTCTACCCAGTGAATACAGTGATATCTTTTGTATTGATAAAGCGTCATAAAATCCTGACGCCTCGATGAAAATTCGACCTCAAAACATATGACTTGCTAATGCCCCGCAACCATGCTGATTAGAAACAATAACTGCGTTCTTTGTCACTCGAGTTCCCACCGACTCTTCTTATAAGGCATTTTTGCATAGCCGGTGTCCGGTTTTACCTCACAGGTTCAAGGTTCAAGGTTTTTTTATTCTTACTTTATATAATACATCAAAATTAACAATACTATACTCTGGACTTACAATTATTTCAGCTAGTGCTGACTAACCATGACTTGCTTGGGAGCTCGGCTTTACCGAGAAGTTAACAAGTTTTCGTCAAAATATCGAGGTTTCGCGCAAGAATTTAGGCCGTTTTTGCACTCACCGGTGAAGCAATAAACGCGTCACAAGAGAAGAACCGGACACCGGTGACAAAACACCAGAGACAGCCCGAATTGCAACGGACGCAGCTAATAAACAAAAAAACAGACTACCCCAGCCTTTCGCCTGTGTAAATGTAAGAAGTAGAAAAGGTTAGTCAAAAGGTAAATGCAGGAATCAGGACTTTAGCATGCCGTTCATGTACCCTTCCGCTGTTAATCCGGTATTTTCTGGCAAAATCCCACTATTTCCCATAAATGTTCTAGCGATTAATGCGACTCAGACCCCAAAATCTCAAGTCTAAGCCACAGCTAAATTGCGCAGCTTTCAAATAAATAGAGACATTTTCTAATGCTCATTTTTTCTGGCTTCAACTATTTCCGAATCAAATTTTAGCTTTTGATGTGGCTGAAATATGAAGCTAAAACCTTATCTAAATGACGAGCCGTTGGACTCGCAACGCTTCAGGCGAAATTTTTGGAAAAATGTATGACCCGAGTCTTTTGGATTCCAAACAAAAGTAAGGGATGTCTAATGATATCACAGATCTGTCTGTGACCCCAACAACTACCAAACGGAGTGGGATGTTTTGTCGACAGTTGGTACATGGCAGTGTTTCCACTCTACCCTTTCAGCCTGTCTCGTAATAAGTAAGTAAGCAAATAATTTATTTAATATACGACTAGAAAATCTGTTCGCAAAATACGACAAGAAATAGGTCATTCGGAGGCAAAACTGACATGATTTAGTATCACTCGGGCAAGCTCGGCACATAGGACAACTATTCTGGAAAACTCAAACACACAACTGTGAATCTGACAAGCTAGAAACATACGACTAGAAAATCCCTTTGTAGCCATACGACCAGAAACAGGTAATTTACGGGCGAAATTCACGTTTGTCATTCTGGCAGGCTCAAACGTAAGAGTGTCATAGAGACAAGCTCAAACCATACGGCTGAGAATACGACTTTTTAGATTAGATTAGATTATTTTATTGCTAAATTACATAATAACCCATCATGATAGGTAACCGCCCATGAGAAGACATAAATGCACTGGCACTGGGCGGCTACCACAAACTACTTTAACTTAACTTAATCAATAACTTAATTTCATTTCAACACAAATTAACCATTTTTTCCGTATACCACACAAAAAAAAAGAAGAAGAAAAGGAAAAATAAATTAATAAAGGTAATAAAAAAAGAAATGATAACTTATACCTTCATTATCTGAATCGTGACTCCTCACCCCTCCAACAAAAACTTTGTTACTCTTTTTTTTTTAATTGTTGGTGTTCAGCCGCCTTAACACTATCTGGGAGTGAATTCCATACCGCCTGGCCCAAATGTTTAATTAAAAAGCCAGTTCGTCTACCACTCCTATACTCCGTCACCAGGTTAGTAGCATTCCTTGTAAAGTAATCATGCACATCATTATTATGTCTATAAAAATCTAAAAACACAGACGGACACACTTCATGCAAACACTGGTCAGTAAAAATGGCTGCCTGGTAGTCACGAACTTGGCCCACATCCATCACCTTTTAACTTCCTAAAACATGCTACTGTATTATTAGTCTCTTTAACGTAGCCACCTATCAAACGGACTGCCTTATTCTGTAAAATCTGTACACGCTTAAAATTACTAACAAAATTGCTAGCCCATAACACACAACCGTCCGAAGCATGGGGGGGGGGGGGGGAGGGGGCTTGCGTCCCCCCCCCCCCCCCCCCCTCTTGAACCACTCTTGGTGTTGCGTTGACTTAAGTCCGAACTTGACCCACTTTCAGCCCCACCCACTGCCAGGCGGGAGCCTTATGGTGAGGCTGGAAGTATAATGATGTTTTTTTTTTTTATTATTAAACGAAATTGAATTGAATAAAACTTGTAAGTTCTACCAAGAACAAATAATCGGATAGAAAACCTCCGTCTTTGGTCCCATGCAGCGCCCATGGATACCCCGACAAAATGAGTGGCGTTAGAGTCTACTTCCGTCTTCGCCGTTGCTCATCACAGAGCAATAAGTGCAGGAGGCAGGCTGACCCGCTCTGGAGCGTGCTCAGAGAACCAATCAGCTTTGGCTTTGAAAGTTTCTTCTGCGCAGCTTTCACAGCGATATAACTATTTGTAGAGGTTACGAAAGGTGATGTGCCGCGTAGCTCCTAAGTTCTGCTCGTTTGCATCGGGCAGGGTACGGGGAACGGTTGGTGTTCTCTTCCCTGGTATCTTAAAGTCGACAAATAAAAGTGTAATCCGTGAGGTAGTTTCTTTCGTCTTGAATGCAATGAAAAGAAGAAAATAGTTTGTGTTTCATTATTAGTGTTATAAATTCTTCTTGGCGCTTCAGGAATCTGTTGTATGGCCGTATTAGGCTTTTTCCAATAAATTATTATTATCATTATTATTATTATTCGACTCCGCATGGTCGTATTACAGAGATAAGGAGACGGAGGTTCTATCTGATAATTTGTTGTTGGTTCTACTTTTGCAACTCTGCTGAACATCATAGAACGATCAAGAATCAACACTGACCGGTAATTTGCTATATGAACAGAACTGGTGCGCAAAAATGTGAATAAAACTAAATGAATACAAATCTGCACGGGATGGTTCTCGCGATTGGCCGAACTGGTAGTCTTGCTTTAAAGTGCTGACCTTCTAGTCACCCATGTTTTGTTTTTCAGGGGAGTTTCCCGGGGTTCTTCCAGTTTTTTTACACTGATGATCAAATGTCTCCATCCATTTAAACTGTCGTGGAACAATTTATGGCCTAATAATTATTGTATTTTCTTGTCATATCTCGAGATTCCTGTTCTTATTCGGGATTTGAGGATAAGGATTGCCGTTGACTCGTCTAACTTATCTATAAGTCTTATAAAGCTTATGTAGTGTTTGGTTTTCTTTGTGTGGAATTCATTTCTGTTTCTTTCTATTACTGACGCTCTTTTGTTTTGTTGTATCAATAAATTATCAATCAATTTTTATCATTATTATTGCTTTGCACTTAAACCGGCATAAAACCCTTGATCCGCACACTTATGTTTTGACGGACCACCAACCACCAAACGAGGTAGAACAGCTAGGACGTTGTATTCATTTCATGTTGCCTAACATCCGAATAGTATGGTGGCTTTTTGGGTCCACACACTGGTTCTGCACTGAGCTTAGAGAGCTCAGAGCACTGAGTAAGTAAATACAGAGTAAATATATTTACAGATATTTACATACAAAAAAGGGAACCGAGTGGAGAAAGGCCCGTCTCAAATACCGATTCCTAAATTTATTAAAGTGGAAGCTACGCGTTGACATTATCTTGACTTTGTGTGCATACGTTCAATCGACATATGGCTCCCAAAAGCAGCAACAACAGTCTCATACCTTACACCCGCTACTGCATACACGTCGTTCTGACTGATGGCGATCGAGTTGGATTTCAGCATGCGAACAGAAATATTTCTCACTCCAGATGGCAACAAAAACCGCTGCTTTGGCTGAACGAGTCGTTGGTTTCCGGCACCTTCTAGCGGCCACACTGAGAACCCTAACGGATCACTCCCAAGTAGATGGCGCTCATCCTCGCTCATCTCGAGCTGCAGCAGAGATACAGGACTCTCAAAACTCAGAGATGGGATAAACTCTGAAAGTATTAAAATAAAATCCTTTAAATGTGGTATCCAAACCTGGACTTAATAGAACGAATCCATCCTCAGCTTCGTATTTTAGCCATGTTGGAGAGGATAGTCCGGATCATTTTGAGCCAGGGGCATTACATTTGAGGGGTTTAGTTTTGTGGGAATGGTCGGCAGCTTCTTGATATCCTACGCGATGCTTGAGCAAGATTGATTGTTTCTTTTAATACTTTCTTGCACAAAGCACTTGAGTTGAGAATAATGCTATTATTTCTTGGTTTCTAGTTCTATTTCTAATTATTTGCTTGTTGCTTATTATACTGTACGGCCTTCGATTTTTCAAACGAATATGTTACTATTATTATCAACACCCATTCAGTTACAGAAACACATTCTACACACCTGCATCGGACATTCCAGTCTGTCATCGCAGCATGTTTAGCTATAACTAACTATCCCGCAATATCGATTTAAACTTGTTGTGAGCTTTAAGAGGAATCAGCCCTACTTTCCTGATGAAACGGCGTGTCCAGTGATCTAATGTATGAGGTCAATGTACTGAACAATTCAGGAGCGGTTGGGACTTACTGAATCCTTGTCATAAAGGGTCAATTCAGTTTTTCAGGTCTGGATAATGTTGCTTGGTGTCAGAAGTCAGCAGAAAAAAAAGCTACAGTAGTGTTATCCCTTAGGTACTGGTATTGGTCGCCCCCCGTTTTAACCCCTTTAAAAGACCCCTTCCACTCTTTACTGTTTATGTTACAGTATTTTAACATAATTGTACAGTTTATAACCAGTCTCTCCTACCAATGGCTTTGGCTGTTTTAAGCGTTCTCCAGGCCCGTTCACTTCTAGCAAAACAGGGAAATAGTTGTATAGCCTTTCTGATGAATATAATTCTTAAAAACCGCATCGAAAGTAGCGCAACCTCGAGCGATTTTTTCGCAAGTCAGAAAATATTTGAGATGTTGTTAGGGGGGTAGAATAAACAGTACGAAGTTCGGGTCTCCGGACTTGATAATGGGTGAAACGATTTTACGGAAGAACGTAGCATCAGTATTATTGACACAAGTAATCTCTGTACATATACTGAGCCGTTCACTGACCCTTTCCAATTTTCAGGATCGTCCACTGACGCACCACATGAGATGAGTAAAGTCAGCAGCAGGAATTTATCGAACACTTTCCTGTGTTCACGAACAGAAGCACGAACGTAAAATGAGTATTTATCTGGGAGAAATCTAGGAAGATATACGGGGCTAAAAACGACATGAATAAAAACTAAGAAGTCGCGCATTGAACTTACCAGGTTCCACATCTTCCTGAACCAGACCAACTGCTGGTTCTGCAATACGATCATTCCGAGAAATTGTTGTCTCCCCACGCTTTCCATCGTCGCCACCCGGAACATGTTGCAGACTTCCCGCTTCAGATATGGCGATGTCTTCATTCTCAGAGAAAATCGAATTCTGTCTGCAAGATGTCTCTCGAGTCGAGGACAAAACGCTATCGGTCCTGTCGAGAACGGAGTCGACAAAATTTGATCCGGATGACGCGCTGCTTTGACGACTAAGCTGCCCTTTACGGATGAAAGACTGTACTTGACGTCCGTTTTCGTCGACACAGATAAAAAGACGCCGCCGGTCACCGTCGAACGCCATAGCACTTGAATAGAAAATCTGTTCCGAAACTATGCCAAGAATTCCCTATACAATTTTGGTTAGTCCATGCCGTGACTCTGACAGTAAATGGTTCTAACGTTATCAGTTTTGTTTTAGAAACCCCCTACGACCGGTCAGTGCTTTCTTGGGTGGCCCATATGTAGTATGCACGATTATTCGCTCCACAAACTCTTTCTCTCAATCTGTCAATAGTATGTTAACATTTAATACATGACGCGCATCCTCGTGTTAAATCTATATCGGATGACAAATAAGGATGTCCGCATAACGAGGTTCGGCAGTGGAGAAGTACCACTTTCGGTATGACGGTAGCACCTTAGCAGCTTTCCCTACAGCTATACTGGGAAAACTCAAATACGAAATTTGGTATTTTCCTGCCCTCACTATACAGTGACAAGTTCATTCATTCATTCATTTAGTCATACCACACACACTACCTAACATAAAGATAAGGCAAGAAACCAGACCCAATAATACATAGATGGCACTTTACACAAGGGACCACAAGCCGGGGTCTCATGGTGAAAACCAAACAAAACCAAATATATAATTTTAATGGAGGAAAACGTCTATCGTAGTGGTTTGCGAACTCTGTTCACAAGTCCCTCGGTAGCTCAAATGGTAGAGCGCTTGCCTTGTAAGTAGAGGGCCCCGGGTTCAAATCCCGGCTAAGGAGCATTTGTGTCTTTCAATTCACTACTTATATAGTGAAACAAGACCCCCTGAAGCTATCTTGTTGGGGATGCTAAACTGGATGACCAAAAATTATTACTAAAATAGACTTACTTGTAACCCTTGATAGTTGAAACGACACTCCCTTCCTTCCAGAACTTAACCATTGTTTTCTTATCTTCAATAACTCCCGTCCAAAACAACAGGAACACCGAAGTAGCGGATTCGACTACCATATCAAGTAGTTGGAATCCAGCCTCGGCAACGGGCTGAGTTTCCAGAATATTCCCTTGCAAACTGAGGAGAAACCACCTGAAACAAGACCAAAGGTGTCGGTGAAACCCAAAAACTAATATTTGATCCAGACAATTGGGTCTTGTCTTCACCAGATCCAGTCTTCCCCAGACTAATCATCAGAGAAAACTAAGTTCAGATATACCTCTATAAGCCATATCTAATTTGACGATACTGACCGAAACTTCCTGCTTTACTTTTGCCAATTTTCCCGTTTCGCCCGAAGTCCGAGCGAACTACTAGTCCAGCAAAATAGAAAATTCATATACGAAGCCAGCTTATCTCCTTATCCCTACAAAGAACAGCTAATCAACTTTAAATAAAACTTTGACAACCGGATTCCGGACTAATTATATAGCCGGGTAAAAATGATTGTCATATACAGACTCAGCGTCTCTTCTTACCCCTAAATCTGTCATCTAATCAACATTCAGATAAAACTTTTGCTTTTAACAAAATTGCTTTTTAACAAATTGTCCAGTTTTGACCAGATTCCGGGTGAACTATTTGTCCGGTGAGAAAATGGTTTTCACCATCGTGTTCAGTGTGTCTTCTCACCCTTCAATCGAGAGCTCGTAACTCCAGGGCCTAAAAGAAGGCACGTTACAAGATTGTTCCTCCACCTCACTCTGTAGCCCGAAAGGGCCCTTTTAGTTTTCGTGCCTCGTTTTAGTACTCGTGCCTCCTACACTATGCTGTGCCTCTTTTTAGCCGATCCTTATTCATGAAGCGGAAGAGCCTCGAGTGGGCAGAATAACTGCAAAAGTCGTGCGTTTCACCATCGTGTTCAGTATGTCTTCTCACCCTTAAATCAAGAGCTCGTAACTCCAGGGCCTAAAAGAAGGCACGTTACAAGATTGTTCCTCCACCTCACTCTGTAGCCCGAAAGAGCCCTTTTAGTTTTCGTGCCTCGTTTTAGTACTCGTGCCTCCTACACTATGCTGTGCCTCTTTTTAGTCGATCCCTATTCATGAAGCGGAAGAGCCTCGAGTGGGCAGAATAACTGCAAAAGTCGTGCGTTTCACCATCGTGTTCAGTATGTCTTCTCACCCTTAAATCAAGAGCTCGTAACTCCAGGGCCTAAAAGAAGGCACGTTACAAGATTGTTCCTCCACCTCACTCTGTAGCCCGAAAGGGCCCTTTTAGTTTTCGTGCCTCGTTTTAGTACTCGTGCCTCCTACACTATGCTGTGCCTCTTTTTAGTCGATCCCTATTCATGAAGCGGAAGAGCCTCGAGTGGGCAGAATAACTGCAAAAGTCGTGCGTTTCACCATCGTGTTCAGTATGTCTTCTCACCCTTAAATCAAGAGCTCGTAACTCCAGGGCCTAAAAGAAGGCACGTTACAAGATTCTTCCTCCACCTCACTCTGTAGCCCGAAAGGGCCCTTTTAGTTTTCGTGCCTCGTTTTAGTACTCGTGCCTCCTACACTATGCTGTGCCTCTTTTTAGTCGATCCCTATTCATGAAGCGGAAGAGCCTCGAGTGGGCAGAATAACTGCAAAAGTCGTGCGTAAGACCTCGCCCATTACCTACCTTGTGGATCCCCACATAACAAGGTTTGTATCAAGGAGATGAAGACCTTCAATCTTTTCCGACGCTGGGAGCAGATTCTCAACAAGGTGGATCTCGCTCGTTAGAAGGTTGAGAATCAACGACTGAAAAACAATAAATCACTTCAAGTAGTAGTAGTAGTTGAATAGTTTTATTAATAAAACAATCGAGGATCTCATAAATAGCACAGGATAAGCACTTCTTGCGAGGATGTGCTATTAAAAAAAATAAAAATAAAATGAGGTAAGGAATAAGAGGGTGAAACCATATACCAAAATACTCCAAACAATTATTTACACTACAAAAAAACACATTATTTTTGCCAATCCCAAGGCAACAAGAAAAGAACAAAGAAAAAAAAATGTAAATAACTTTCCTTAATCCATTTCGACAGGAAACCTACCAAGCAACTCCATACGTAGCTCTGATTTAAATTGATCAAAATTACCCAATTCCTTTGAACTTCTACTAAGCTTATTCCATAGCTTAGACGCTCTATAAATAATTGAAAACGAGGACCTATTTGAAATCGAACGAGGAACCTGAATATCACCTCTTGCCCGAGTATCGCGTGGTGAACATCTGACCACTCGCGAAATATATCTTCACAAAAATCTGGAAGGTATCCATTATAATATTTGTAATCAAAATCATCGTATAAAAATCATGCAATCCAGCTGCAAGCATTCAGTTTATTTCCCTGTATTCCCTACTGACCTCATCGACTCACAATTCCGCACTCCACAAAAAGCTCTAATGGCGTTATTCTGTATCACACGGATTTGAAAAAGTACAGAAGGGAAAGTACCAAGCCATATCGATGAGCAGTACAAAATATACGGGTGTATCAGTGAACAAGAGCTACGAGCTCATATGGCACTTGTACGAGTAGGCTGCACAAGAAAGTAGATGAGAACGTCACAAAATACACCCGCCGTCCAAAAATGCGGTTCGGAAATAGAAATAGGATATTTAGTTTCACTCATTTCTGAGCAGTTCCGGCATCGTATCGATTATCTGTAGCAAATGCACATGACTGTTCAAACTTTCATCCACCACCTAAAGCATCTTCTTTTATACCATCTATCAAGTTTCACTTGAATCTGAGCATTTTAGGAAAATTCCGGTACCCCCCCCCCCCCCCCCCCCCCGGGGGTGGGGGGGGGACACTGAACGTCCGAGGCGATAGCTCACCAGACAAGTTTCATTCAAATCCGATCACCCGTTCAAAAGTTATGCACGCCACTAGATTCCTGACTTCCCATCCACCCACTCCCCCCCACGATGGTCGGGTCGGGGAAACGACTGTTCTGAAGTCAATCTTGGCTGTTCAATCAACGACTGTTCTTAAGTCAAGATAATTCGGGTCGCTAATATGCCTGCAAAGTTTCCTTGTCGTTTTACATCTGGAACTATTCTAACTCACGACTACCGGAATTCCAGGAAACCCCCTCCAACTCCCCCCACAGAGCCCAGAAACCATCTGGCTCCGTCATATTCATGTAGGCCTAATGCTTGTTCCATCCATTAAGTTTCGTCCCAATCCCTCTGCTTTTAGAGTTTCTTGAGTTTCCCCCCCCCCCATCCCCACGGGTATCGGACCCAACCCGGACGTGACACTGAACGTCCGAGGCGATAGCTCACCAGACAAGTTTCATTCAAATCCGATCACCCGTTCAAAAGTTATGCATGCCACTAGATTCCTGACTCCCCATCCACCCACTCCCCCCGATGGTCGGGTCGGGGAAACAACTGTTCCCAAGTCAATCTATTCGGATCCCTGACATACCTGCCAAGTTTTATCGCCCTAGGGCATCAGGAAGTATGCCGAACTCGCGGGATCGCTAGAAATCCGGACCCCCACCCCAACTCCCCCACAGTGCCCTGATCCGGTCCAGTTATGTCAATGACGTGTCTAGGACCTGTGCTTGTTTTCCCAACCAAGTTTCATCCCGATCCCTCCACTTTAAGCGTTTCTCAAAATTTCCGGTTCCCTCCTCCAACTCCCCCCAGTGTCATCGGATCCAGCCCGGATTTAAAGTGAGATGTCTGAGACACGAGGTCATCCTAAATATCAATTTTCATCAAGATCCGATCACCCGTTCGCAAGCTAAAAATACCTAAAATTTTGGCTTCACCCTCCCTCCACTCCCCCCCCAGATGGTCGAATCGGGGAATTGACGATTTCCTATTTAATCTGGTCGGGTCCCAGACATGCCTGTCAATTTCCATCGTCCCAGCACATCAGGAAGCACGGAACTCGCGGGATCACTACAAATTCGGACTTCTCCCCCCCCCCAACTCCCCCAAAGTGAGCGGATCCGTTCCGGTTATATCAGTCACGTATCTAGGACTTTTGCTTGTACTTTCCACCAAGTTTCATCCGGATCCCTCCACTCTAAGTGTTTTCCAAGATTTCCGGTTTCCCCCTCCAACTCCCCCCACTGTCACCGGATCCGGTCTGGATTTAAAATGGAGGGTCTGAGACACGAAGTCCTTCCATATATCAAGTTTCATTAAGATCCGATCACCCGTTCGTAAGCTAAAAATATCTAATTTTTCCTATTTTTTCCGGATTCCCCCTCCCTCCACTCCCCTCCAGATGGTCGGATCGAGGAAGCGACAATTTCTAATTTAATCTGGTCCAGTTCCTGATATGCCTGCCAAGTTTCATCGTCCTAGCTTATCTGAAAGTGCCCGAACTAGCAAAACCGGGACCGACAGACCGACTGACGGACAGAAATTACAATCGCTATATGGCACTTGAGTAAGCTCAAGTGCCATAAAAATCGACCACCTAAAGCATCTTCTTTTATACCATCTATCAAGTTTCACTCGAATCTGAGCATTTTTGGAAAGTTCCGGTTTTCGGTACCAAATAACAAATGTAGGCCGCATATACTCGGCATTGTCGAATTTGCATCTCATTCGGTCCATCCGTTTGGTTTTTGTGCATGTCAAAAGTCCCCCCACCCCCAATTCCCCTAATCGTGGTCGCATATGGTTCGAACGCATGTTTTACATGTCGAGGCCATCGATTCGTATCACCCATGAAGTTTCACTCGAATCAGACCACTCGTTCGCAATTTATAGAAGTCAATTTCCATATTTCTCTTCTCTTGCTCCCCAAAAATTGCTCGGATCTAGGAACGGAAGTTTCCGGGGGTATGTTGTGTCAGGTTCTTAAGTCAAGATAATTCGGGTCACTAATATGCCTGCAAAGTTTCTTTGTCGTTTTACATCTGGAACTATTCTAACTCACGACTACCGGAATTCCAGGAAACCCCCTCCAACTCCCCCCACACAGCCCCGAAACCATCTGGCTCCGTCAATTTCATCTAGGCCTAATGCTTGTTCCATCCCTTAAGTTTCGTCCCAATCCCTCTGCTTTTAGAGTTTCTTGAGTTTTCCACCCCCACCCCCCATCCCCATAGGTATCGGACCCGACTCGGACGTGACACTGAGCGTCCGAGGCGATAGCTCACCAGACAAGTTTCATTCAAATCCGATCACCCGTTCAAAAGTTATGCACGCCACTAGATTCCGGACTCCCCATCCACCCACTCCCCCCACGATGGTCGGGTCGGGGAAACGGCTGTTCTCAAGTCAATCTGTTCGGATCCCTGACATACCAGCCAAGTTTCATCGCCCTAGGACATCAGGAAGTATGCCGAACTCGCGGGATCGCTAGAAATCCGGACCTCCACCCCAACTCCCCCACAGTGCCCTGATCCGGTCCGGTTATGTCAATGACGTGTCTAGGACCTGTGCTTATTTTTCCCACCAAGTTTCATCCCGATCCCTCCACTTTAAGCGTTTCTCAAAATTTCCGGTTCCCTCCTCCAACTCCCCCCAGTGTCATCGGATCCGGCCCGGATTTAAAGTGAGATGTCTGAACACAAGGTCATCCTAAATATCAATTTTCATCAAGATCCGATCACCCGTTCGCAAGCTAAAAATACCTCAAATTTTGGCTTCACCCTCCCTCCACTCCCCCCCCCCCCCCAGATGGTCGAATCGGGGAATTGACGATTTACTATTTAATTTGGTCGGGTCCCAGACATACCTGTAAATTTCCATCGTCCCAGCACATCAGGAAGCACGGAACTCGCGGGATCACTACAAATTCGGACTTCTCCCCCCCCCCCACTCCCCCAAAGAGAGCGGATCCGTTCCGGTTATATCAGTCACGTATCTAGGACTTTTGCTTGTACTTTCCACCAAGTTTCATCCGGATCCCTCCACTCTATTTCCGGTTTCCCCCTCCAACTCCCTCCAGTGTCACCGGATCCGGTCTGGATTTAAAATGGAGGGTCTGAGACACGAAGTCCTTCCATATATCAAGTTTCATTAAGATCCGATCACCCATTCGTAAGCTAAAAATATCTCATTTTTCCTATTTTTTCCGGATTCCCCCTCCCTCCACTCCCCTCCAGATGGTCGGATCGAGAAAGCGACAATTTCCAATTTAATCTGGTCCAGTTCCTGATATGCCATCGTCCTAGCTTATCTGGAAGTGCCCGAACTAGCAAAACGGGGACCGACAGGGACAGAAATTACAATCGCTATATGGCACTTGAGTAAGCTCAAGTGCCATAAAAATGTAGTAACCGTAAAATATGGGAAAGGAAAATGTATGAGCAAAATGTATTACCGTTAACAGTGCGATTGAATTCACACGGGACATATATTTGACACAAAATCTCAAAATCCGCTTGGAGGCGCTGAAAAGGCGAATTGTGGAGAGATAGATGCTAATTTTCCAAAACTAGGTACTTCCGAGGCCCGCCATCGGCCGATGAGTACGAGTTGGCTCCTCCAAAAATTATTTGACTGAAGGACCGTGTTGTATTTACGACACCAAAGAACCAATAATCGACTTAGAATCATACCTTTTTCGAATAAAGTGAAACTGAACTGAATTTAATAGTCCAAAACTCGACAAGTATTACTAATAGTATGCATTGAAAAAACTCACAACCTCTCTCGTACTGGACCAATTAAAATGTAGAAATTGTTACAATACGTCTCATAAGTAAAATCCTTTATCACTATCGGTCAAATCACAGCCGATTCTCCAACTGCACACGTGTTACGAACTTCGTGCCTTTTGTGCAGTGGTGGATTTTCAAGGTTTAGTTTTATTGTGTGCAGACATGGAGTGTTTCAGGGGATATTTGTTTTTGTTGACTGAATATTAATTGGTCTACAAGAAAAAAAAAATTGATGACAGAGAATATCCCAGTGAAATTTCACTTAAATGTTTATCTGAGAAGAAAAACTCTGTCTTGCGCTGTTTTTGTAAATCCAGGTCTTCGAATTTAGAAGTTGATATATACTCAAAGCGAAGCATGAGATTAAACCACGCCTTTTGCTTATTCTGCCTTTTACATTACCTTTCGCTTTATCTTTATCTATATCTATTGGCTTTATCTTTCGACCAAGTCGAATTCTACCAGTCACGCCCACAAAAATCACCGAAAGATTCATGATCAACAGACTGCTCTTTCACACATAAGGATATTTCTAATCTTCAAAGTACTCTTTCTCACTTTCAAAGACATGGTCTTTTTTCTTTTTTTTTAATTGATGACCCGCTTTTTGCGTAACAGTGGAATATGAATAAAATACACAAATAAAATATACATATTAAAACACTTAAACAAAATTAAAAAAGTAAACTTTTGTATTGCTTGGTTTTCCCATACCTTTTAGAATAGTGTGTACAGACGCCGCGTCAAAGGCGCTAACATGAAAATTGCTATTTTCGTGTGGAAGGTAATGGTATGTCCGAGAAACAATTTTTCTGAGACATTTCATCGTACAAAGATAATTTATAATAAGGGTTGTGCTTTTTTTCCACGTAGCTTTTTTTTTTTCATTTTTTTTTTCTACTTTAAATTGAACTAAAACAAGTGGCTACGTCGCCTACGTCTCTACCTCCAACTCAGTGACGTTAATACAAAAATTACCTAACAGTTTACCATGCTTTATTGTCTCTTACACTTAAGTCCTAGAAAAAAAAACTTTCTTTCAATACTTCCTAAACTAATAAAAACATACCTTCTATTTTCAAACTTTTAACTTTTCCATCAAACCTTTTCGTCTAATCTAAAGTACTTTAATTATTTACTTTTTTACTCTAAGGGTACTACCCTATATACAAAACCTTTTCTGATCATACTTAATATTAAGAATTCTTAATTTTGTCACTCAATCCAGTAATTTAAATCCTCAAGCAGCCAGATCTGTACGATAAATCCAAAATAAATAAAAAATCACCTCAAAACTTCAAAATATCTCTCTCCCTGTTTCGAGATGTCCTTCCTCTACAGGGCATCTTTCTACAGTGAAAAGCGCACTTCAAATAATTAAAAAAAAAAGCTCTAACAAATTCCATCATGTCCCTACAGATACTTTGACTCACCAAACAAAAAACAAACAATATGCTTAAAGCGATCAGCAGACAATCGGAATCTTATATACCTACTTGATTGGTATTGGTCCATGCCGCAGCGTACTTATCATCAGGGCTGAGCACCAAGCCTTGAAAAATTCCACTGATCCTGGGCGCCACAGCTCTCGCCAAATCACTCGTCGACATGTCGAAAGTAAGAAACTTGTTCGATACAGAAACGATATAACGACAGTCCGACGTCAGCCTAAAACCGAAGACGGCGAACTGATGGCCTTCCAGCGAGTACTGAAAGAAACAAGAGCTACGAGCTCATATGGCACTTGTACGAGTAGGCTGTACAAGAAAGTAGATGAGAACGTCACAAAATACACCCGCCATCCAAAAATGCGGTTCGGAAATAGAAATAGGATATTTAGTTTCACTCATTTCTGAGCAGTTCCGGCATCGTCTCGATTGTCTGTAGCAAATGCACATGACTATTCAAACTTTCATCCCAATAAATCCATTTGTTTGATCCCTAGACGTGCTACACGATTTCCGGTACTCACTCTATCTCCACCTACCGTGGCCGAATCTGGTTGGGAATAAAAAAAATCGACCACCTAAAGCATCTTCATTTATACCATCTATCAAGTTTCACTCGAATCTGAGCATTTTTGGAAAGTTCCGGTACCCCCCCCCCCCCCCTCCCACCAACGTTGTCGGAGCCGGTTCGGGCCCAATCTCTTAATTCCCTGTTCCTGTCCATCAAGTTTGACTGAAATTGGAGCATAGCCTATCTGCAAGTTTCCTGTACCCCACCCCCTACCTTGGCCAAATCCGGCCCGGACGCCAAATAACAAATCTAGGCCACAAAAACTCGGCACTGTCGAATTGCATCTCATTCGGTCCATCCGTTTGGTTTTTGTGCATGTCAAAAGTCCCCCACCCCCAATTCCCCTAATCGTGGTCGCATATGGTTCGAACGCATGTTTTACATGTCAAGGCCATCGATTCGTATCACCCATGAAGTTTCACTCGAATCAGACCACTCGTTCGCTATTTATAGAAGTCAATTTCCATATTTCTCTTCTCTTGCTCCCCAAAAAATGCTCGGATCTAGGAACGGAAGTTTCCGGGGGTATGTTGTGTCAGGTTCTTAAGTCAAGATAATTCGGGTCGCTAATATGCCTACAAAGTTTCGTTGTCATTTTACATCTGGAACTATTCTAACTCACGACTACCGGAATTCCAGGAAACCCCCTCCAACTCCCCCCAGAGAGCCCCGAAACCATCTGGCTCCGTCAATTTCATCTAGGCCTAATGCTTGTTCCATCCATTAAGTTTCGTCCCAATCCCTCTACTTTTAGAGTTTCTTGAGTTTTCCAAACACCCCCCCCCCATCCCCGCAGGTATCGGACCCGACCCGGACGTGACACTGAACGTCCGAGGCGATAGCTCACCAGACAAGTTTCATTCAAATCCGATCACCCGTTCAAAAGTTATGCCCGCCACTAGATTCCGGACTCCCCATCCACCCACTCCCCCCACGATGGTCGGGTCGGGAAAACGGCTGTTCTCAAGTCAATCTGTTCGGATCCCTGACATACCAGCCAAGTTTCATCGCCCTAGGACATCAGGAAGTATGCCGAACTCGCGGGATTGCTAGAATTCCGGACCCCCACCCCAACTCCCCCACAGTGCCCTGATCCGGTCCGGTTATGTCAATGACGTGTCTAGGACCTGTGCTTGTTTTTCCCACCAAGTTTCATCCCGATCCCTCCACTTTAAGCGTTTCTCAAAATTTCCGGTTCCCTCCTCCAACTCCCCCCAGTGTTATCGGATCCGGCCCGGATTTAAAGTGAGATGTCTGAGACACGAGGTCATCCTAAATATCAACTTTCATCAAGATCCGATCACCCGTTCGCAAGCTAAAAATACCTCAAATTTTGGCTTCACCCTCCCTCCACTCCCCCTCCCGCAGATGGTCGAATCGGGGAATTGACGATTTCCTATTTAATTTGGTCGGGTTCCAGACACACCTGTAAATTTCCATCGTCCCAGCACATCAGGAAGCACGGAACTCGCGGGATCACTACAAATTCGGACTCCCCCCCCCCCAACTCCCCCAAAGTGAGCGGATCCGTTCCGGTTATATCAGTCGCGTATCTAGGACTTTTGCTTGTACTTTCCACCAAGTTTCATCCGGATCCCTCCACTCTAAGTGTTTTCCAAGATTTCCGGTTTCCCCCTCCAACTCCCCCCAGTGTCATCGGATCCGGCCCGGATTTAAAGTGAGACGTCTGAGACACGAGGTCATCCTAAATATCAACTTTCATCAAGATCCGATCACCCGTTCGCAAGCTAAAAATACCTCAAATTTTGGCTTCACCCTCCCTCCACTCCCCCTCCCCCAGATGGTCGAATCGGGGAATTGACGATTTCCTATTTAATTTGGTCGGGTCCCAGACATACCTGTAAATTTCCATCGTCCCAGCACATCAGGAAGCACGGAACTCGCGGGATCACTACAAATTCGGACTTCTTCCCCCCCACCCCCAACTCCCCCAAAGTGAGCGGATCCGTTCCGGTTATATCAGTCACGTATCTAGGACTTTTGCTTGTACTTTCCACCAAGTTTCATCCGGATTCCTCACTCTAAGTGTTTTCCAAGATTTCCGGTTTCCCCCTCCAACTCCCCCCAGTGTCACCGGATCCGGTCTGGATTTAAAATGGAGGGTCTGAGACACGAAGTCCTTCCATATATCAAGTTTCATTAAGATCCGGTCACCCGTTCGTAAGCTAAAAATATCTCATTTTTCCTATTTTTTCCGGATTCCCCCTCCCTCCACTCCCCTCCAGATGGTCGGATCGAGGAAGCGACAATTTCTAATTGAATCTGGTCCAGTTCCTGATATGCCTGCTAAGTTTCATCGTCCTAGCTTATCTGGAAGTGCCCGAACTAGCAAAACCGGGACCGACAGACCGACTGACGGACAGAAATTACAATCGCTATATGGCACTTGAGTAAGCTCAAGTGCCATAAAAAAATGTCTAGAATTAACTGTAGGAGCGACTGATCAAGACAAATATATGTAACTTGGGATATTTATCCTCAAGCTAAATCCAAACGAATTTGGATATAACTAAACTTACGTTTTTGATAGGAAATCTCAGTTCATCAATCAATCAATCAAGTTTGTTTTCCAAAAAGCTTAAAGCTATAGAAGAGGAATAACATATTTACGAAATACACAGACACAAAACAAAGTAACTAATACACTTACAAGGTATGGCCAGAAATAAATTATGGGATGAAACTATGTAAAATATTCGGCAGAAGAATTAGCAATGTATGGAGAAAACTGATTGCCAGTGTACGTGTGATTGCCGACGCACGGAAGACGGGAGGAGAGGGGGAATAGACGGCCCATCTGGGGCCAGCCCATTTGATACTACTACTTTTTGATACTACAGCAAATAGCAGGCCTAATACGCGACAGAGACAGAGGGACGCTGATTCCCAGAGACTAGAAAGACCACCCATAAACTCGACAGATCGTTACCTGAAATCTTTTGTACCCTTTTTTACCCAATATTTTAATTCTAGTTAATTCAAATTATATTTTCAAATTGTACGTGTAGATGAAATGTCTACTTATGTAATTGTCATACTTATGTAATTGTCATATGTTATTTGTGTGAATGACGATCCAGTGCTAGCGTGTACCAATCAAGAAGGAGAACGGAGAAAGAGAATCGAGAATTAGGCAATTTCTCGGTTATTCAGAATCGCGAAGCTTTCTCCGTTCTGGATTCTGACAAAACGCATGAAACGGAGAGTTGGCTTCTTCTCAATCGTCAAAAACCGCGAAATACTAGAATCGGGAGGAGAACTGAAATCGAAAACGCCAATAATTCAAACAAAGGAACCAAGTTCAAAGCCTATAGTTGCGTTTTTGCTGATACCACGGTATCTGTTACCACGGTAACTGCATCTGCAATTAGTCGTTTTTGCAGTTATCGTGGTATCTGATACACGGTGCTCTGCAAAAACGACCATTGCTGAAATTGCACTTTTCAAAGTCATCCCAAAAGAAAAACAGATACAGTTATATCACTAAGTGCTAAACTTCTTCCTCGCCAATCTGACAAAGTTTGATGACAGTGAGATGACTTTTCAGATACCACGACCAGTTACCACGGTCGGACCGTAGTATCTGAATATCTGATACCACGATAACTGGCCAGATGCCACGATAACTGCTAAAACGCCTTTTGACCGTGGTATCAGATACCACGATAACTGCAAAAACGACCTTAGACCGGGGTATCAGATACCATGGTATCTGCAACAACGCAACTTATAAGTGTACTAAGGAACTTCAGATGTGGGATTTTTTATGTGACGTTGCTGGAGAGCTATGGCACGTCTAAGAATCCTGGACGGAGGCAGAATAGTTAGAGCACTGACAAACCGCCATTTAGATCTCAACGGTGAATCTTGACCTTAAAGTCAGGTTGGCTTCAAACAAATATAAGGTCTAGCTGATCAAGAAGAAAAAAACAAATATCTCGTTTCTTTTTACTTTTGGCTTCAAGCAATAGTGTTAGCGGAAGTCTAACAATTTCAGCGGTAGAACTATCCCCGCAAAAATAAATATGAAACAGGATATACCTTTAAAGGTCCGCCTGGCGTATGCAAACAGTGTGCAACTGGTAACAATGCACAGTCGTTCGGTCCATCAATATCGCATTGTTTCAGCAAAAACTTGATGTGATCATGTCCTTTAGACTCGGGTAGTAGCCGGCTCAGAAGTTGCGGCGCAAGCATGTCTGGGTACTGACTTAATATGGCACCACCTAAACGAAGGGCGTCGGCAACCAGAGTAATTTGCCTGAAATACAATAGCTGATGGTAGAGTGCACGTTTTCTGTGAAACCTGGGCTCGGGTGGGGAGGGGGGGGGGGGATATAGCCAATAAAATCGTAAACTATCGAACAAGAAAACGAACAAAAGCCGGCTTAGAAATGATCCGCCGGCAAGGTTGGAGAGTTTCTCTCTGGTGACTGTTCGAGTTCCTGAAAGACACCCTCCCTCCAAACCGTCCTCCCACTGACTTGCTGCTAGCACTATTACAAAAGATTCCGGTATTTCTTTTCTAAATGAAAAACTCCCCATTAATCTTACTGTAAAATGGCTTGGCATGATCATAGCACAGTCTCTAAGAAAAATCTGCGACAACGCCATTTCGGCTGTTCACGATTCCATTCGTGTTGGATATGGAAAAATAGTCTCAAATAGAGGAAGGTATAACAGAGAAGCTCTTGGTAGTATCTTTCCGGAATTTAGGTATTCTGAGATTCCGGAATTTTGGTATTCTGAGACAAAATTTCTCTTGTACCTTCCTCGACGTTATAGGAGTTCCCGTACAACTACAACTTGTTTGCCCTCTGACCCTTTTGCAAAGTTATCTGCAATTGCCCAGGACCTTCACGTTTCTGCCCTTGGCCATTTCTCCGCATTCCATCTAGGAAGAAGATTTTGTAAACCCAATTAGTCCCTTTTCTTTTTTAATGTTTGACTTTTTGATCGTGTGCATTTACTACATTATTGAAAGCTCAGTGTATTCTTTACTTTTCTTTGTCTGTACTGCACTATTTCCCTCTTTTTAAGTGCGTTAATAAAATTTCATCATCCTCATCAACTATTCGAATGATGTTCAGCTCTACCATGAACTCCTCTTTCATTTAGGCTATGGTAGGGTATCCGAAAACTGAACAAAAAAGTGTAGATCTCCCCAACATCCTGGACAGACACTATACTACACTTTCATAAAGAGGTAACTAACACTCTGTAACTGAATATTACAGCAATTCACAACCTACGGAATAGAGGTTAAAAGTTAAAGTTCTTGACCCCACTCCGTCCTTGTACAAATTACAGCCCGGACGCACCAGTCGGTAGAACAATTGTCAACCCACTTGCCTACAAATGTGAGCATCATCAAGATGAACGACAGCATCGTCGAAGTCACTCAAGACGGCTTGTAGGGGGCATGCAGCAAGCTTGGCATGAAGCCAACTGTAGTTGAACAAAACGTACTTGAAGAGATCATCGAAGCGCTTCGATCGGATGAAGTGGTATGGGAGCTCACCAAACTGTAAAAGACACAAGATCTCGGAGCCTTTCCACAACCATGCACAAACTCAAGACAACACTCAGCATTTCCTTTAATCTCGTAAAAAAAGAAACTTGGCAACAGTAATAGAAATTGGTATCGTCTAGCAAGTCGCATGCCTCGTAAGCTTTTCAGTAGTCTCAGTTATCTACACTTCAAGGTGTGTCTGTTTTACTATCGTCTGCAAATTCAATTTCATTTTCAGTTTAAACCTTAACGCAAATCGTGGCTTGCGGTCAAATGGCGAAGGTCTTCGTTGGCCACCCAGCTTCCTTATCTAAGACGCAAGGAGGTCTGTTAAGAAAATTTGTTTGACAAGGCAGTCATTTGCGTTCTGCAGCAAGTGGTCAAACCAACGTATAGACGAGATTTAGGGACTGCAGCAGCTCTTTCCACATGTGAACAGCGCGACGGACTTTGGTACAATAGTCATAATAATTTCTTTCTATCCTACAGATCGTACAAGACGAAAATAGTGCAGGAAAAGAAAATCCCAGAAGTAAGAGTACTAAAAGGTTATACAGACGAATAACGTCGTTTCTGACAGCTTTGTGTCGAGAACCCTCCGTAATATCTATTTATTTATTTAAACTAGGATACGACCAAGTATAGGGTAAAAAAAGTGTCAAAATAAGTAACAAACACTAGCCTAAATAACAAGACCAAAGGTTTCGACGGGATCCCAAAAATTCAATTTCTGATCCAGACAACTGGGTCTTGTCTTAGCCAGATCCAGTCTTCGCCAGACTCCTTGAACATTTTTACAATTAAAATTCAGAAACAGATTAAGGCCAAATAGCTAATCACCTGAGAAAACCAAGTTCAGAATTGGATTCAGCATGTGTGTTTACCCCTATAAGTCATATCTGTTTTGACGAAAACTTCCTGCCACTTCTGCCAATTTCCCGGTTCCGGCCGAACTCCAGAACTACTTGTCCGGCGAAAAAAGAAAGCTCAAAGACGAAATCAGGGTATCTTCTTTCCCCAGTAATGAACATCTAATCAACTTCAAATAGAAATTTAGCATACAACAAATTTTCCGATTCCAGCCGGATTCCGGTCGAACTATATGTCCGGGTAAAATATGATTGTCATACAGGGACTCAGCATCTCTTCTTACCCCTAAATCGCTTATCAAATCAACTAGAAATAAAACTTTGACTTCCAACAGATTTCCGGTTTTGGCCGGATTCCGGACGAACTACATGTCCGGGTAGAAAATTGTTTTCACATAAGTGTTCAGCATGTCTTCTTGCCCTAAATCGAACATCTAATCAACTCCAAATAAAACTTTTAATTTTGACAAACTTTCCGGTTTGGGCCGGATTCCGGTCGAAGTACTTGTCCGTCGAGAAAATAGTTTTCACCATCGTCTTCAGCATGTCTTCCTACCACTAAACCGAACATCTAATCAACTTCAAATAAAACTTTTACTTTCAACAAACTTTCCGGTTTGGGCTGGATTCCGGGCGAAATACTTGTCCGTCGAGAAAATAGTTTTCAACATCATCTTCAGCATGTCTTCCTACCCCTAAATCGAACATCTAATCAATTTCAAATAAAACTTTTACTTTCAACAAACTTTCCGGTTTGGGCCGGATTCCGGGCGAAATACTTGTCCGTCAAGAAAATAATTTTCACCATCGTCTTCAGCATGTCTTTCTACCCCTAAATCGAACATCTAATCAACTTCAAATAAAACTTTTACTTTCAACAAACTTTCCGGTTTTGGCCGGATTCCGGGCGAACTACTTGTCCGAGGACAAAATAGTTTTCACCATCGTGTTCAGCATGTCTTCTTACCCCATAATCGACTATCACATTGGCTGTTTCAAAATATTTTGTTTGTCCCTTAATTTGAATCCCCTCCCCCACCCCTAAATGTAGAGCTACAAAGTCCATCTACGAACTTGACTGGTCCGACGACCCAACGAACCCTCACACCAAGTTTCATCAAAATATCTCATTCCCTTCGAGAGTTATCGTGCTTACAGACGGACGGACAGACGGACGGACGGACAACTTTTGCGATGTCATAGGTATCCCTCCACTTACGTTTTGGGATCCCAAAAACTATAAATAAAATTTAAAAAAATGTCAGCAGATCAACCTGGACAGAACCCATAATATAGTAGGGTACCCCACGACATCCAAATTGACGAACTCATCCGCATATGGGAACTCGTCATCACCAGCAGGAGAGGATTCCCAGAGAAAAGAATTCGGGTCTGAAGTGATAGGGCAGATGCCCGCGTCACTTCACCAAAAAATGGAAGACCTTCACCAACAAACATACCTGAAGCACTACAACTCCAAGAGAACCCTTGCATCTTGCAGTGAGTTCTGCCATATCTGTCTATAGGGCGAAATATAAGACATTTACTAAGACAAAAGTAAGAAGACATTATAGCTTTAACATCAAATATTTAGTAAGGTTATCAATCAATCAATCAATCAATTTATTTAATTCGTGATATTACACATCACATAATAAAATTACACTAACTAAGGAAATTTCTTTACTAAATATATACAATCATTTTAACCATTCGGTGGCTCGGAACGGCATTCTCACGAATTGCCTTTATAAGTGGATTTTCGGAAACTTCTACCCTTGCAACAAAACTAACTATCGCTTTCCGTCTCATAACATCAAAAGATTCAGTTTCATTTTCTAAAAACATTTGACTAGCAGAGTAACGTCGATTGTATGAAAGGAGATGACGGAATGCATTGTTAAAACAAACTTTTAATTTAAGCATCGTCGTTTCAAGATAGTTATAAAAAAGTGGGAGACAATATAGTTGCGTGCAATACGTCTTAAATAAAAGAATTCTCACCGACACAGTACAAAATTTAAAATTCCGAATTAAGTGGTTCGCACGCGCACAAAGATCCCGATACTGACTCGAAATTGCTGAATCATCATACAGATCATCGTCTAAAAAATAACCTAAGTACTTCACTTTATGCACTCTCTTCAAGACAAAATCACCAAGTCGATAGTAGTATATAATAGCGGCTCCCACTCCACCCTCCCCCCAATTTCAAAACCCCATTTTAACATCAATTTCTTAAATTTTAACATCCTTTTTACCAAATTACCCCCCTTTTTAAGAACATTTTTATTTTCTTACTTCCAAAATAAAGGATACAAGAAATGAGAATATTACCCTTTACTACATATAAAATACTACAATATACTACTACTTCTTTTTTTTTTTTTTTTTTACATTTTTTTTTTTTTTCAAATATTACTGAGTAAACAGTTCTAAATCCACATATGTTTCTTTGTTCTTGTTTTCGCGTACAATAGGCTGCAAAACCAGATTTTTCTTTAAAAGTAATTCGTTAGCAATGGCATTATATTTCTGAGTTATAAACAAATCACAGGGTTTGTCATTATGATTAATAACTACAACCAACTTATCACCATATTTTGTCTTAGCAATTCTCATTTTAACAATAGTATATTTCAATCCTAGAACTAGTTCTTCTTTCCTGATTGTCTCATTGTATTTATTCATTCTGATTGTATTCAAGACTTCCTTTGTGGACTCCATTTATTAGGGGATGATTTTATTAAATAAAAATCCAGGCTCACAAACTCACATACATATTTTTATTGATAATATCTAATTTAGCTTTTCTTTCATAATATATAACACAGTAAACATTATATGGTACGGGTTGATTATCTTTCAACGTTAAACTTATTTCAATATCAGCAGTTGTTCCATTATAAATATTTGACTCGTGTTTGGAAACATCGAAACAGAATAGTGGATATACTTCTTTAAATTCTTCTATACTAACAACACTACCAGTATCAAATGCTAATTGTTTATAACCCAAATGTATGAACCTATTGTAAAGATTTGAGTATTTACATTTATCATCGCTAAAATCACATTTAAGTGGTTCTTCAGGATATTTATCCCCATTAATTCTAAGTTCTATGTCTGTTAAATTCATATGATCAAACACCATATTATTCATTAATTGATTGTTATGCTTTTCATTTTTCTGTAGCATCACAACTACTTTTGTTGGATTGTTTCTCTCAGATATAACTTTCCAAGTGTGTTCCTTATTCTGACTAACATCGCTTTTATAAGTATTACATGCTTCCCACATCAGATTATGCTTTTTATCCTTAGCAAGACGCTTTTCTAAGTTACTCATCATTTCAATACTAGGAGCTACAAAAGGGATCTTCCAGGATAAATATCCGATGACTACTTTGAAATTAGTATTTCCATTTCTTATAATCATGTTGTTATCATCATTTCTTCTTAGAAATATTTTATGCGATGCACCTCTGAAGAATCGTTTCCTTTCAAAAATCCAAACAATTCTGATAATGGTTAATACATATTTACTAATTTACTGCTCTTTGTTCTGTTATATCTTTTTTCAAATCCTTTATTATAATTATCATTATTGGTCAACCTGACTGCTGCAGCCCCTGCAGTAAACGAAGCAATTACAGGATTGATTTCTTTCCCTTGATTATAATCTTTATACCAGAAATGATTTCTTGCAGCACTTCTAGAATAATCATCAGAGTATTCAATCAACTTCGTAACGGTAGTTGTAATACCAACATGATTAATTTTTTCAACCGATTCATCGTTTATTACATACTCAGCGGTACTGAATAAATTAAATCCATTATTCGTTAAAGTAGCAACATCGGTTGCAGCTATAGGAGTCCCATCTTCGTTTACTATTCTTACACTGACATCAAGATAATTTTCACTTGGATAAAACCAAGAATCTAATTTCTTTGTTACGAATTCAAACTCTGATTTATTAGATACATTCACATCTGTTTCTCGAATTTCTTTAAATTCATATTTAACCACTGTTTCATCCACAAGCGGTTCATCAAAAATGTTCCATTGCGGACTGATAACTTTATTTACTGCCATTTATATAAGAAAGAAATTATTAAATAAAACTTATTTCAGAATCTTTAATCCATTTCCAGTCATTAACGTTTTGATCAAGTCCTGACTTCTTTGATTTAAAATCCTTTTATGTGTACCGATAAGATCCTTCATCGATTTTTTGTTTCCAATTACATCAACGAGTTCCTTCTTGTTTACATCGATCAGATCTTTCCCATATTCTATTGCTCTGTTTTTCAACAACTCAAATCTCGGTTTAATAATATTATTATACATTGACATAGCCCCATCTTTTATTTGTTTTGCTGACGTTTGAAATAACTGGGAATTAACAATGTTTTTGAATACACTACCGATTCCACTTCCATACTGCCTTTTATAAAGTAATCGCTTATTATTAATCAACATTTATAGGTAAATAATTTTATTTCACTAATCCTTTAAGCTTTTCTTAAATGCAGCACGTATCCAACGTTATCACCATTCAAATCGATAGGTCTTCCCAACTGATCAGTAATTGTCATTCTCAAGGAGTAAATAAAGTCTTTTGTATTAATAGGAAGGTAGATTAATTGTCTAGGATTCTCAACAATTTGACAACCCGGTTCTGTATTCGGAACAAATGTCCAAATGACATCTGATTTACTTTTGTTTACGATAGAACTGTTTACAAGAGAGCAGTGAATTTGAATTTTATCAACGCTTCTTGTTATATTCGGAAGCTTTGTACCTTCATTGATTTTCTTAGATATCTCACTATCCTTCTCAAATCCTAAAATCTGACACAAGTCACTATTAAATCTAAACACATATTTTTCTTGTAATAGTATGACAAATCTCATAGATACTGGATTGGATGAAATTACAATAGGACATTTATCTTTTGGGGTATCAAAATACTGACACAAAAAATAATTCAAACAATCATCGTTATACATCCCATTAGGAATAGTAACATTCATCCATTCTGTTGCATTATTATCTTCATCTTTCCTGTATTGAAATTTATTATTTCCAAATTTATCACTTATATTATGCCACGAATACCACAAAGTACACTGATTCAAACCTATTTCATAATCCCAATTACGATTCAATTCGATTGGTTGACTAAACGTTATATCAATGATACTTTCATTACCTTCAATGTTTAACAACACCATTTATTAGAAATATTTTTTATATATTGAATTGTAATATCTCTTCGTAAGAAATTTATTTCGCATTAACGAATCCAAAATATCAATAGCTTCATTTCTCACCTCATCAGATGTATTTCCGTTTACTCTGCTACCTATCAAAGTGTATAGTTTTGAAATCATTTCATCACAATTCATAAATACTCCAGTTCCTTGTTGTTTGGCTAATGGCAAATTATTTTGAATGGTTTTTAACCTATTCTTGTATTCTTTTATAAATTCAATGTGTTTATCATACTTACTAGAACTATAACTTTTACTTTTCAGACCACCATAACTTTGACTTATAGATGTTAAATAATTCAGAGCCCCATCTATTTCCTTAGGATGCGTAAGGTAATAATGAGGCATTTTAAAATAATTATCGGTATCATTCCAGTCATCTTTATATTTTAAATTAATTTGATTTAATAATTCCACATCAATATTTAAGTTTAGATTTACGTCATATGGTTGTTCTAGATTGGGTTCTATAGCATGAGTGGGAGCTCGACTCGATTCCTCTGAAGTAGTGGTCTGTAAAGCTGTTTTAAATGTATCACCTAATCTGACAAACCGTCTTCTTGAATTATTATCACCTTCCTGTAGTTTATTAATTATCGTTTCAGCGTTCTCTTGTAATTTTTTGATGGTGTCTTTAGTGTTTTCTTTTTGTGCTATAATAACTGGAGCGTTTAACTCTGAAGCATATTCCCGAAATCCTGCCTTCTCCATCTCATTTTGTTGAACCTTTCTTCTCTGAACTTCTCTGTTCTTCACTATATCCGATAACATATCACTCAAGCGTCTTGAATCCATTTATATACAAGTAATTTTATTTCATAATAAATTTTGAAAGTTCTTTTTCATAAAACCCTCCTTGAATTAATTCCCCACTTTTGTCAGATATTTCATAAGTAATGGGAATGGTAGGTCTGATGGTTGCTATCTGAAATACTTCATGCGTATAATTAGGTAAAAATCCTTTATCAAAAACACTTTTTTCTTTTTTAATTCTGACTAAATCCCCTACTTTGACTTTGTGACTCTGTGAGTTTCCTGGGATTTTGTAGTCATCTACTGGAGGAAACAAAGCATTATAAACCTTTTTGCTGATTTACCTTTTTACTAGCATCAGTTGGTTTCATTTGTACTGAGCGATGATAGGAGTTATTATAATTACTCACAAATAAAGGTAAAATATCAATCCAATTAGTAGTGCTATTGTGAGTGAAATATTTCCATAACTTTTCTTTTAGCGTTCTGTTGAATCGTTCTACAATTTGCGCTTTCATTTCGCTTTCAGATGCAAACCAGTGTATGCCGTTATTTTTCAAAAAAGTTTGAACATTTCTCATCACAAATTCTTTACCTTTACCAGTTTGTAGTTTCTTAGGAATTCTTTCTTTAAATATAACACTGAATGCTTTTATTATTTCAGCACCCGTTTTGTCTTTCAGAGGGATACACCAAGCATATTTACTAAAGCAATCAATAACAGTTAAAATGTAATTTGTTTTATTATTTTCTTTTTTATATTTCTGCATGTCAACTAAATCAGCTTGCCATTGCTCATCAACATAGTGAACATACACTCGCCTCCTTTCAAAGTTATGATAGGAAGGTTTGTGTAACGTATACACATTCTCATTTTGCAACACATTTTTTATTTTATCCTTGGAAACCTTAACACCATTTTCTTTTAATTTTCTGTAAATATCATCCACACCTGAATAATTAGAATAATACGTCTTTAAAATATCTGTTTCTGCGTTGAGGTTTTTTTTAAAAAGCGATTTTTCATTGAACCACAGATAACGCAATTACCTTTCAGCACTGGAACATTATTTTTTTGTGACACTGCCTTAAACATTGATTCAGTGTCAGTGCTCTTTTTACATTTCATACAATAAATCTCCATTTATTAGAAAACAATTTTCTTAAACGAAAAGCTACCACCCCTTCATTTTCCGCTGGATGTAGGAAATGCAGTGAAAACCACAGTTTAATTCATCTATATTTTGAATAGCAAGATTTTCATAAGCTATTTTTTTCTTTGAAGTTTTTAGATATTTAACTATTTCTTTTCCTGGAGGAATACCGAAAGAATCGAAAAATTCGACAAAGGGGGATTCAGGTAGATTACAATAGGCAACCCAATGTGTTCCAGGCATTCCACGTTTGTCATAGTTGATTACACCACATTCCGAATCATTTATATGTTTGGGTAGTGTATCTAAAGAGAAAACACCTCGAAACTGTGGTATACTCCCTAATGCATCCATAATATCAAAATTAGTTAGAGGTCCTACTTTACTTTTGATTCTTTTTTGATGTCCCCGTTTTTTGGCTTCTTAGGTCTACCACGTACCCCATGACCGACAACTTTTTGCGTTCCAGGAAGTGTAAGCGCGCCACCTGTGGTATCCTCCTTCCTAGGTCTTCCACGTCCCACAACTTTTTGTGTTCCAGGAAGTGTAAGCGCCCCACCTGTGTTGGTTATGTTATCCACCAATTTCTTACCAGCGAATGTACCCAAAGCTGCAGCTCCGCTTGTTAAAGCTGCCTTACCAAGGGTAATTGCTAACGGTATTAAAAATGGAAGTAATCCACCCTTTTGAATCGCTTCTTTCATCTGTTTGTATGATACATCAATATCACAACCCTTATTATTCATTTTACATGTTTCAATTTTATCAATTTGTCGTTTACTTAAAAGTAACTTGACTGGTTCTCGTTCATTTTGTCTACTGTGACTAACACGTATCTGACATTTTTGTTTAGCACCAAAACATTTCTTCAGCTTTCCTTTCTGAAGCTTTGATAAATAAACTGTATACTCAAATGTTTCAACCATTTATTAGAAAATTAATTTATCATATAAATTTTATTTCTTTAGTTTAGTTTTCATGAAGTCTTCTGTTTTCTTAACAAAATCTTGATCAACAGGTTTTTGCTCTAAAAGCCTTTTTAAAATGTTTACGACTGCTCTTTCAATACCATTGATATTCAGATCTTGGTCCAAATCATTTGAACTAATATTACTGCTCATTTTTTGTTGGTTTTCGAGCTTTTTGTCAATACTTTTCCTAAGGTCAAGAAGCTTTTTGTCAATACTTTTGCTAAGGTCGCCAATCTTCGTTTCAATACTTTTGCTAAGGGCTTGTTGGTTTTCGAGCTTTTTGTCAAAATCTAAAAGATACGTAGTTAACGTTCCTAAATTAACAGCATCATGTTTGTTTCTAGGATCTTGAACATTTGTGATTACTTTATCCCCAGCATCAAGTTCTTTTTCACTAACTCCAATTGTTTGTTTTACAAATAACCCTTTATCTTTGTTCCTTACCAACGAATTATCAGGAGAATCATCTATCGCAGTTAATCTGTTGATATCTTCGCTAAAGTATTGGTTGGCTTGCACTTGTCCTGCAGTCATTTGTTCTTTAAATTGATTCATAATCACAGTCATAGATCTTAAGCCAATAGCATCCTTGTCTGCCTTGGCATCACCTAAATTTATAATTCGTCTATCATGTAGGCTAATGTTACCATTTTCGTCAGTAACTTTCGATTCGTTACTAACCTTTTTTCCAACACTACCAAATTTATTCATTTATTATAGAAATAAATTATCCGGTAAATTTTTCAAAGTTTTTCCTGTACTTCAGGGTTTAATCTTTTGTTTTTAAATCTATGAAGAAAAAACCGTAGCCCTTGGTTGCAGTCTCGAATTGTTTGAGAAATTGTTCATTGTCTATACTGGATACATGGCTTTGTCTTATTAATTTTACTTCTTTTGGATTAGAACAATGAAAGAATGCAAAATAATTGCACTGGAGCCTTACCACCTTTAGCGTTTTATGATAGCTCTGTGACAAGTAAATAATTGAAGCATTTTTTTTTCTTCCTCTTATGAATAAATCTTCTATTTTCTTCTGGTCTTTTTCAGTGACAAAATCGTCAAATATAATCAAGTTTTGGTACTCACTCAGGGTCTAAGTCGTCAACATCGACAATATCATCAAGATTGTTACTTATTGTTAAGACTTTCGATTTGCATTGTGACTCCAAAGTGGTCAAATTGGTTATAAGGTCTTGGTATTTATCTTCTTCAAGATCTTTTGCATACAAGTATATTCGGTTGAAACAAAGATATTCATAAATTAAATTCAAAAGAAGGTTAGTTTTCCCTGTTCCAGAACTACCACAAATTAAGAGTCTAAATGGCCACTGAGGTGCAAGGTCGTGCTTATTCTGATAAGTGTTCTTTTCACTAAAATCATAGACTTTGATTGGAGCCTTTTCATTCATTTATTTAGGAAGAATTTTTCATTATAAGATTTACTTGAGTATTTTAAGTATATACTTGGATTTATTAAGTAGGTACTTGAAGTTTTTAAGTAGGTACTTGAAGTTTTGAAGTAGGTAATTGATTTTTTTAAGTAGGTACTTGAAGTTTTTAAGTAGGTACTTGATTTTTTTAAGTAGGTACTTGAAGTTTTTAAGTAGGTACTTGAAGTTTTTAAGTAGGTACTTGAAGTTTTTAAGTAGGTACTTGAAGTTTTGAAGTAGGTACTTGATTTTTTTAAGTAGGTACTTGAATTTTTTAAGTAGGTACTTGAATTTTTTAAGTAGGTACTTGAAGTTTTGAAGTAGGTACTTGAATTTTTTAAGTAGGTACTTGAAGTTTTGAAGTAGGTACTTGAAGTTTTGAAGTGGGTACTTGAATTTTTTAAGTAGGTACTTGAATTTAATGTTTATAACCTAAAGGTAAAGTGTGTATTTTATCGCTTGTTACTATCCTTTTATCATCCTTAGGATCTAACGCTTTTTTATTCTGTTCTTCTAGAAACATATTATGCTTGTATGATCTTAAGTTGTACTGGGTCACAGAAAGGTTTTCAGTTTTACCAAACAGTACATCCTTATAGTTTTGAATCGTAATTTTATCTTTAACTATATTGGTTTTAATTCCTTTCAGTTTTTTGCTAGCTTTTGAAGGGTCTTGGTTGTCCTTTAAATAAGCATATACTTTTGATCGTAATCCAACAAATTCTGTCATAGCCTGTCCACCTAGTTCATCTTTCATCATTCCTATCACTTTCTTATTTACATTAGGAAACCTATATGGATTATCTTTCGCATAATCAGATGTATCGAACCTCTCATTCAAATCCTGTTTGATATCTTGATAAAAATCTTCATTTCTAATATCATATATGAAAGAATCAGTGTCCATATAACACAAATCAATTTTATCTCCATATTTAGGCTTCATATAATTATAATGGAATTCATACATCAATAACTTGGATAGTTCCAATACAGCAAAGCCGATATACATTGGTTTGTCTAATTTTATCTTTTCCTTTGACATTCTTGCTACTGAAAAGTTTTCACTGAATATTATTTCAGATTTAAAGTTGGGTTTCTTTATTATTTTTTCTCTTGTTGCATCATCCGTTATTATTTCCATATCCGCTCGCTTCCTTACGTTTTCCATAGTTTTTCCAAAGCAAGCATTATTCATAAGCTTAAAGAAATCCTTCTCAAAATCATTTGTACCTTTAGTTCTAAGTGCTGTGTTGTGGTCTATATATCCTTTTAAGTAAGCACTTTCAGTGAATCCTAGTATTCTGTGTACTCTTTTCAATATCAAGCCTTTTTGTAAATAAAATTCTAGGTTCCTGTGGTGAACTACATAGTTGGTTTTATCTAATACTGTGGTACATAGCTTACCGTTAAAGTGTTCGGGTGCTAATGGTAAATCCTTGTGTAATTCGTGTAGTTCTTTTGGATATTCTAAATCTACCTCATATATAGCACCCACATCTTGTCTCACCGACTTAATCGTAATCACCGAATTGATATGACTTTTCAGATGGTTGTAATACTCGATTGATTCGTATTCATTCCTTTCTTTCAAATCATCCGGTATGGAAATGAATTGGAAATCATTCGCTGGTAAATTCTGCGACATTGCCCACCCATATAAATTATTTTTATCCAAATACACTAAATAATTAGATGGCTTATTCTTATTATAATCACTTGTATATTTATTATTTGCTTTTGCGTATCTTTTTATACATTGGGATACACCACCTCTTATTCCCTTTTCAATGAATGTATACATGTCTTCCTTTGAGAATAACGGTAAGTCTACTTTCGAATGCTTTAGGAAAGCATCCCATGCTAGTCCTGGAGCTGAGAAGTAATGAAGTGGATCCAGATCATAATTATGTATACAAACGTTCCTGAAATTCTCTACAACATCCGACAATATTAAAACATCACTTTTTAGATATAATTTGGTGTAACCAAGTAATGTTTCACAGTTAAATTGCTTCCATATAGATACCGCTCTTTTATAATCACTTTTGTCAATACCTTTCCCCGTCAACCTAGAATAAAAGCTTTCTATTGGTGGTAACTTTGTACATTTCATTTTATCGAAACTGTCTACGAATTCATAGGGATATACCCCTTTTTTAATTATTTCTTTGAACTCATCGTCATTTTTGAAGCTGTTAGATGTGAATTTGAAATTCTGTCTTTGATGATTACAAGGTACTTTGCAATCACATTTTGCTAAATTTGCTGATAGTTTGTCTAAAGATGAAGCCATAAATCTAATTGAATCTATAAACCGCATCTCATATTTTATTTTCGTATCCGCTTTTGTAATACTTATTGATTTCGAGAATGAGATGAAACTTTCTGCACTTTCAAAAATTCCGTTATCAATTCTCTAACAAATAAATGAGAGTCATATTTTGATAAATTATGCATTACTACCGGGATATGCCTAGGAATCCTGTATTTCATATTACATTCAGCATGAGCAAATCCCCTATCTTCTCCGGTCATGTGGTCGTGATCAAAGTGAGGATTTTCAGTAATTTCAGTTGTACAGATGTGACAAGTCTTATTCATTAGATTTTTCCATTTTTCGGTAATTTCTCCATTGGTATAAGTATGGTTTCTTTGTCTGCTTTCATATTTGTTCGCAATTTCTGTGGATACTTTTGTAACGGTTTTAACAAAATGTTCTGCAGCGTCTTCACCGAAATAGTCATAGTATTTGTTCTGGTTTGTATCAAAGGAACAGCATACCTGAAATCCGTAAGCAAATGGTTTCTGTTTGGCCACTTTTATTGTTTTCTTCCCGTTTACCTGATTGTATTCTTCGTTATAAGACTCAAAGTCTGCTATTATGCAATAAGGTACCTTCATTTGTTTTGCAATATTTTTATATTGTATACTTGAACCTTCAGGAGGCATTATAATATCAGGATCTTGGCAATTATTTTTACTCTCATGTTTTTCATATTGTTCTTCTTTTTTAAAATGCCTTCCGCAAAAAGTGCAGAGGTATGTCTTTTTTTGTCTTGTAGATATTTGAGGACCAACTAATCTGCTCAGATCCTTTACCAGTACATAATGATTATCGAAATATAATAAATTAATAACATGTTTAGCTGTTTTGCCATTGATTGTACTTTTTAGTATATGACTTCTGATAATTTTCTCTTTTTCAATTTGAAATAAACAAATCTTAATGTTGTATCTATTTTCAAATTTGTGTATATCTTTAGTATCCATTGGGAAGTTGGTAACCCCTTCGAAATCAAATTCGTTCTCATATTGTTTATATTTCGAAATTCTTTCCGGTATAATCGGTGGCCGGGGGGAAATAAATAGGTAGCGCGAGCAAGGCCCCGGATGACAAAACCCTCCCGGAAAGCCACCCCTCCGCCCAGGAATTATAGCAGAACCATACAAGAAGAAAAGATACCGGCAATTGGTTTTATTTACAGAACGAAGCTACGAAATAAAAAGATGAAAAGATACGAAAGAGTAATCACGGTAAGCCACTGAATTTATGTCCCAATGAATTTACACCTACTGGCCGACCTTCCCGAAGAACTGACTTCCAAGACGCCCCGCATGAACGGATGTCCCTACGTCCGACAGAGCCACGGAATGCCCAGATGACCTGATGCCTTTCGGACACCAGAGCACGTAGGCACCGGTAACCCCCAGAACGCTGAGACACGCACGCACGGAGGGAGTTGAGAAGCCTATCCCTCTAAAAGGGACCACCCTATCTGATGATTCTTGATGTTCCTTAAGTAACCCCCTTGATAACCAACACTCCCCAAAATACGTCGAAATCACAAAAGATCGCCAAAGAACACTATCGTCTTATTCTGAGAGACAGGAAAATGAACTAGAAATAATAATTTAAATGATTTTACTGACTTAAAAGTTACTGCTTATTTTTACTGTGTACAAGCACTTCATATGTGAAAAGATGGTTACTTTATCTACAAACTACATTCTTACAAGAGAACTGAACTCTTTGAAAGCCAAGACAAGTCTGCCGAAGGATTCTCAACACGAAACATACGAAAGCTGTTGTTGTTGTTAGTTTGAGGCAACGTTGGCCCCTCTGTGTTTACAGCTATATTTTTAAGAAGGCCTTGGCTATACCTAGCCTATGTGTTTACAGTTTACGGTTTCGAGAACCTTCGCCACTCTGGTCTAGACGGATGTTTATGCACTGTATGGGAAATATTACTTTGTTGACAAAATATTACAAGAAACGTATAGCTACTATTTCTGTCATTGATCTTAAATAATTAATAGACGTAGTTGACTGATATTTAGAATAAGTCTTTAATCGAAGATTACAAGTTCCGGTCTCCTTTTAAATTTGACATAGTCAAGAAACACTGATACAAACATATAGATATAAATTGCCGTTTGCCACAAAAT
Source organism: Branchinecta lynchi (assembly GCA_023053575.1). Taxonomy (NCBI): domain Eukaryota; kingdom Metazoa; phylum Arthropoda; class Branchiopoda; order Anostraca; family Branchinectidae; genus Branchinecta; species Branchinecta lynchi. The sequence continues at coordinate 25,743,103 of JAKZAP010000008.1, read as the reverse complement.
CTTGCACTATCCTGATACCCTAAATGAGCACATCTACCCATAATTTCTGAAGAAATATAACATCATATCTAGTCACCATCAATTGCAATTTAATATAAGCCCTCTCTAGCTATTCTAAATTCCATCCATCTACCCAGCACCCTAAACGGATTCAAAATTATACAAACAAGGCACTCACTAGGATTACACCTACGACCGTAAAATTTAACGCCCGATCTTGCGATCAAAACATCATACAAATAAAACCGTAAATGTGACAATGGACCTTGTACAATTTAACTATGCGGGTTGTTTGTGAATGACTGATGAATGAATGAGTGTGATCAAGTCAAGTGAAAAGAAGAATGCATAATATCGTTTGTTTATGTGCATTGTCAATAGTTTGGATGTCGGTTTGGTTCGGTTTGGATGTCGATTTTTTTTTTTTTTCGTTTTGACGATTTGGGTGTTGACGAGGGGATAAGAAATATCGTATCCGATGTACTTGCAACAATGAATGAAGTTCTGGACAGCGACTGTTGTTTCTGCGCGTGGTTTAAGAAAACATTCCAGCTCCAAAGTTGAGGTTGAAAGCCCCAAGTAGTAATTCGAACCGTGATGCTGAGTCGGAAATCTCACATCGCCATTGCAGGAAGAATTCAGTAGGTTTCGCTTGTCTTCTTCAGTGCCGATTGATTCAGTCCATCAAGGCCAAGCTCGTTCTGAAACCGAGCACGTCTGAAATGATGCTCCTCAAAAGTAGGCTGAACTTGATTGGGGGCAGAAAAGTTGTGGAAAGCAACATTGCTTCTTTAGATGCTCAATTCAAAGGGCGAACAATCGGAATGGTCTTGACTCCTGCTAAACCTTAATACACCTTCACTAGAACTTAGTTAAGCAAAGGAATCTGACGCATGAAGAATAAAATGTAGACTATGACGCTCACGCCAGAACTGATCTGATCAGCCTCGATGACAATATGTATAAGGATAATCATTTAATGAAATACTTGGGAGAACCAACTCATAAAGCTGAAAGAATAAGTGGCTAATCATCCGTAATTCATCAAAGCAGTAAATCCTCCCAAAAATCGAAGAAATTCGGTTCGACTTGGATATTCGAGCTTTGTCAACCCAATTGTAGAAATGGAAATATTCGGCTGTGAAGAATAAGCATCGCCTTGAGAAGCGCTTAAACACGACACCAGTATCTAGTAGACATCACTGAACAATGGCTTACCGGTAGTAGGAATGTAACTATAGCAGTTACATGCGTTGTATATAACGGTCTTTTATAGCCAATTTGGAAGACCAAGAAAATAAGGCCATCAAGAAAAATCTGCACAAGCGTTTCACGCCTGCAGTAAAATGTGGAGCCGTCTATCAAACTGCAATTTTAACACACCAAGGTGAATGAATCATCAATGAATAATTCGAGGCATGTTGGATTGTTTTCATAGTCACAATACAATTTATTTTTTTTTTTTTTTTTTCAGTTTGTTATGATATAGACAATGTGATACATATACTATGTCGCAAGTGAAGCATGTTTCAAATGTGATTAGTTGTATTCATGTATTTTATGTTATGCATGAGTTTTCCCGCATAGTTATGGTCCGATTACTCATAGACATCGATTACAATCATTCTGTAATTACTTTCAAAATTCCTTCGTCGTCTGACTTACAGATACTAAACACTAGTTCTTTTTATCTTCCATGAAATAAAGCACTTTTCATAAGTACATACATGACATAAATCCGGCTTGTGTTAACGAGCGAAGTCAGAGGCCTAAGAAAACACTTAATCATTTATAATATCCTAAGATAATACGTTTACTTGGTAAACCACACTCCGAAATACACACTCCTGAATCACGAAACAAACGTTACAATCAAACTTTACAGCCATCCTAACAAATAAGACATGCAACAATCATGGTTTTCTTTCTCTCTTACTTTTTTTTTGTTTATTTTGTTTTAAAACAAAAATTAATCTTTCATCCGAAATGCCTCAAAAATTACACATCTCGCATCAAAGTTCTGTAGGGGATTTTGCAACGCACACATAGCAGGAAGGCCTATGTTGCTCACCCCGAAGAAGCAACAGTCAAACCAGCACTCCTGTCTTTTGCTGTGAGGCTCCATTATCCCGTGAATGTTCCATGTTCCGCTCCAATATCCCGACAGCCACTGGATCTGGACAAATGGTCGGCGTCGTCGTCTTCATTTTAAATCGGTAAGTCTGTCTGCTTTTCGTGCCCTTTTCTGAAATCTTACTGTCTTTCTGTATCTGTCCCAATTGTTCGCTGTCAAAAACATTCTCTGTTAGTCAGTTTGTCAGTCACGCTTATCTTTGTCATACTTGCCTTGTTTTTATAAGGACCAACCTGTTGTGTAAGTCTCTACACATAGGCCTATTTCATTCCGCTTCAAAAATACTTCTTTTTCAAGAGCCTACCCTTTTCGGTTCTCTGCTTCGCATTTAATTTGTACAGAGGCCAAGAAAGTAAACATTCTTGTACAATGCTAACCGGACTCAACAGAACTGGACCAATATATTCTTTCCGTTTTACCCCCACGAGATAATTCCTTAATTCAAACCAAATCACCGGCCATAGACTCGAACTCCTTTGTTTTCTTTATTTACTTCGTTCACTTGTTTTATCGTTCTTTCTTGAGTTCATTTAGGCATATTTAATGCAGTTCAGAAATAGTGCGGACTAGCTTCGTACCGTGAGTTTCGTTCTTATCATTATAATTCACCTTAATATTTGCGTCCAGAAGAGTTCTGCCTGGAACTCTGTGGAGCAACATGAAAATACGCGCCATATTCAGCGAATCGTTTCATACTCAAAACTAGCCTACCTGACACAGAATTTTGTCCCAATCATCTTTTATCTCAGGACAGGCGTGATCAAAAAAAATTCTTTAGAGGCTAGAGTTGTATATTTTACGAATACCTAGCTTGTCACACGCATGCCGCGAAAAAGCTCGGAGTCAAGATTATTATTTTGACCGGCTAAAGTTACCCAGCGCGGCAAATATAATACGCAAAAATTGAGTCCTAGAAAATCTGTATGTCGGTTCTGCACCAAGTGTGCTGAATAATTTCAAACAACATGGCCGGAAAGCATTTCCACGGCTATTAGGACATACCTGTTTTACTCACTCATAATGAAAACGGTCCAGTTGTGTCTCTTGACTATATAGCTAAAAGACGGTCCGAAAAATATTCTGGCGGCTTTGCCGCTGGAACTCGCGGGTTATTGCTCATACGTGAGGGATAATATCCCACAAAATGGTCAACTTTGGTTGCCATACACTCACGTCACTTTCTCTTTCCTTCACTAAAATGTGAGGACCTTCATATCTACTTGAAGGATCAACTGCGGTCTTATTATTCAAATTACCGCTATGCGCGTTAAATGTGAAACTTTCGTTCACCTGGGAACACCTCAGATCCCGTATTTTGACGTTTTATCAAAAACAAAACTAGTTATACTAGTTCTTAGTCATTTGCTTCTTGCTACCCAACGAGGGACATTTACTTTTCGTTGTTAGGACGTCCTGTATTTTAAACCTCTGTTGGTAGACTAAAAGAAGAGACTGCGGACATGCAAACGCGAAAAAGTCCGAAACGTCATCCTTATCAAAGCTCCTTCTATTAGAGCACGCGCAATTTATATTACACGAATTTACTCGTCAGCTCACTATGTCTGACTTACGCTTGTTTCTCACCTGAAACAAGAATGTGCTTGCTAGCTAGTCAAGCATCATATTATTTTGCCCCTTTATAAACAATCATCCTGAATTCATTTAGGCCTATAATCCATCCATATATATAATCATCATATTGATGATTTAAGCCAAGACGTCTGGCACTAGCGGGGACTTTCTGCGGAATATGGCGGTCGTTGTGGCATTCAACTAGCCTCCGCGGCATGCTACCGTCAGGGTCGGCAGCGTGGGAAATGTCATAGTGCTTCGAGCGGTCGGAATGGCATGTTCCTAGCCCATTTTTGCACTGTAGTTGGTGGCTGGATCCGTATCAGCCTGCATTGCAGAACCTGATATCGCCACAATAAGTCTATTTCTACCGGTAGTTCTAACGGATGATGAGCCAGATGGCTCGCTATTTACAAGGTCTACGCGTATTGGCGCAGACAATCGTCCAAAGACATCATTAAATGTTCTGCATTCTGACAACTTTTCCCGTGATTAATCAACAACTCTGCAGCATTATTAAAAATCCGGATTTTTGTTCGTTTCAGAATTGTTAATTTCCAGAGGATCGACCTTATTTCAAAATACTCGAGCGGAAAAGAATTTCGGCTACGCTTTCTGTTGAGGAATGGGTCGACTTCGCTCAATTAATTCCGCCTTAGGACATGAAGTAAGTCTGGAAGAATATTGCGATAACACGAAATAATGAAGTTTCTGATAAGGGATCATGACAACTGAAAATAAGGCTCACCATTTTCATCTAGAGCCCAAAACTTGAAACAAAAATTCCCCTCTTTTTTTTATAGAAAACTTCTGGAATCGGTGATACAATAAACTTCACAGCCCATATAGGCAATTCAGGGACTATATTTTATCACAAGGAAGTTTCACTAAACTATCGTTGTGACCTTAAATTCAATGTACTCATCACTCACTTAACCCAAGATTAGTTATCAGATTATGAATCAATTGTAATGAAAGTAAAATACATGTCAACACATGTCAGACCAAACAGTTTCACTTTTTCTCATGGGAAAAGGAGTAGCTAATTCCATAATGCCATGAGGAAAAGACAAAACATAGAGACAAAACAAATTTTCTGAGACAAAATAGTCATTAGGTCAAACATTGAAATTCAGTAATTTCAAAAATTCGAAATTTAAACAAAAAAACTGAAAGGAAAAAAAAATAAGGCTCAGAAGAACTGTAACAAATTAGCATGGTATTTCTTTGGGAAGAAAAACTTGAAATATCAAAACGTGAAATCATATTGAATTTTTCTTCTTTTTTTTTTCTTTTTATGCAGGGTATTCTGACTGTAATAAATATTCACGAGTTTGAGCAATACTGCGACTCTTATTGGGTCAAACTGGACAAACATGAACTCTCGTGTTCATTTGCTATGTTGCGTCATCATCGGTTTAGTCGAATCCTTTGTTTCGAACAAAATGAGGCGAGAAAAAAAAAAAATATTATTATTGCAGGACAAGATCTTTATCACTAAACTGACTTCCTTTTTCTGCTGAAAAGTAGATCAAATCCGTCACCATATTAGCTACGTCAACAAAGCTCTAGGTGAAACATACACAGCAGACTGGCTACAAGCGAAAAATACTAGGAAAAAAAAATAAATGCCCTGCCAATCTCATTAAACCTGCAACCTCATCTCATTTGCTCTACTCTTTCTACGAAAGTGCTCATCAAAGCACTGTCTACAAAATTCGTCAAAGCTAGGGCGGATTCCTCATTGACAGTTGACACATTGCTGTCAACGTCATAGGCAAATTGGCAACCTTATTTGCACATTAGTGACTGGCTGACCACAAACCTTCTCTTTTTCAGGTCGGAAAAACAACACTGGACAACGACAACGCTGGGCACCTATTCTCTCACGGAAATGGACAAACCGCAACTCTTTACTGAGGATGGCAGACAAAACATACATTTCATAACAATACCTTTCTCGAGAACGAACCTTCTTGGTATCATTATTCCCTATTTTAACGACACGGGAATTACTGGTGTCGGAGACCTGTCTTGCCACGTAACCTTACACTTCAAAAAACGATCAGTCAATCAGAAATCACTTGTCAACCCTACTAACTGTTCAACCCGGACCATGAAAAACATCAATAAAATGACGAAAAGGGGGAACGCACTAACGACTGTGCAATGCTTCGACACTAGTCAATAAGCCTGTCAGGTTACTTAATACATACTTAACTGAAGTTGGATTGATGGAATTCTGAATGACCATTTAAAGTGAGGTCGTTCGTTTTATGGCGGGAACTTTGACAGTTAATGAAAAGGTATTTTGGATACGTGACAAGGATGTACAAGGCGCAATCAGATACTTCTTGTATAAGAAAATGGCGCTATGAATAAAAATAGAAACAAATAAAGAAAATTAATTCCAAGGAATTATTTGTTTTTTTAGAGGTGATACAGTGATAGCAAAAAGTACAGCAAAACTTTGTGGAAAAATCTAGTGTCTTGGGACTTCTTAGGATGAAAAAAAAAACAAAAACAAATAATTTGCTGACTATACTGCTGTTTTACATTCGTACTCACGGTTGCAAGCCTTGTCTGTAAGGATTGCTATATATTAAAACTTCATCTTTTCTTCTGTCCCACGACGAAATCCACGAACTCCACTGACTACATAGATGGCTGTTTTGCTGGCTTGATGTTCACATTTTCACTGTTTTCACATTTCACTGCTTCCACATTTCACAGTTTTAAATATACGGTCGACTTGTAGAAATAAGACAAAAAGTATCTTGTCGTCACCGAAATGAATCATTTTCGTCAAATAAAACTCAAACTATCAGAAAGAACAAGATTTGTGAAAATTTGGCAAAATGTTGGCAACGACAACTTCCAGTCTCTCAAAAAAATAGCGATAGCGTTGTAAAAAAAATTTGGCGGGTTTCGTTTCGTTTAGCTGTCACCAAATACTATAATCGGTGGCCGGGGGGAAATAAATAGGTAGCGCGAGCAAGGCCCCGGATGACAAAACCCTCCCGGAAAGCCACCCCTCCGCCCAGGAATTATAGCAGAACCATACAAGAAGAAAAGATACCGGCAATTGGTAAAACGAAATAAAAAGATGAAAAGATACGAAAGAGTAATCACGGTAAGCCACTGAATTTATGTCCCAATGAATTTACACCTACTGGCCGACCTTCCCGAAGAACTGACTTCGGATGTCCCTACGTCCCTACGTCCGACAACGGATGTCCCTACGTCCGACAGAGCCACGGAATGCCCAGATGACCTGATGCCTTTCGGACACCAGAGCACGTAGGCACCGGTAACCCCCAGAACGCTGAGACACGCACGCACGGAGGGAGTTGAGAAGCCTATCCCTCTAAAAGGGACCACCCTATCTGATGATTCTTGATGTTCCTTAAGTAACCCCCTTGATAACCAACACTCCCCAAAATACGTCGAAATCACAAAAGATCGCCAAAGTACACTATCGTCTTATTCTGAGAGACAGGAAATGAACTAGAAATAATAATTTAAATGATTTTACTGACTTAAAAGTTACTGCTTATTTTTACTGTGTACAAGCACTTCATATGTGAAAAGATGGTTACTTTATCTACAAACTACATTCTTACAAGAGAACTGAACTCTTTGAAAGCCAAGACAAGCTGCCGAAGGATTCTCAACACGAAACATACGAAAGCTGTTGTTGTTGTTAGTTTGGGGCAACGTTGGCCCCTCTGTGTTTACAGCTATATTTTTAAGAAGGCCTTGGCTATACCTAGCCTATGTGTTTACAGTTTACGGTTTCGAGAACCTTCGCCACTCTGGTCTAGACGGATGTTTATGCACTGTATGGGAAATATTACTTTGTTGACAAAATATTACAAGAAACGTATAGCTACTATTTCTGTCATTGATCTTAAATAATTAATAGACGTAGTTGACTGAAATTTAGAATAAGTCTTTAATCGAAGATTACACCGGATGATCCTTAGCTGGATGTAGATTTGCTAAGATAGACCAAAGGAAACATTTCTGGTCGTTATTTTCAATATTCAAGCAAGCTCTTTTATTTTTTACGAAATCTGGCAGTATTTTAAACGTTCCTCCCATGTAAGATTCTATTCGTGTCATCCTATAATCAATTCCTTCATACCGACTAAATTGTAGCCCAGATCGAGGGGTATTACTTAAAGAACTAAGTCTCTTGTTATTATCATTCAAATGATTATGAGTAAGAATGCTATTTTTATTTAAAATCCAAGAAGTACTGTTGTAATACACTACTACTTCTTCATCATTCTCCTGTCGATGGAAAATAACACGAGTTACGAACTGAACTCTATATTGATAAAGTTCATTCATCCGCCGCTGTAAATCGGCGAAAGTAAAAGCAATAAGAGTATGTTCATCTCTTCCATTGCTTTCAACTGATACGTTTACAGTGTACAAATTCTCATTTTCCCTAGAGATAGTAGGTTGTTCTTCTTCTTCAGTTCTAAATAAATGATCAGGAATTAATTTTTCTACTTGGATTTTTTTCTTATTTATGAAGAGAGTTGATAAATCGATTACTTTCTGTCTACTGTTATCACGTCTTTCTGTTTGATCTCTTATGATATCTCTATTTTTCTGTACGGAATCTTTATGTTTGGTAATAATATTATTATAGTATTCTCCAACTCTTTTTAGTACTTCTTCTCGGTTTCCGCGAGTTGATAGGTTCTTGTTTTTCAGAAATTTCTTTAATTCACTTGTCTCTTTTTCTTTGTTATCATTGTATTCTTGTTTTAGTTTTGTAATGGTGATATTATTTTCTTTTATCTCATCTTCCAGAATGGTTCGTAATCTCGGTTCTGGTTTGTAGTCGGATGGTCTGTTCTTATTATTAGTTCTTTCGTTTCTGCGTTCAATTTTAATTTTATCTTCAGCTATCAAAATATACTTATTAAGATGGTTTATTATATTATTTGTTATTTCATGTTTCTTAGCTCCATTTGTTTTGATTTTATTAATTTTCGCATAAGTCCGCAGTTCATTATATGTGTATAGCGATAATCTTTTGTATAACCGCTTTGTTGTTTGATATAACCTTTTTACAAAGCTGAATAACCTCTGCAGTATTCATCATTTAATAGGGGAACATTTTTTATTAATGAATTTCTCCCGACTGCGTTTTCTTAGTCGTAAAGAAAAGCACTGGTTCAGTATGCGTTTCACTGAGCAAGCGCTGTCTAGGTTGTCTCCGATCAGTCAAGAAAGTTTCAGTAGAGTTCCGTAGATAGCAGATGTGTTTTGTGTTTCACGGAGCAAGTGCTATCTAGATTCTCTCCGATCAGTCAAGAAAGTTTCAGTAGAGTTCCGTAGATAGCAGATTGTTTTGTGTTTCACGGAGCAAGCGCTATCTAGATCCTCTCCGATCAGTCAAGAAAGATTCAGTAGAGTTCCGTAGATAGCAGATTGTTTTGTGTTTCACGGAGCAAGCGCTATCTAGATTATCTCCGATCAGTCAAGAAAGTTTCAGTAGAGTTCCGTAGATAGCAGATTGTTTTGTGTTTCACGGAGCAAGCGCTATCTAGATCCTCTCCGATCAGTCAAGAAAGATTCAGTAGAGTTCCGTAGATAGCAGATTGTTTTGTGTTTCACGGAGCAAGCGCTATCCAGATCCTCTCCGATCAGTCAAGAAAGATTCCGTACAGTTTAGCAGGTAGCGGATTGTTTTGTGTTTCACGGAGCAAGCGCTAACTAGATTCTCTCCGATCAGTCAAGAAAGTTTCAGTAGAGTTCCGTAGATAGCAGATTGTTTTGTGTTTCACGGAGCAAGCGCTATCTAGATCCTCTCCGATCAGTCAAGAAAGATTCAGTAGAGTTCCGTAGATAGCAGATTGTTTTGTGTTTCACGGAGCAAGCGCTATCTAGATCCTCTCCGATCAGTCAAGAAAGATTCCGGACAGTTTAGCAGGTGGCGGATGTGTTCCGAATCGCGAACCTTTCATTCAATCAAATAATTTCTGAAACAATTTTATTACATAATAAATGGAAGAATTAGAAAAGAAAATGTATGTTTACCGTCGCAGTTACAAGTACTACAATCGTATAAGTAATAGCTTACTTGTATCCAAATTCCTCTTTTCGGCAGCAGGAATGTCTGCGTTTCTAGTGCTACCGTTAGCTTCTTTAAGTTTGGGTGCTGTTATCATCGAAATAATTGAAAAGCAATTAAGCGTTGCTGATAGAAAAGCAGAATTTAGGACTATTTATGATTTTTATACTGAGTTGTTGTCAATGCTAAAATGCGGACAATTAACAATTGAGGAGGTAATTCAGAGAGAAACAGAGATGCGTAAAACCTTTCGATTTTTTCACCGCGAAAAATATATGAAACAAGTCCGTCTGAATGGTTATAAATATTACAAGAATGAATCTATGAAAACACAAGAAAATCAAAAATATAAAATTTTTGCAAAACCTCCCACCCCAGACTTTAAAGATTGAAGATGTTGTTAAAATATCATATCTACACACATATACATATGTCTGGGGTAGCCCCGTATGGGGAGGAAACTCATCTTTGAGTTTTTTTCGCCATCACTCACTATCAACGGATTGCTGGTAGCGGGATTCGATCTCACGACATCGTTGATACAATGGTTTCTAAGTTTGCACGACTTAGAGCATTCTGCCAACGGTGCCCGAAAAATCTCCGCAACGAAAAGTTTTGTGATGTGAATCATCTAATGCGCAATGAGATTTCCTGTTTTTTTGTTGCCTTAAGAGCTTTATCAGTACTAGAGGTAGAATTGTTGGATACGTTGAGGAGATTTTAATCTGATGATATGATAAATATCGATCAGAGAGAATCAAGTATATATAACTGCTGATATTGAAATAAGTTTAACGTTGAAAGATAATGAACCCGTACCATATAATGTTTACTGTGTTATATATTATGAAAGAAAAGCTACATTAGATATTATCAATAAAAATATGTATGTGAGTTTGTGAGCCTGGATTTTTATTTAATAAAATCATCCACTAATAAATGGAGTCCACAAAGGAAGTCTTGAATACAATCAGAATGAATAAATACAATGAGACAATCAGGAAAGAAGAACTAGTTCTAGGTTTGAAATATGCTATTGTTAAAATGAGAATTGCTAAGACAAAATATGGTGATAAGTTGGTTGTAGTTATTAATCATAATGACAAACCCTGTGATTTGTTTATAACTCAGAAATATAATGCCATTGCTAACGAATTACTTTTAAAGAAAAATCTGGTTTTGCAGCCTATTGTACGCGAAAACAAGAACAAAGAAACATATGTGGATTTAGAACTGTTTACTCAGTAATATTTGAAAAAAAAAAAAATGTAAAAAAAAAAAAAAAAAGAAGTAGTAGTATATTGTAGTATTTTATATGTAGTAAAGGGTAATATTCTCATTTCTTGTATCCTTTATTTTGGAAGTAAGAAAATAAAAATGTTCTTAAAAAGGGGGGTAATTTGGTAAAAAGGATGTTAAAATTTAAGAAATTGATGTTAAAATGGGGTTTTGAAATTGGGGGGAGGGTGCAGTGGGAGCGGCTATTATATACTACTGTCGATAGCCGGAAATATCAGGGATTTAAAATGTTTCGGGATAAAAATCATGTAATTGCACCTTGCAGAATTGAAAATAATGTCATGCGTCGCTGCATAATTTGTACAAATCTTCAAAAGGAGATTTAATGCGTTCGCCGACGGTGCCATTAGAACCATGTCATCAGCGTAAGCGATATAATTCAAAAACACACCAGAGATGTTACAGCCTACACGGCTCTCCATTAATTGTTTACAAAGGTCATCTATAAAAACATTAAATAAAAGCGGTGAAATAATTCCCCCTTGTTTAATTCCGTTAGCAGCATGAAAAGGAGCGGACAGTTTTGACCCGCACTTCGCAGAAACTCCTGATGAACATACCAATTTGAAAGGAAATCAACCAGCAGCTTTGGCATACCCCTTGTTCGTAACGGTCAAAAGTTTTTTGTATATCTAGAAAACAACTGAAAACAGGACTTCCAAGACCCAGATAATAACACACAGTTTGCTTACATGGAAAAATACAAAAGTCGGTGCCATGCTTCTGTTTAAAACCAAACAGATTAAAAGATGTCTTTAAAAAATCAATTGAGTGTTTCAATAACAAATGCTCAAGTAGCTTCGAAAAAACTGTTGTAATAGCAATGGGGCGCTAATTATCGATACTTGTGAGGTCCCCGCATGTGTTCTTTAACAGAGGTATGATCTGGGTATGATCGTAACCTTCATCAGGTCTGGCGAAAGACAACTGTGAGCGAATGCGCAGGTAAAGTATACTGAAAGTAAAGCGCACAGGCGCTGCCGGTTAGTATACTTCACATGCTCGGCAGACAGACCGTCATCGCCGGCTGCTTTGTTCGCTTTCAGTTCTTTCGAAACCACTTCATCAATTTCATTACTCGTAAACAGCTCGTAAAACTAATTCTATTAACTTCGCAATCGCAGTCATTAGCACAGCTAGGCGAATGCGAATCACTGGAGTGGGAACGCCATCTTACCACTATGTTGGACTCTCCAACCTGTCCATCTAAAGTGGACGCTAGCGCATGCGGGACACTATTGACGGTTCGAAAGGTCGACCACAGATTCTTACGATCACCAAGGTAAGCTTCAGCCATCTTGTCCGCGATGTGCTTCTGCCGAGAAGATTTACACTGTTGCAAAGCCGACCGAAATTCTTTGCGTTTCATTAGCATACTGCTATATAAACTGCCGAGGCTCGGTTTACCAGATTCTCGCCACATAAGGTAAGTGGAACGGTATTCAGCGTGCACTAATTTTACTTCAGAATTCCACCCCGGAACAGCTTTGTCCGCCCTATTTGACGTCACAGAACTGCAAGAGCCTTCCGCAGAAGTAGAGAGTGACGACACAATTTGATCATGTAGGCTTTTTACCTGGACCCGATGACTTGCACTGCTGCAGTGAACATCCTGGCACTCAACTGCATCCTGGGGAATACTGATATCAGATAGTAACCTTTCTGATAGAGAGTGATATGCCTGCCTACAGACATGTCACTCCACTTAGGGGCTGACCTCTTCTGTGGGTACAATCAAAGTTATTGATATTAGATTACGTAGATGGTTGGAAAGTACAAAGATAATGTCTCCCGGTACAGGCAGGGTTCCGGAAAGGGTACAGTAGGATAGACCAGATTTTTGTGTTGACTAAATCAGTAAGAAAATATGTCGGGAAAAGAGGGGAAAGGTTGTATGTGGTATTTCCTCTTTTGGTGTAAAGATTGTGTTTTTGAGTGTTATTTTGTGTTTATTTCGTCTCCCTGCCATGGTCACACGGGATTTTTGGAAATCGTTCATTCATTCATCTTTTCTTTATAACAGGAAATCTCCAGACAGAAGGAGAGCAGAGTGGTCACAGAAAAGCAGTAATTCCAAAGAACAGTTTTCCGATTGTATTTTCCCCTGTCTGCTGCAAGTTTAGAATAACCCAATTGAATTTTTAATCTACAATCAGAAACCGTCCAGGATCAGAAAGGAAGGGCGGATTTTTGATAATACCCAACCAAGAAACAGAACCAACAGTACGAACAAAAAAATTCAAATAATTTACAGACTCTGTCTGAATATATCGTGCTACAACGACGAAACGGGGGCAACATGGTCAGAGTTTCGAAAGGTCACTCTTGGGCAGCTTGCAAAAAAAACTAAAAACTTGCGACATTTGGTTGTTCATTAAATAAGTTTGATCGATAAGATAACAGAAGTGATATTATTCATAGTATATTATGCCGTCTAACTCCGGTCACCTGGTTAAGGAATGGATCGCCGTTACCATTGGTAAGACGGAATGTGGAGACGCTCTAACCTTCCAAGTTTTTGCTCATCTTTAAAAATCATACTCTTCTCACTCTTTTAACTTCCCTTTTCTCTTTTCTTTATTTTCAATTATATTTTTTTTGTATCTTTTATCACCTGCGCGTTCGGGAATCTCACTTTGTGTCCTGCCGCCTGTTCATCAACTGTCAGGCTCTGGTCATGATCTTCGCGCCGGCGTGGTACATTATGCAGTCTAACTCGGGTCACGATTGTCACCTCGTTAAAGCACAACTCTTACTAGAAATGATCTTTTCCGTATGAAATAGTTTTTCGGAAACGTTTTCGGAAATACCATTACTTTCCACCCGAAACTACTGATTCTCTTGTTAGCGCTTGTCGACTATCTCCAGCCTTCCTGCTCCCCGACGCGGCGGCTCGGCGCAAAAGATTTGAAAACTGAACGTGCCTTGGTTAAAAAGTGAGAAAACCAAGCAAATAAAAGAAGTAATAAACAGAAGATAATCACATCCTTATGTGTGAAAGATTTGTCAGTGGACGTTGAAAATTCCGGCAAACTTTTCGTTGGGTGACGGGAAAACTCGGCAAGGCCAAAAGCGCAAAAAATTCGTAGATACGAAACGAAACAATGGAGAAAGGTGGAGATTTTAGAAGCTTATAATTCCATATGGGAGCTAAGTATATTGTAAAAGGCAGGATAACCAAGAGGGGTCCTTTAAGGAATGGATCACATTTACCATCTCCTTTGCCTTGCCCTCCACATTTACCCCTTATATAACTGACGTTAGAGAATTCCCATTTGTCCTTGAAAACATAGATCTTGGTGAAGCGTCCAGTATGCTGAGGTTTTGGAAAATCGGCCTTATAACAGATGTGTGGAAAAGCAAAGGAAATTGTGGTAGTGGAGACGGAAGGAGCGGAAGAGCGGTTTAGCAGAAGTAGACGAGATTGGATGCAAATTAGAGTGAAGCCAAGCCAAACTAATCGGAATACCTTCAATATTTTGTGAACCAAAAGTTAAATCAATCACCAAACGAAAGACTACGCTCCCTATATGTCTTCGAAGAGTTGAGTAATTTCCCAACCGCTCGACGCTACCAAGATTAGTCAGCCTTGGGGCTTCGGATCAGGACACCAAGGTGGCAACACTCATTATTTCAAACTCAAGTAAAAGAATAAAACTCACTTTTCGCAAATTGTAGCGTGCTACTCCACCATCTTTACTCTGGAAAACGAGTGGTTGCAGTGGTACTTTTCTGTCAGCTTCCCCATCCGCACTTGGCAAGTTGAACCTGTACATATTCAGAGCTTAAGTTTCGATTTGTTCAGAGAACCTACACTGCCAGACGTTCGATAACGGGTTGCAAATGTTTACGCTTTCTTGTGTTAAAGTTATGAGAATACATCAGTTACGAACTTTTATTGCTGTCTTTTCGCGAAACACGACTCGGCAGCTTTCCGCACTACAGTGAGAATCGACAAAAGTAATTCCGGCTTTGCTTTCTGTCTTGCGAAAATTTTCACTTAGTGTAAGACTGTAAGTGCCTATAGAACTACACTGACCTCATGATCTGCATTTCTGTAAATTTAAATGGTTTGGATTTTCCACCGCCCCAAGTTCCATGGAAATACTCGGCGATCATGGAATGAAAGTATATGGCCTTTGCCTCTTCGTTGAAGTATCTCTCCAGTGCAGTCTCACGGAACTGCCTAAAAAAGGATTATTAGAATCAGTGGACTTTCCGATCTCCAGACTTAACTGGATCTCCCGGACAGTGAAGTCATCTACAGGGTAGAAAAAAGTAAATAAAAAAAGCTTAAAGGACCAGTCGCACTATTAACACTTCAACTTACAGTATTTTAAAATATTTCAATACTTTAAAACTAGGCTGTGGTTTCAACAAATAACCCACGGTTTTGGCTGTTTTAAGCCTTTTCCGAGACCCGTTGACCTGTAGCGAAAACAGGGAAACAATTTACATAGCCGTTTTTTCTGATGGAAACATTTCTCGCAGACAACCGTTGACAGCGTGATACACATCAAAGGTAACAAAGTGAGAAAACCAGCGTGGTTTTCTTAGAGGGGTTAGAATATACCGTGCATTGGGGTCTCTGAGTTTAGAAATATATGGAGTGATTATTGAAGTAGGTTGCATTAGTATTATCGGTAAGACAGGTCCTTTAAGGAGCAAGAAAGGAGCTTCATCCTTGCTTTCATGTGGAAAACTTAAGACTTCGCGACTCTCTCGCTGGAACTGATGAACATGGAGAAGAAATACCGGGAAGCTTGATCGTCTGTACATGCCATCCGAGATAACAGATACAGCTACAAATCAATGAACAATGCTACGACGAAATAACGTACAATGAACAGTGCTTCAGGCGAACCGTGCCGAGACCTATTGCCTATTTGTTAAAAGCCGGTCAACGGTAACAGCGGGTGCTTTTGACAATATAACGCATTCTCAGGCCCTATTTTCTCTCATTACTTCTGGCGTGAATCTGTCTGTTGTCAACCCTTAAAATTTCGGTGCGATCATTCTTCAGTAATATTGTATGTGAAGAAGCACTCTCAAGCTGATGTTATGGCGAGGGGTGTGGTAGGCCGGACATATATGGTAAATGTCCTTATATACAGTCATCGGAGTCAGGTCAGCCTAGGGCGTCTGGTGACCTACTACACGTGCAGACTTCACGGGTTCATTGTGGATTCCCCCGATCGATTCACACTAAGGTTTGCGTACCGAACCCTAATAGGCTATAAACCACCCATCACACACTAGGTCCTTCAGGCCGGCCCACTCTAAAGAGCTTTAAACAAGACTCATAATAATGACCTATGGTCCGTAAAATAAACAAAAGGTTTTATTCTTTGGTATAAAGGTAGTTACAAAAATAAACAACCTTTAGGTCAAAAGGGTGGTTCCCGGTCGAGTCTCGGAAAAGAAGTGTGTAGAAGATGATTCATGCTCCCGGATGAGTCAGGAACGTCGAGTTAATAAAATAGTACACGTTAAATAGTTATCACGACAGTATAAAGGATTAGACATACTCGACAGAAAGGGAGTAACGCTGCCTAACGGCGGCAGAAGTTAGCAGTACGGGGTGCAGATGGCATCACCGTAACAGTAAGGTTCAAATGACAAGGTAGCTTGTCAGAAATTATTCCTGTCCGAACTTGTGTTCGCCAAGGAGTCTTATCTCCCTACATCTTTAAATCGGCCGGACTATTTACAACCTGCTTACTTTTATAAAGACCATGCCTTCAGCAACATAGCCTACGCGGGCGTCTTGCTTTTAGTAATCCTTGGCTGATCCACACTCACCAAATATGTCACTAAGTTGTCAATGGAACTTATCAAAATCTGCCTTGAAGTTAACCTCTGAAAATGTGAGTATCTGCATTTCAACCCTTCGTCAAATGGTTCGAATGCATAAACTTCTATCTCTCTTGGATAATTGATCGTCAAATCACCAGACTCTCTGCGATGGCTTGTCATAACATTCAAACCTTCATCGTCAAAATTATGCTCTTCCGTTTTTCAAAAAGTTTGGAAACCTAACCGTACCGCATATGGGCGCATTGTCACCAACTGGGCCGCTACAATTGTAAAGCTTTGGAAAATTTGCGCAGCACCTTCTGCGCTCCTTTTGTATTATTTCGTTCAGAGGTCACTCTGCGAAAGAAGGAGGTTAAAACTTGCGAAACTATGTCATAACCATACATTAACGGAGAAGTTAAATATTCAAGATGCAATGTTACCCCTCTGGATGTTCCCTCGTCGCTTTCAAAGTTCATGGACAACAGAGCCCAACCAGCACACGACGTTATCCACTGCTTCCTGCCCTTTTATATGTTTTACTAATTTTCTTTGATTTACTCCGCTTTTCAAAAATGACTTGACTTACTTGACTTAAGTCCCATCCGGCCTTAGTGGCCGTCTCGGGGCCTCTCTCCTCGCGAGCGAATGTATACGCCGCCTATACTGCTCTCTGCTGTGTGACAATCTGAGAAGACTAGGGAGGTTGTACTCGGAGAAATTTTCCTTCCAGCGCTTCGGAGGGCGACCTCGAGGGCGAGAACCGTGGATGTGACCACGGTTTTTTTCAAAAATGACTTTTCAAAAATGACGGGTTACAAATAAATTACTTACTTACTTACCAAAAACCACAACGCAGAAGTCTTAAGCTACGTGAAAAAGTCTTAAATACTTTAAAGTCTTCAGTTGGCGTGGCGTAATTATCTAAGTTCCACTGCTTTTCTGTTGAACATTAATTTGGTTAAACCTATTGCAATTTATAACATGCACCGAAGGGCTACCTACCTGTGGTACCAATTCTGCACCGAAACGCCATCCGCTTCTCTCTCGCTTAAATAGTTCGGCAAGTCATTTTTGATTCGTGTCCATAGTAAAGGGGGTATACGACGCACAGGTGGCATGTGGTACTGATATACGTCATCAAGGACAATGTCATCAAGTGAGATAAGATCTTCTAGTTCCGTTTCGGACAACCCACTTTTAGAAGCGGTGATATAAGCCAACGCATGGAAGACGAGCAATCGACCGTGCTGCAAGTGAAAGATTTTCTCTGTAGAGGGAGGATTAGGTGCGTGGGTGGGTGTATGAACATATCTTGTAAAGTTTTTCTATCAGATAACCTCGCTCTATTATTCACGGTCCAGAGATTGGCCAAGTAGAAATTAAGTCAGAAGACATCAATCGCTGTGACGAGCCGCTGGATTTAGCATATGATGCTTGAGAAGACATTTGTACGTGCACATCCCGGATCTTAAACACCTGTAGCCTATCAGACTTTATAATTGAGGAATTTTCCGTCCTATTTCTGTTTAATCCTAGAGCATTATTCTGATCGGTCTGATCGGACAGTTTTTCTGTCCCTAAGAACGGATGACTGAATAAATATATTATACTAACCCACGATATTTGGCATAGTTAAAAACAAGAGCTAGAAGCTCCTATAGCCCTTGCAAGGCTGGCTCAGAGGATGAAAGTAGGAATTTGTGGGTTGTGATGATTGGATCTGGGAAGTAATAATTTCTAAGCCAATCTTGTCAAGTCTGTAATGTTTCAGCCAAGATTCATGGTCCTAGCACATCTGGAAGTACTTTAACTCAGACTACCGGAATTCCGTACCCCCTCTCCTTCAAATCCCCTCAGTGCCCAAATCCGGTCCGGTTCTGTCGCTGATCTATCTAGGGCTTGTGCTTGTTCTTCCCACCAAGTTTCGTCCCGACCGCTTCACTCTGACCATATCATACGATTTCCGATCTTCCTCTCCCCCCCCCCCCCCATTCATCGGATCCGGTGCTGACTTGAAATGAGACATTTGAGACTTGAGGTCTTTCCAAATATCAAGTTTCGTGAACATCCTAGAACCGGTTCGAAAGTTATATGTACTTCAAGATTCAGGATTCTCCCTCCACTTCCCCACGATGGTCGGAGGTCTTGTGCTTGTTTTCTCCCACCAAATTTCGTCAAATTTCGTCCCGATCGCTCCACTCTAAGCGTGTCATGTGATTTCCGGTTCCCTTTCGACTCCCCCACATTCACCGGATCCGGTTGGGACTTGAAATGGGATCCGATTACCCGTTCGAAAGTTATACATGTAACTAAATTACGGCTCCCCGTCCTCCCCCCCCCCCCCCCACGATGTTTGGATCGGGCAAATGACTGTTTCTATGTTAGTTTGGTCGAGTCCCTGACATGCCAGCCAAGTTTCATTGTTCTAGCACATCTGGAAGTACACATGACTCTCGATCATCGGACCGAATGACCGACAGACCGACGGAAAAGTGATCGATATATGGCATTTGGCCGGAAGGCAAGTGCCACAGAAAAAGAGAGTATGGAAAAGGGAAAGATAGAACACAAAAAGAAATAGAAATAGGACGAGAATCAGAACTATACTAAAAAAAAAAAAAAAAAGTAGCCTTCGAAACAATCGATCTTACAGACGGACATGTGGACAGACGTAAGATGCTATAGACAGAACTCGCTTATGTTCCGGATCACCCCAAATAATCAAGGAATTCTAAAGCTTAAATTTTATAGGTTAGGCGCTCGTACACCCTATTCTTTGCAGATTAACATTATACTTACCTGGATTTCAATCCTTTGAAAGAGCATCATAATAGAATCAATAACCCCAAGTGCCAGATGTGTATCCTGAAGTTTCGTATACGACTTCCATCTGCAAACCTCTGCGAAAACCAACTTGACAAAGATCGGCAGGGAACAGTGGTTGATGGCGTTTTTCACAATCTCCCACTGATGGGGTACCAAATCTCTGTGACACTCCGCCAGCCACTTCCTGATAACCTATAACAAAGAACACAGACTGGTTCATCATCTTAAAGCGCAAAGCGTTGGATATACTAGTCATCTTCTGCTTTCTCAAGCCTTTCAAAATCTTCATTTTCAACTCGAGAAATCGCACTACACCAAATCTTCAGAGCAGATTCTTGATTTAAGAAGTTGACTGACACGCCGCCTAATAATTGCTATTGTTATTTATTTATTTGTCACCCAAGTCAAAAACAAGCTATGATACTTGTGTAGTAAAAGAAACGGAGCGGAGACATGAACCCAAAACCTGAGCCTGTACAAGAGAAAAATACAGACAATTAACTCTTACCTCTATGGCTAATTCTGTCCCAAGAGCTTCAATCTCTACGAAGTTTTCCTGCGCATCGATAATCCTCCGCAGAAACCGGTAATCGCTAGATAGTTCGGGCTTAGAAGGCTCGTTAGAACACGACGCAACTACCTAGGAATAGACACGTTTATTGAGATACCTCTGGCAAAGATAGCCGCGGCCTCGTAAACAAATATCTCCCTTGAAACAGTTCACTATAAGCATCCATGCAGCCAAAACTGTTGCTGCGCCGCGGTTTCAATGTGAGCGTTTAGCGAAGGGCAAAATAAAACTTGGGCTTTTAAAAAGTGACACACTAAAATAGCAGTGACAATGGCACAACTAACGATAATGAACGTCCCTACTGAAACTCAATCAGTCGCACACTAGCGCTTGATCCAATAACATCGTATTCTGATCACAGCGAATAAAAGATAAAACCACCACTGTTTCCTCGATGTGTGCAGACCGCATCTCAGCTTTACTAGAAATTTCTAAAACAGCAAGTTTGTCTCGTTTTGCAAGCGTAGTGGGTAGCGCTATGAGTATGGCCCGTTTGCGAAGCGTGGAAAGCCAAACTGTAACTATCATGTATTTTGTGCGGCCAATTGGCCATTAAATATATATTCATTCATAGGTCTCGGCGCTACTCCCTAGTGTTATTTTGCTCTGGTTTAGCACAAGCAGAGCAAAATAACACTAGGGAGTATCCCCACGACCAGCAATACTAGCACTACTAGCGATAGAGAACGTCTCCAATGAAACTCATTCAGTCGTTCACCAACGATAACTTCATCTTCTGAAAATTGCAAAAAAATGATACAGCCATCATTGTTCCCTTGGTGGGTGCAGACCGCATCTTTGCTTTACTGGAAATTTCTAAACCCGTAAGTTTGTTTTGCTTTAAATGCCACAAGCGTAGTGGGCGGCGCTACAAGTATGACCAGATTGTTAAGCATGGACAGCATAGATCTTGAAGCTACTCGCTAGTGTTCTGAGCACAAGCTAGCATGATCGTCCGCTATTTCTAGAACTTGCCTCTACAAGTGAAGAAACTGAGCGGATGCAAATATGTAGATGGCGTGAGGGAACAGTATTATTCGCCATTTTTAGAACTCGGTCAAAAGTAAGAGAAACTATCAGCCGCTCTTTCTATGACTTAGTATGATTCAAACAACTATTCACTTGTTGAGTTTCTCTCTCTCAGTCTTTAACAACTTCTACTAGTTCCTTTTTACACATACTATAATAAGCATTGTAAAGAGTAAGTCCCAAATGAAACTACTATGTCATCGCAGAGCAACTCAGCATGATCGTCCGCTACAGTGTCAGAAGTGTAATAACAGATAACACAAGGATGCGCAGTTAAAACAGATAATACGTAACAGATAACACTTCGGATGTTGTCCGCTGTGTTTCAAAATGTTAAGCATAATAAGCGTTACCATCAGGAAGAGCCGAAAAACCGCCAAAAACCAACTGCTGAGTTCTCCGACATCATGACGGTAAAGAATAAAGTCAGTAGATGCTCTTTTGACTGTGTTTTGGCTCTTTCTAGCAAAGCTTGTTATGCATAACATTTCGTGCATAAAGTTTTCAAACATAACAGATAACATCCCAAGTGTTATCTGTTACACATTATCTGTTGAAACCGCGCATCCTTGTGTTATCTGCGATGAAACTTATGACAGTGTATCACTACCACTATACAACCCGAATACATAATAACCGACCACGTTACCCGACCAACCAACTTCCAGAGTGAGATCAAACTTGACATCTCTCCATAAAAAAAATTCTCTATTAAAAAAAAAACTTTCCCAAAATACTTTTCCTTCGCACAAGCTCTTTCAATTCCTCCAAAAAGGCCCAAAATGACTTTTTTTGTAGTTGTATTTAGTCGGTATTAGTTTATCTGATCATTTTATTTTTGTTGCTCCCTCTACCACTCTCAAGTAAATGTGGGCTTCATCGGAACGTACTGAATAAGAAGAGTTTAAATACATTCTGTTAGTATTCCTTTGGAAGTGTTCTTTGGGCGGTTTCTATTGGAAAGGGCGTTGTCAATTTCTTGTTCATGTTCTCCGAGTCTTTTCCGGACTTTCTCCCTGTTCTGCCGACGGTGTTGCCATAACAAAATAAAATTAAGGTAGCGAGACGAAATGTCGACCGGGTGTTTCCAGCAGGACGTGGACTGATGCAAATAATGAAACTTACTGAATTTTTTGGGAGGGTGTGACGACCCAGGGTCACCAAGTACGGTAACACCACTGGACGTCACTGTGTTGCCTCTAGCCTACTGGCGTACTAGACGCCGTCCCGTTAGAGACTCCAAAATAACATAGGCAAAGCCTATGGCCAGGGCTTCCACTTCTAGGGAGATTACCCTATTTTAGGGGAAAATCGCTTCTTTTAGGGACACTTATTTTGAATCTAGGGATTCAGGGAAATCTGGGGTAAAGTAAGGGTTTTTAGGGATATTCAGGAAAGTTCGATTTTTTCAAACGAAGGCTGAAAAATTCGTATAGATTGCATCAGCATTATGCTCAGGCTTCTTGAAAAACTGGCTTATGTTGCGAAGACCAGTGCGAAATTTTGCAAGACTGAATTTTTCGCGCTGATCTCAGCAACGATCAGTGCGAAATTTCAAAACAGATAAAGGGTGGAGTGACATTCATTAGGTATTTAGTAATTTAGGCAGCCTAGTATTTAGTTTATTTTTAAGCAATGCCTTTGATTGGTGTAAACTGCCGACATAAGGGAGTATTGGCTAGGCTATGCAGCAATTGTAGAATAGGAGCATGCGACCTATGCACTTAGCATTAGGGATTCTTTCAATCTGCTGGTGATCTCTTTTTGCAAATCCACATGGGACTATCCGAATAGAGCACCAGCTGCCTTTGTAAAAAAAAGACCAAAGGTGCAGATGGGATCCCAAAAACGTAAGATTTGATCCAGATAATGGGGTCTTGTCCAGATCCAGTCTTCGACAGGCTAATCATCAGCGAAAACCGAGCTCAGATATTCTACCTATATATCTATCTATACCTCTATTAGCCATATCTATTTTGATGATACTGACCGAAACTTCCTGCTTTACTTATGCCAAATTTGCGGTTTCGCCCGAATTCCGAGCGAACTACTAGACCAGCAAAAAAAGAAAATTCAGAAACGAATCCAGCGTATCTCCTTATCCCTATAAAGAACACCTAATCAACTTTAAACAAAACTTCGACTTAACAGGCTCAGCGTCTTTTCTTACCCCTTAATCTATTATCTAATCAATTTCAGATAAAACTTTTGCTTTTAATATATTTTCCGATTTTGGCCGGATTCCAGGCGAAATAGTTGTCCAGCGAGAAAATGGTTTTCATCATCGTGTTCAGCGTGTTTTCTTACCCCTAAATCAAACATTTAATCAACTTCAAATGAAACTTTTACTTTTACAAACTTTCTGTTTTTTGCCGGGTTCCGGACGAAATACTTGTCCAACAAGAAAATGGTTTTCACCATCGTCTTCGGCATGTCTTTTACGCCATAATCACTATCACATTAGCTGTTTAAAAATATTTTATTAAAAGTATTATAACCCCCACCAAATAGAGGGCTACAGAGCCCATCTACGAACTTGACCTTACCCTTGACACAAACAATCCTCACACCAAGTTTCATCAAAATATATCATTCCCTTCGAGAGTTATCATGCTTAAAGACGGACGGACTGACAGACGGACGGACAACTTTTGCGATGTCGTAGGTATCCCTCCACTTACGTTTTGGGATCCTAAAAACAGCTCATGTAACACATTCACTGGTGACCTGAGTGCAGAGGCGTTACTGGCCAAAATGTTTTTTTTGGGGGGGACGAGGCATTTACCGATTGGCTGGTAATTTTTACCGACAGAAAAAATGACTGTTTTCAACAACAAAAATGACGTTTTTGGAAGAAATCGACTGATTTTCAGAAAAACACACTGATTTTAAGAAAAACCGACAATTTTGACAAAAAATCGACCAATTTAAAAAAAAAAAACCGACTGTTTTGGTGAAAAAAATCAACTGTTTTGACGAACAATCGCGGCGCTTCGCGCCAACCTGGTTCTTTTTTACCGACTGGCCGACAGCTTTGGAAGGGCGTCACCCCTCCCCCCCCCCCACCAGTTGTGACGCCCCTGCCTGAGTGGGGTCACGAGTGAATGACGAAAAGGAAACTTCATCAACTGTCGGCATACCAAAAGCTGTCGCTGGCTTCAAGACGAAGGCAAACGATACGTGCGATAAAGTGCTGGAGATGACACTTATTTGAAGTTTTTTATGTATTCTCGTTGGTGTAAAAGGTGTTATATGTTATCATTATCTGGAGCAAAAAAATAACAATTTGATGCTGCGCTGTGCTTTTTTATGTAAATTTTGTTGAAATCTAGGGCAAAATGTCCTTTTTTCTAGGGAGAAAAATAGGGAGAAATCAGACCTAAACACGAGGAATTTTAGGGAAAATTGGTATAAATCGAAAAGTGGAAGCACTGCCTATGGCCTATATACCTCACAAAGTCTGGGGTAAAGAAAGAATACCTTTTATTGGTTCTAATCAATCACACAAAGACATTACTCCTCAGGTAGTTTATACTCACTTAGTAATACCTCTTTCAAAAGACCGAAGTTACAGTCTCCTTAACTTAAACAATCTATTATTTAGAATAACTATTATCTGGTTAACTTTTCTAACATAATTTACTTTCCTTATTTTTATGCATAATTTAACTATTATTTAAAGTTAACCATTTAATAATTATTATTCACTTTGTTACATTTTCCTATATCTTACGAATACAGTCACGGCTTGTGAGACTTCACAATAAATCCGTGACATATCTTCCCCTTAAAAGAGGCGAATGCCTTATTTTCACTTTACACACTCATATGACCCAAAGTCTGTCCTTTTTCTCCAAATACAAATTGACACTTCACTTTAACTGTTCACTGAATAAAATTTCGTGAAGCTTTTAGTTGAGTTCGCGTCTTCTGGCCCGGTATTTTCTGTGGGCCCTCTTTGCCTTCTTCTGGCCGCAGGGGAGTTTGTCCCCTTCTTCTCTCAGCCCACGAACGTATCACAAATCTCCAACCAACGGTGCTAGTCGCATAACCTCGGGTCTGCCAACACGACTGAAGGGTCGGTCGGCGACCAGGGTATCGCCGAAATGTTTGAGTAAAATGGCCTACTGCCAGCAACAGTGAGCGTCCATGGACCAGGCGATTCGCTTAGCGACCTGCTCCGGGACCAGGGTGGACTGGGGCACAGAGGATAAATTCCTTGGTACCTCAAGTGCTCGCTCTCCGATTCTCAGACCAACCGCATCCATGTTTCAGCATCGTATCACAAACCGGACTAGACCCGGCCTCGCTTAGATTCGACGACTCCATCTCGACAGACGGGGAAATTTTAGGTAGATTCATCATGTCATCGGTGTCGTGTGACAATCCAGGGTCACCGAAGATGGTAACGCCTTCAACACACTTTTGAAGTTGATTATCCACCCTCAAGTGGATTGATCGACACCTCGAGTCGAGCACCGACGCGTTGACGCTAGGATCAATCTCTCCCGACCAAGCTTCTTTGCACAAATCAAAAGGTCCTCTAGGGGGAAGTTCAAAAGGGGAATAGCCCATAGATTCCCAATGTGCTTTGCGGTTCGCAAAATGAGCGTACTGGGAGTCTGGCTCACTGGCCTTGTTGCAGTAACTGTCCAGTATCGCATCTTCCAGTTCTAGTCTCGAGCAAAAGTCCGCATAAATAGTTTCTATATCCACCGCAGGCACTGCATTTGCGGCCATGGAACCTCTTTTAGCAGCTCTGCGATCCCGGCGAGACTTCCTCATCTTACAGCTGCTAGCAAACAAGCTGTCATCCATATCCATGAATTCGTCAAGCCAAGGCTGGGTCGACAAAATCTTGTCAACTCCGGACACCATGTCGCTTGACCTATTGCCTTTTATGCACACTGAATTCATGAAGTGGTCAAAAATAGGAATATCTGTTCCTAAAACATCGTCCTTTGGAAGGTTTTCAACAACCGCAAACTGGTTCCAGATCATCGCTAGAAGCAAGTGGTCGGTTTTTTCTTTATTAAGCCTTTTAGCTTCAAGGAGTTCTGCTTCGAACTTGATTCTCTCAGCTTTCCAGAGTTCTATTTCCTCTTGTCGAAGTTTGAACTCCTGCTCTTTTTCAGCCTGTCGCGATTGTTCACGTTGGGCACATTGCTGCTCAAGAGCGAGCAACTGTTTTACCAGGTCCTTCATATCAAGTGCTTCGCTTTGTTGCCTGGTTAAAAACATACGTTACTGATAACTTCTGAATCCTGATAACCTTCAGTAATGAATGAGCTTCTGACCGAGTAAGGTTAATACGCGATGGCCGCTTGTATGTTTAGTCAGTGGCAGTGTCTTGTTTAATTGGTGATGAGCTGTGATCGAGAACTTTTAATCGTCGTTCATCAGGATGTTAAGCGGATAGGCTGAGTTCGGAGATTGGTGTTCGCCGGAGCTGAGTTCGAGATTGGTGTTAAGCGGGTAGGCCGAGTTCGGAGATTGGTGTTCGCCGGAGCTGAGTTCGAGATTGGTGTTCGCCGTGCCATATAACGGCTGATGATTAATGCACGTCAGCAGCTCCGTGGATAAATATTTGCTGCTTAGCTAGGTAAGCCGTTTCTGATCCAACGATTATTTATGATGGGCCGCCGCCGTAAAGTCCAGCGTGGTGGAGTCGACGGGGTATTAGATACATCGGCCACTTCCAGCGAGATGTCCCAGTCACCCCTGGCAAAGTTGGCTGATGATTTTGCCGTGATGTTGGCACTGGTTAAGGATAATGGAACAAAACTTGATTCGATCGATGGTCGCATTAAATCTCTGGAGCATAGGGTTATTTCGGTTAAAAATGCCCAGGGTGAGTCTCGCACTGCGGTTACGGAAGTGCAAGCCCGTGTAGCCTCAGTTGAAACGGAAACTGATTATTTAAAAAATCAGATAAGTGTTGTAACGAGTGAAGCAGTTGCACTGAAGGAATCCAATGCCGTATTGTCCCAAAGGCTGATGATGTGCGAGTACCAGGCGTCGGAAACAAACGTTATAGTGTGGAACATACCCTGCGAAAATTTGGAGGATGCTAGTGAAGCTTTCAAGGAAGTATGTTTGTCGGGCCTTGAAGTGCGCGAAGTTCCGAGGTTTACCGTTTTACAGAATATGAAAGATCAGAAATTTTTCAAAGTTAATGTGTTTTCGAGAGAACGGAAAATTGATCTGTTAAAAACGAGCAAAAATCTGAAAGGAAAATCTCTGAGGAATCAGAAAAATATTTTTATCAGTGATGACGCCCCTCCTTCGGTTCGTGAAGCTAGGAAAAGGCTGTACGATAAGAAAGCTAAGCTAAATGAGAAAGGAATTTCTGCTTGGGTCTCAAAATCGGTTCCACCGTTTATCTTTTTTGATCGTCAGAATGGGTCAAAAGCGAAGTACTCCGCTGGTGAATTAATTCCGGAGTTGGCTGCATTGCCAAGTGATAATGTAATTCAGCGTAGTCAGATAGGGGGAAGAGGTGATCGTGGTAGAAGAGGTGGAGAAATTGAGAACCGAAGTGTCGCATGTAGTAATATGGACCTTTTCTGATCGAATGTTGGTTGTTATGTGTATGTAGTATAAAGTTTAAGTAAAACAAAATATAAGCGGTTGTAGCGTATTATTTCTGTTATGAAGCATTCATCTTATTTACTTTTTCTGCTATTTTGTTTGCCCCGAGGTTTCGGTGGTTTTTTGTGTGCTATGTTTCTTGTTTTTTGCTTACTTATATCTTTTCTTTTTATAGAGTTTGTTCGTCTGGTTTTTCTCGGTTCTTGGTCGTGTCACCTACAGTATGGTAAGATTGTTTCATTTGCATTCCACTCTCCCCGTCTCCATTTTCATGAGTTAATCACACTGAATGGTTAGTCTGAGTAGGGAACGGCTGGGTTTTCTTGAGAACGATCCGATGAAGTTACATGATTTTGGGGGTGGAGTATTGCATAGAGATTTTGACGTTGGTGAACCTGTTGAAAACCCTGATTCACGTTATAAGTTTCTGTGTGATTTGAGTAACAATAGATGTCAAAGTGCTTTGAATATTTTTCATTTAAATTGCCAAGGGATTAGTAGTTCGTACCAGTTTTTAAATGAATTATGTTTGCAGTCAGCACCGCATGTATTAGCTTTAACGGAAACTTGGTTACGTAACCACAATTCATCTTTGCTTGAGATTGGTAATTATAAGCTGTATGTAACGAACAGAGAAATGCATCAACATGGTGGTTTGGCAATATATGTACGTAATGATTTTGAGGTAAAAATTAGAGATGATATGAGAGTTAACCGTGAAATGGTGTTTGAAAGTATGGTTATGGAATTGCAATTCCAGAATTTCAGAGGATTCATAGTTGTTGTGTATAGACCCCCGTCTTGCAATATAGATGAGTTTGGTTTACTATTAGAAGAGCAATTGGACAAGTTACCTATTTCCACTACGCCGTGTTTTATTTGCGGTGATTTCAATATGGATCTACGAACAGTAAATAGTAATTTTAAAGTCAGAGAACATTTAAATATGATGTTGGGTTACGGGCTACAGCCTTCTGTTAATATATGTACAAGGGTAAAAAACGATTCAGCGACACTTATCGATAATATATTTTTAAATACTGGGTACAGTAGTGCTGACGTCATAGTGAACGATGTTTCTGATCATTTTGGTTTATTGGTATCTATTCCGTCTTTATTGAACCAGTCTAGGTCAGAGCGTCATGACTTGCCGAAAAAAGACCTGAGCGTTATAAATGTATTAAAATTAAAGAAAGAACTTCAAGCGAAAAATTGTGATTATTTAGAAAGTGCAGATTTGGATGTGAATGATAAGTTTACGCTTTGGTACTCGATGATTAAGGATGCTGTAGTTACATGTTCCCAGATAAAGAAGAAGCGACATTATTTTGATTCGCCGAAGAAGCCTTGGGTTACGAAGAGCATTCTAGTTTCTTTAGCTAGGCGACAGCAGTTGTATAAAAAGTCAGTATTAAGTAATGATAATAATGATGTAGGTATTTATAAAACTTATAGTAATAAGCTGAATAGTATTCTCCGTAAAGCGAAATTTGATTACCTGAGTGATCGTTTTAAAAAGGCGGAAGGTAACCCAGGCAAGACTTGGAATGTGATAAAATCTGTGATTAAGCCGAATAAGCCTGAAGTCCTTTGTAGTATTGTAGATGGTGAAAACATTCAGCAAACTAGTGAGCGTATGTGTGAGCATTTTTCGAGTGTAGGCGGCAGGTTAGCGTTGTCGGTTGAATGGCACCCAGGTGATGGTGAGTTTACTCAATTTTTGCCTGATAGTAGTGACGTTTCTATGCATTTGCGACCAGTTACTGTACAAGAATTGTTTGACGTAGTGAAAAGTATGCGAAATAGTGCTTCGGGGTCAGATTTATTATCAACTAAAGTTTTTAAGTCAATTTTCCCTATAGTTGCGCACCAACTTTTGAATTTAATTAATTTGTGTTTCAAAAGTGGTATATATCCGGAATGCCTTAAAAGTGCTAGAGTAATTCCGTTATTTAAGGGGGGTGATAGGAAAAATGTGAATGATTATCGACCGATATCCCTTATTTCTATTATATCTAGGCTAGTAGAGAAACTTATAAATTTTAGGGCATCTGAGTTTTTGGAGAATAGGTGTTTTTTTCATCCAAATCAGTTCGGTTTTCGTAAAGGGATGTCAACAGAACATGCAGTATTATTATTGACAACATTTGTGCATGATGCTTTGGACCAGGGTTTTAAAGTGGCGTCTATATTTCTTGATATTGTAAAAGCGTTCGATACAGTTGATCATGCAATTTTAATTCAGAAGTTAGAACATTGTGGTATTCGAGGAAAAGCGCTGACATTATTCGAATCTTTTTTGAGTGGTAGGACCCATCACGTAGAAATTTGTAATACTAAGTCTAGTGATAGAGTAGTTGAGTATGGTGTTCCGCAGGGCTCCGTTTTAGGTCCACTTCTGTTTTTGGTGTACATTAATGATTTACGTTTTTCTGTTTCGGATCTGATAGATATTGTAGATGGATCACTCCCCAATTGTAAGGTCATTATCCCTAGTTTTGCTGATGATACTCATTTTACCGTGGCAGCTAAGACCGCATCCGATTTAATAGCAACAATGAAAAAGGGTATGGTATGTATAGATAAGTGGATGAGAGTAAATAAACTTTTGTTAAATCATAGTAAATCAGGTTTTGTTCTGTATGGTCGGTCTTCTAACTTTTATCCTTGGATTGTAGATGTACAAATGGATAGCTATGTTATCAAGCGTACTAATACTATACGGTATCTTGGAGTTATTTTGGATGAATGCCTTAGTTTTAAAGACCATATTTCGTTTATAAGTAGTAAGATAGCTAGAAATGTTGGAATGATGAGAAAGTTAAAAAATATGTTTCCTAATTCAGTGATGAGATTAATTTATTTCTCTTTAGTTCACCCTTACTTGGTGTATTGTGTGAGTGTTTGGTCCAGTACTTTCTCTGTTCATTTGCAACAGTTACGTGTGATGCAAAATATGGCACTACGCGTGTTGTCTGGGGATAGAAATAGAACGTCGGTAAGATCACGATATGTGCAGTTAAATATTATTCCTTTGTCTGGGCTTGGAAAATTTTACCGTGCATTATTTATGTTTAAGTATTTTTCGAACCAGGTTCCCAATTGTTTCCTGAATATGTTTATTTCAGGAGGTGCTGTACATAATTATCCAACGCGTAATGCTAGCGACATACGAATGCCACAGGTTGTTAGCACAAGGTCACTATTTTCACTACGTCATGCTGGGCCGATTGTATGGAATATATTGCCAGAATCGTTAAGAAGGTCAGAGAATTTGTGTGAGTTCCGTCGAGATCTTAAAACCCTTTGTCTTCACCAATATGAGTTTTAAATTGTTTTATGTTGATTTGAGTCGTTCTCAGGTTGGCCCAGATTCCGTTATGTTTATTTAATCATTTATTCTTTATTTATTTATTTGGTTTTGTTTGTTTTTGGAGACGGGATTTTGGAGTGTATAAATTTTTTGTTTGTTGGGTGTTCGACCAGGAACCGAGTAAGTGTTTTGTTTATTTTTTTCTTTTCTCTTCTTTTCTTTTTCTTATTTCTTTTTTTATTATAGTGTTATGTAGGTTAATCTCTCAAAGGGGGTTTGTTAAACCTCTTAACAAGTGTAAACTTCTAGAGGGTTTTGTAGTTCTTAGTATTTTTTTTCCAATAAACCCCATATATAATCTAATCTAATCTAAAAAAACTGAACAAGGCAATATCAAGAATAGCCAGTAACTTTGTCGCTACTAACACTCTAGGTGACAACTTCCGCAACGAAACTTCCGGGAGAAGTATTTCCACATCCAGCAGAACGTTAAGATCTACCAGGGGATACTTCCAATCCAGCCAAGAGTCGTTTGGGCACGCTGAGGTTAGCACGGCAAGTCAACTCGGACACCTGTATAGCGCAGCTATTTGTCACCACTAAAGCCCAGGTGACAATTTCCACAGCGAAACTTCCAGGAGAAGTATTTCCACACAAAGCAGAAAGTTTAGATCTACCAGGGGATACTTCCAAATCCAGGCAAGAATCGTTTGGGCACGCTGAGATTAGCACGATAAGTTAACTCGGACGCCTGTATAGCGTCAGCCTTACGCTGCCTATACCGGTCCGGTTTCTTTTTTTTTGTAAACTTCGTCGGCGAAGCGAAGCTTCAACACGACAAACAAACTATCCCGATGTGCGTGGCACCAATTTTGTAAGGGTCACTATTTCTAGTAACACCAGTCAATTTTTGTCACTGAGCAGAGCTTCAGAACGAAGAAAATGATCCAAATAGCGGAGTTCGTCAGGGTCACCTTTTCAAGTAATACGCCTTATCCACTTAGAAGGCAATCCGACTTCTGACACCAAATGTGACGACCCAGGATCACCAAGTACGGTAACACCAATGGACGTCACTGTGTTGACTCTAGCCTACTGGCGTACTAGACGCCGTCCCGTTAGAGACTCCAAAATAACATAGGCAAAGCCTATATACCTCACAAAGTAAGGGGTAAAGAAAGATTACCTTTTATTGGTTCTAATCAATCACACAAATACATTACTCCTCAGGTAGTTTATACTCACTTAGTAATACCTCTTTCAAAAGACCGAAGTTACAGTCTCCTTAACTTAAACAATCTATTATTTAGAATAACTATTATCTGGTTAACTTTTCTAACATAATTTACTTTCCTTATTTTTATGCATAATTTAACTATTATTTAAAGTTAACCATTTAATAATTATTATTCACTTTGTTACATTTTCCTATATCTTACGAATACAAGTCACGGCTTGTGATACTTCACAATAAATCCTTGACAGAGGGGCGGAGGACACACTAACCTTGACGTTTGGCGGAAGTTTTGTCGGCAACCAGGTCAGCTTATTCGTGTCATGTGCACTTCCAAGCTGGTCCACCGAGTCCAAGAAAATATACATAGGCATCTCAGGGGTTGCATACGTTAGCAGCTCTTTGAAGTAAGCCGTAAGCGGCACTAAGTCCGTCGGGATTTGCTCGAAGGGAATCAAGTAGTTGTATGAAATCTGGAAGAAAGTGAACGTTACAGTCCACTGAAAACACATATGACACGAGAAATGATACTTTTAGTGCTTGATCAATCCCTTCAAAATCTTTACAAATACTCTCGAAGCAGCAATTGGCAAAGTCAGTTGTCTTCTATTCTTCATATGTCAGTTCAGGGCCACCATGCAGTTACCACCATGCTCTTAAGCATTACTCAAATAGGTGTAATAATATAATACGGCTTCTGCAGCTTCGGCTTTTCCTCGGGGCGCACTGCAATAAGCTGCAGAAGGAGAACAGACCTTAATTTTATTTTGCCTTATGGAGAGCCAATCAGATCGCTTGGTTGGTTTCTACCAGCAAGTCGAGGAAAAAACGAACACCGCCAGATTACCATGAGTAGCACAAAAATCTAACTCTTGTGAAATCTGTATCAATAATTTTTCTTCAAAAGAACACGTTTGTTCTGTTACGACTGGTTGTCGTTAGTTCGATGAACAGTGCTCTCCATAAGTGAAGTTTTAGTTGATTCGCACATTATGATCATCAATTTTGTCCAGTTACTTATTTAATAGTACTTTTTAGGAAATGAACGGTTTTCCCGATAGTAGCTCAAAATACTTTACCGGTGTAGCAACAGCGCATGTTAAAGAAACTGAAACTTCCAAGTTGAACAAGGACGCGTATAAGGCATACAAATCTTGTATGGCACCACACAGCTTCTTGCACTTATTTGAACAGTGCTATAGTCGCTCAAATCATTCCCATCATCAATGTGTAACTAAACAAGATCGAGCTAGAGGTGCATTTGGCACTTGCAAAGTTAAGTCGGAGGATGACCTTGGGAGTGTGTCAACTGATCGCGGGCTTATTGTAATCCTTTTGTAAGTAAGTAAGTAAGTTATTTATTTATAACCCGCCGTTTTCAGAAAGCGGAGTAAATGAAGAAAATAAATAAAACACATTAACATACACAAAAAGACACTTAATTTCAATCGTCGGCCAGGAAGCAGTGTCGAAGGTCGTGCGCTGGTTGGGTTCTGTTGTCGATGATTTTTGATAGCGACGAAGAAACATCCAAAAGGGTAACACTTGCATCTTGAATTTTGAACTTCTCCGTCAAAGTATGGTTATGGCATACTTTCGACAAGTGGAGCAGGTGCTTTGCATATTTAAAATAACATGATCTCATCTTTTTTATCTCCTTCTTTCGCAGAACATGAGTGACACCAGAACGAAATAGTATAGAAGGAGCGCAGAAGGTGCTGTACAATTTTCCCAAAGCTTTACGATTATAGCGCCCCCGGTTGGGGACGATGCGCCCATAGGCGGTACGGATTGATCTAGAAACTTCTTGAACAACCGAAGAGCAAAATTTTGACAACGAGGATTTGAATGTTATGCCAAGCCATCGTAGAGATTCTGTTGATCTGACGACGAACGATCCAAGAGAGATAGAAGAATTAGCATTCAAACGATTTGACGAAGGGTTGAAATGCAGGTACTCACATTTTGAGAGGTTAACTTCAAGACCGATTTTGAGAAGTTCCGACGATAGCTTACAGACATTTTTGGTGAGTGTGGATCGGGTACGGCTTACTAAGAGCAAGTCGTCCGCGTAAGCTATGTAGCTGAAGGCATGGTCTTTATAAAAGTAAGCAGGGTGTAAAGAACTGAGACAAGAAGATATGGCCGATTTGAAAATGTAGGGAGATAAGACTCCCCCTTGGCGAACACCAGTTCGGACAGCAATAATCTCTGACAAGCTACCTTGCCATTTAAACCTTACTGAGGAATGACCATACCAAAATTTTAACAGACTGACAACAGACAGATTCACGCCAGAAGTAATGAGAGAGAAGAGGGCCTGAGAATGCGTTATATTGTCAAAAGCACCAGCTATATCTATAGAACATATATGAATAGCAGACTTCTCGCGGGTAGCCTGCTTCATCATTTTTGTTAATATGTGATGAGCGTGCGCAGAACTGGCGCTCGAACGGAATCCAAGTTGCATTGAACCAAAACGACATTTTTCAATTAATTCTGGAAGAAGGACGTATTCCAGGATTTTGCTTATGGTACAAGAAACTGTAATTGGTCGATAGCTTTTGCAAAGGTCTGTGTCTTTCCCTCGCTTAATCACCGATGTTACAGTACCCGAGAGGAAACTATTCGGAACCAAACCCTGGCATAAACAAATTTGAAACAGAAGTTGGAGGTGTTGTGTTAAAGCTGGACACTCAGTTTTGAAAAAAATCGGCACTAAGGCCATCAGAATCTGTGGAACCAGTTCTTCTTAATTTTCGGAAAGCAATTTCGATGGAAGAACAAGTCACGGGAAGAACAGAGGGTTGAAATATCTTCCTTGGTAGGTATTTAAGAAGTAAATTTTCATAGTGCTGCTGAATTTGTTTTTTGCAACCACTGAATAGCCCACTGTAGTGGCTGGTCCAGTCAGCCGTAGTTAGTGCGGAAGGAGGTACAGCTGAACCTTTATCTGTCCGAAGGACCTTTTGCCACGCTTTTTTGTCAGTGGGAGCATCTAAGCCATTCAAACGAGCATTTTTAAGTGAAGATTTGTATTCACGCTTCGTTTTAGCTTTCAGATTAAAAACAGTACCATTCCCTGGGCGTCCACAAGCAATCCAAATTTTTAGCCAAAATTTTGCCGTATTCTTCGCCTTTTTAACTTCAGGACTGACTTTCCAAATAGGAAAGTCAAAACACTTGAGGCACAAACGATCATATGTCCCTTGGGGAACATAAATGTTTCGTTTAGTCGAAAGTTTCTTTTGCACTTTTTGGTGATGATGCGCACTTTCAGGGGACTAGAAATTCCTCTGTAAGCACAACCGTTTAGGAAAAACTTGATCATGCGCCCTTGGGGATCATGAAAATGTATCTTTCAGTAAAAAAAAAAATTCACTTTGTAGTTACTATGCGTACTTTAAGGGGACTAGGAATTCATCTGTAAACAAACTCTTGAGGCACGGATGGTCATGGCCCCTTGGGGATCATGGCAACGTATCGTTTGCTTTGCATTTAAGATCAGCATTGCAAGGAGACCAAGAAATCCGATCCGGAGTTGAAATAAAACATCAAAAGGCTTCAACTTTGCACAATTATCAAGTCAGCGGTTCGAAAGTTATAAGTGCCTCAATTGTCCGGATTTCTCCCCCCCCCCCCCCACCCAGCTCCCCAGGGTGGTCGGATACGGTAAGTGACTACTTCTGTGTTAATCCTGCCTGGTCTAGCAAAATTTCATCATCCCAGCACATCTGGAATAACTCTCGATCATCGAATACCCTGCCACTCAGATGATAAGTGCCCGGATCCGGTTCTGTTCCGGTTCCGGATCTCGGTCCAGTTCTGTCAACG
This sequence comes from Branchinecta lynchi, assembly GCA_023053575.1. NCBI lineage: Eukaryota > Metazoa > Arthropoda > Branchiopoda > Anostraca > Branchinectidae > Branchinecta > Branchinecta lynchi. The sequence goes on along the minus strand of JAKZAP010000008.1, from coordinate 25,706,807 downwards.
ATGTAGCTAGGGCTCGTGCATGTTCTTCCCACCAAGTTTAATCCCGATCCCTCCATTCTGAGCGTGCCACAAGATTTCTGGTTCCCCACCTCCAACTCCCTCAAAGTCACTGAAATGAGATTTCTGAGACATGAGGTCTTCCCAAATATCAAGTTTCATTTAGACGCTATCACCCAATCCATAAGTTATACATACATCCAGACTCCGTATTCCCTCTCCCTCCACTCCCCCCACTGTTCTTACGTAAAAATGGTCCGGTCCCTGATATGCGTGCCAAGTCTAATTGTCTTAGCATTTCTGGAAGCACCTTACCAGAACTTCTTAACCCTCCCTCTAACTCCCCTAACAGTGTCTGGATCCGGTCCGGTCCTATCAACTATGTATCTAGGGCTTGTGCTTGTTCTTCCCACCAAGTTTCATCCCGATCCCTCCACTTTGAACGTGTCACAAGATTCCCGGTTCCCCCACTACGACTCTCCACAAAGTCACCGGATCAGTTCCTGACTTGAAGGGTGACATCTGAGACACGAGGTCTTTTTAAATATCAAGTTTCCTTAAGATCCCACCCCCGTTCAAAAGTTATACATACGTCAATGTTCCAGATTCCCCCTCCCTTCACTCCTCCCCCGATGGTCCGATCGGGGAAGTGACTATTTCCAAGTTAGTTTGGCTGGGTCCCTAATATACCTGCCAAGTTTCATCGTCCTTGCACATCTGGAAGTACTTTAACTCGCGATAATCGGACTGACCGACAGACCGACCGACGGAAAAGTTATCGGTATATGGCACTTGGCTGGAAGGCAAGTGCCATAACAAAAAGAAAAGCAATATTTTAGTGAATTGTACAAGTTGAGTGAGACTATAAAAAAAAATAAAAAAATGTTTTCAACCATTCTTGCAAACAGAAACAATTTTTTTGAAACAACGGTTCTTACAAGTTGTAAGCAGTTATGTTTCCCGGCCGAGTCAGAAGACAGCGATATCGAAAAAAAAAACAATCCCAGAGCTCTTGAGCAGACTTCTCTAAACACACTGTAAATGTATCTCCTACATCGGACTTTAGGTGTTGCATATAACCGAATCCGGGGATTTTAATTCCGAATTCGAAGTGCTAAAATCCGAATTCGGAGGCTTCAAATCCGATACAGGATTAAAACGGTAGAAAGCAAAATACTACAGATTAAGTTATCCTAATCTGCAGTATTTTGCATTCTAGCGTTTTAATCCTGTATCGGATTTAAACTGTCCGAATTCGGATTTTAACTCTCCGAATTCGGAATCAAAATGGCCGAATTCGGTGATATGCAACCACTAAAGTCCGATGTAGGAGAGACTTTTTACAGTGCAGGAAACAACAGCAACAAAAACACCCACCTGCTGGCAAAGTGAGGTCAGCATCGGCGCAAGCGCGCTACTGTCTGGTGTCGTTCCGCAGAACCTCAGAAGCAACAAAGGCTTCACCTGCTTGGGCTGATCATCCCTCTGTGCCTGTGCCTCCTCAATCCTAGCCTCCATCTCCAGCCTTTCCTTCTCAACGCTATCCGACCGCACTTTCTGCAAAAACTGGAGAGACAGCATTTGAGCCTGATGGGAGAATCGGACTCGCTTCTTTGGAGGCTTCACTTCAAGGTTTTGCTTAGACTCTTTACTAGCTTGGCTCAGTTTATGTCCGACCCTAAGCTTCTCGGGTTCTCTGTCAACTCTAATGCGCTGATCAGGAGCTAGCTTGGTCTGCACCTTCGATGTCAGCGACACCTTCATCTGTGAACTTGTTTGTGAGGCAAGTGAGCCGATTCGTGACGTCACAGAGTTGCGGGAAGCAGTGGAACTGTTCCGTGAATTCCCACGACAGGTGGCAGTGCCAGCTTGTGATGCTAACGAGCTGCTCCTTGAGGACTGGGATGAACGAGCGTATTTCTTCCCAAGTTTTGGTTTCGCTTTGGTGGAGCTCGTCTTTTCTTCCTGAGGTTCAAGGCCAGCAAGCGATTCTTCCGGATCATTGCATGTATCATCTTCCTCATTCGGTATTTCCAGTTCCGGAGCTGAAAGGTAAAGAACAGTTGACCAATTGAAAGACTGCGGTGGCTGAAACAGAGAAATGGCTTTTTTTTACTTATAAAACTTTTTTTTACTTATAAAACTTATTCGGAGAACTGTCTGATCATCCTGGCAGCAAACCCCATTTTCTACAATCTACCAGTCTGGAGGCATCTGCTGGAGATACACTGATGTTGTACCATAGTGTTGTTTTTTGGTTGTTGTTTGTATGTTAGTTTATGGCGAAAGCTGAATTAAAAAGTTAATAAATAAATAATAAATAATAATAAATAAAGATTTACGTGGGCCAGATAGTCTCGAGCCCCTAAATTAATTGCAACTCAGTTTTTCGGTGGCGCAAAGGACATCGACACTTTTTTCTATGTACTCTTTTTCAATAAATTCTCCTATTTCGTTGCCCTTTCTCGAGTGTTTATCTATAGCTCTGTTTTTCCCTAATCTTCTTCTTCAAACCTTGCCCATTAAAGAAACTCTTTTTTTTCGGTAGGTGGCTCTGCAATCAAAACCGTTTCCATTCAAATCGGGCCAGTGGTACATGTTCTGTTTCAAAGACACGATCAAGGTGAACTCGAAAAAACAAGAAAAAATAAACGCCAGTAATAGGTATCCTGGCCAAGATCTGAACACTATCTTAGGCTCGTTAAAAATTAAACATATAGGCTAACTTCTTAGCAAACCTAATTTTGATTTTTTTTTTTTTTTAATGTGAGAATTCTTGTCTGTAATTTGTGCTAAGATACAAATTTCTAAATTAACGAATAACTTTCATGGAAAATTTGTTGATAGTTTCGGTTATTTTTATATTTGTTGGCCCTTTTTTACCGCACTTATACCCTTGGAGAGTGCGTCTTAAATTCTTTGTTCATTCATTCAAATTGTAGGGTATTCTCTGTTTTTGTAAAGATTTCCTGTCGAGCCCTATTCACCGGAATATCCACCCGTCTGTGCCGAAAATTCAGCCTGTGACTGCTTCACATGCTCGATATGAGCTTAGTTTTGTGCCATCGTTTGTTAAGTTGTTGAATGCCGGGATGAATGCAAAATAGATACTGATTGTATATATTGTGCTTTTGCGTATGTTAATTTTGGCTCGTTGACTGACATACATGTTTATTTTATGACAACAAAAACTAAAAATCGGCTCTGTCCGTCACATGTTTTTTGAATAAAGTGAAATTGAATTGCAATTGAATTTTATAATGTACTAATCTGTCTTTGAATGAAACGTTGCCGCGCCGGAACATGAAAGACACTCACTCGTTTGACTGGTTTCATGCTCGGGGCTTCCGTTTTCTTTTTCCTCCTTTTCACTCTCACTCCCCTCTTCATCCTTTTCCTCTTTCAGGACATTTGCATAACTTTCTCTTCTCGTCGGCTTTTCAATTCCTAACCAATCGAAAATCAGACTTGCGGACTTGGCCAATAGCGATGTTTTTCCACACCCGCCACTCCCATATAGAACCAGGGGGTAGTGGGACGGCCCTATGACGTACTCTCGAATCCTCTGGACAATGTCGTCACGGCCGTGGAACACCTATAAGGATTGAGTAGCTTTTACTTAGTCGTTTGCTGTCACTTTAGTACAATTCCAGCAGTCAGTAGGCACTGACAGAGCAAATGAACACAGCCGTCTTTTCCCCATCCGACTTAAAGAACCCATCTCACTATTCACTCTTCAACTTACAGTATTTTAAAATAATTGGATACCTTAAATCTAGGCTGTGCTTTCATCAAATAACCCACGGTTTTGGCTGTTAAGACTTTTCCGAGGCCCATTGACTTCCGTTAACCGTTTTTCTAATGGAAAACACGGCAAGTAAGAAAATCTTGAAAGTAGTTCTGTATCGGGGAAGGAACTACTTTCAAGTCGACCTGGGAGAGTACCTTATATGTCTGCCAAGTTTCATGGTCCTGGTACATAACATGAATGAAACTTGACAAGTGTCAAGAACAAGCGTCTCAGATGATCAATTTCAAGTCTGGAACGAATCCGATAACTGGGGGGGGGGGGGGGCTGGAAGGGTTGTCGGAAATCTCGCGAAACACTTAGATTCGAGAGGTGGGGATGGGATTTGGGAAGAAAGAACAAGCATAAGCCGTAGATAAAATGTTGACAAAACAGGACCGGATCATGTCACAGTTGGGGGAGTTGGAGAGGGTTTTCCACAATTCCGGTGATCACGAGTTGGCTGTGCTTCCGAATGTGCTATGACCATGAAACTTGGCAGCCATGTCAGGGACTCTATCAGATTGGCTTAAAAATAGTCCCTCACCCGATCCGACCATCGTTGTGGGAGGAACGGTTGTCATTGAGTGGAATAACCATTTCAGATTTACTAGATAAAGCCCATTTTCTGTTGGAATGAGTATTGGGAAAGAGATTTAGCCTTGACAACTGCAAACCGCATCTGACAAACATGCTAAAGTAAGTAAGTAAGTAAGTGTATTTATAACCCACAAAATGTTTTACAACATAAGAGTGTGGAGTAGAAGAGATAAATTGAAAATAAAAAGAAAAGAACAAAAGACAACAAAGAAAATAACATACAAACAGACAATACGCATCAGCTATCAGCCAAAAAGTCTAATCAGTCGATGATGCGGCAACAGACTTAGACAAGACTTCTGACGGAAATCAGAATGCAAATCTTGCAGCCGTGACAAAATGTCAGTAGCTCCGTAAGATTTAATAATCTTAGAATTACTGTGGGACCGGGGCAGATACAGAAGAAACTTACAGTAACGGAAATAATCTATCCTTATTCTGGATAGATCCCGTTTATCAAAAATATCAAACAGACCAACCGAGAAAAGCACAGACGGGTCGCAAAAAGAAGCATAAAGTTTTGCTAGAGCTGTTCTTCTGTACTTGCCCCGATTTGCTACAATCTTCGCGTACCCTATCTGTAGCTTACGCTTAATGTCGATAAGTGCAGTCCCGCGGAAAGACGGAAAGGAACTCGTTACTGTAATACCCAACCATCTAAGAGAAACAACATGGGGAATCTTAAATACCTGGCAATCTACTGGACCAGGGGAAGGAGAACCGTTAAAATGCAGATATTCGCACTTATCGACATTCAGCCGCAGACCAATATTCGCAAAAAGTGACGCAACGTGAGAAACCATTCGCGATAGACCTCCTTTCGTGCGTCTAATTAGCATAAGGTCGTCAGCATAAGCAATGTATGATACATCTGTCATTCCGATGAAACAAGTGTGCGTAATTTGTGAAAGAAGATTAAATAAGCAAGCATTAAATAAATACGGGGATAAAACCCCACCTTGACGGATACCGCATTTCACAGGGATGTTACCAAATAAACTTTCACCAGATTTCAACCGCAAAAAAAGAATTGGAATACCAATAGCGCAGAAAAAACTAACTGTTCTTACAAGTGCCATATGAGCTTTCAGCTCTTGTCTCGATGATGGTGTAGAAATATCCGTTTTCGTTGGGTAGGCTGCAATCTCTCTGAGACAAATTTTGGCCTTCATTGCAAAGTGGATACGAAAAGTTTGTTTGATATCCGTTTCTATAAATCGGGCTATATTTGACGTCTTTTATTATTACACTTTATTAGAATAGACTACTAGGAAAAATAAAGCTATAAATTGCATCCTCTATCCACGTGGTAAAATGCCCTTATAGGCAGTGAACTGAACGACAAAAAGGCTTCTCAGTGAACCTAGGACCCTTCTAAATTTCAATTGCATGTGTTCCTTTTGTTTTCGTCATCTACGCTGTGCTTTCTTTCTTAATTTTTTTTTGTTCTTCCTGTTACAGTTTTCTTCTCTTTTTTGAAATAGTATGTGAAAATTAATGTGAAGTGAAGTTGTTTTTTTTTACTGCCCCCACAGGCCCTTTCGGTCTTTCCTGCAGTCAGAAGTATCAGCTACATGTATCAAGGATGTTAAGAGGGTTACAAAAGGTCTGTTAATGTAGTTTAGCATGTAAAAGTTGTTGTGTATAATAAAGAGCAGTAAACTAAAACTAAACGTAATATCTAAAATGCCCTTACTTTGACTGAGTTGTTGCACGCGTGTAAATGCTGTAGAATTTCAGTGACAATTTGTCCTTGCGGGCTGGAATCTTCCCTGCGCATAGCCCGATCGATGAGTCGCACCATGCTCTTGTAAAAATGGGTGATAAAGTCCTGTATATATTCCTCGTGGGTATCGGCCGCCAGACCTTCACGGCCTATCCAATCAATTGTGTATCTGAAAGGTACAAAATTTCAGAATTCCGGCGATCCATAGCTAATGTACTTCTAGGTGGGCTAGGACGATAAAACTTGGCAGGCATATCAGGGATCCGACCAAACTAACTTGGAAATAGTCACTTGTCCAACCTGACCATCGTGGGGGGAGGGGGAGGTGGCGGAATCCGGAAAATAGGGACGTGCATAACTTTCGAACGGGTGATCGGATCTGAATGAAACTTGATATCTGGAAATAACTCGTGTCTCAGATGTCTCATTTCAAGTCTGGACCGGATCCGACGAATCTTGGGGAGAGTCGGAAGGGAGAACCGGAAATCGTGTGAAACTCTCAGAGTGGAGCAATCGGGATGAAACTTTGGACGAAGAACAAGTCCACGCTCTAGATACATCACTGACAAGACTGGACCGGTTGGACACTGTGTGGGGAGGTGGAGGGGGGCTGTTGTGACTGTGTGTCTACAGCCACGGCAAATTGTGCTTTGCGCTATTAATTTATTTTGGCTAGACGAGGAAATTTGACCTGGCAATAGCCGCGTTCGTTTTCGTCGTCCGTCGTTGTCGGTACAAAGAACGTCGTTTGAATATTTTCATATTAGTGTTTTCTTTAGCACGTTCTATAAACGTCATTTCACGAACGAAGCTAATACGAACACGTTAATAATCGAACTAACTTAATATTTGCAATAGCAGCTATCATAAAATAGTAAAATGGATAACAGGACCATTGTTTTTAAACTTGGTTTACAACGGACGTTGGCAGCTCGAATTCTCAAAAAAACACTCTCTTGAGGAAGAATTAAATGAAAATACAACGAACATAAAATTGGCTTTTCGTCCGAAATTCCAGTGAATGAATGAATGAAGGGTTTATTAAAAAAAAAAAGAATCTTCAATGCCCAGAGGCGAACCTGTAAGGGACTAATTACCCTCGAAACAAAACATTAATAAAAACAAAACTTCGACAAAAACAAAGACAAAGGAAAAAAGGGGAAAGAAAGAAAGAAAGGAGCTTGACTTACGCGGTCTGGGACAGTATTATGCAACAATATTCATGGGGTAGGTTTTATATAGAAGTAAAATATTTGTCTGATTGTTCATGCCAGGTTTTCAGGTGGTAAAGACTAAACTAAAGTTAGTAAGCGTAGGCTCACTGCCAGATTTTGTTTTGTCGAGAAGTTTGAAAATTCGCGCCTAGTTACTGAACGGAGATGTTGAAACTGACTTTCCGGCTCAGTTCGTCGTTTCAGGAACGACGAATGAAACGGCAGTTTAATCGAACAAAGAAAACAAAGAGAACGCAGCTAATGTGTTTCTTCGTCCGCCGAACCAAATTCGGATGGAGAAGCGAAATGGACAACAAAGATAAGTTGAATTTACCTCCTGGATAAATGTATGGATCTAGAGATGGGATTCTGCATGTTTCGGTTGTACTGGATGCGCTGTACAGGCATAAAAGGGAACTCGTTATTTTCATGGAAATTTTAAAGGATCGCTCTTGCTTATTTTGCTTTTTACATTATCCCTAGCACCGTTATGGAATTAGAAGCTTCTGAAATCGCCGCTTTTCACCATTGCTTCTTTTTCTACCCAAGACTTTTTAGCACTTTTTTGGCCGAGCCGAGTTTTACCAGTCACGCAACCGAACTTTGCCGAAAGATTCAAGGTCTGTCGACAACTCTTTCACACATAAGAACATGAGAAGCTTCGAAGTGTTGTTTCTCATTTTGGAAGACACCTTAGGCCATCAGGCCTGTCTCTTGATTTGAAGTTATTTTGTATTTGATTGTGCAAAACGGATACGTCAGGTGAATTTTATTGGAGCTACATTTCGGCCCTTCTTGGCAAGGGTCCTCTTCAGGGTCAAAACCGCTCAAGTTGGAAAAACGAACTTGTGGGAAACACAAAACTAAAGATTCTAGCCTAGCGTTAAATTTTAACTTTGTAAATTCCAGTCTTGCTTGGAGTTAAAAAAGTTGCTGTGATTTCATTTGGACACGGCTGCTGTTTTTGCTGCTCGTTTTACGAAGTTAAATATTTAACGATAGGCTAGAATCTTTGGTTTTGTGTTTCCCACAAGTTCGTTTTTCCAACTTGAGCGGTTTTGAGCCTGAAGAGGACCCTTGCCAAGAAGGGCCGAACTATAGCTCCAATAAAATTCAGCTGACTTATCCGTTTTGCACCATCAAATATGATTCGCAGTCAGCTTGGGCTGACGGAATATTTACTTATTCTGTTTTGCTTGGTTTTCCAAATGTTTAACGACGGCGCGTTCGGCTTTCGAATAGTCTGCGTACAGCCACCGAGTCGTAAACCGGAAAGGCTGGATAGAGTCGATAAGTGCTAACAAGAAAATCGCTAATGGTATTTTCGAAAAACGGTATTCCATTTCTAGTAAGGCTTCTGCTCCAAAGGACCCGTTGTACATATAATACCAAGGAAACCTACTTCCGTAACTGCATTCATCAAGTCTCAAATCTGGAGACCCAGATTTCATATGTTACATTCTGAACCCGCGACACCTCACTGATCTTTGCAATTTCCACGATTTACTAGTTTCCATGTGCATTATACTCCCGACGAGTGTTCGCGTGTCATGCTATTGTACGTAAAACCGGTTTTCTGAATCTTCCCAAGTTTTTGCTAGAAGTCAATGGGTCTGGAAAAACGCTTCAAAAATGCCAAAGCAGAGGACAATTTGTTAAAAGCAGAGCTTAGTTTTACAGTATTGACATAGTTTTGAATATTGGAACATAAACAGTAAATAGTGCGAGGTGTGCTTTAAGGGTTCGAAACGAAGTTACTTACTTTATAAAATTTGTCAGTTCAATCCTGTTTGGAACTCTTTCATCACGTAAATTTGCCATGAGCCTTACGGCTTCCGTATCCACTTGTCGGTTGAGCACATCTATGTAGAGCCCGGCTTTCCGAATATTTTGCAGGTTGATATTGTTGATAATTCGTATGTAGCTCAGGCAGTGATTCTTGGTGTTCTTAACGGTGAGAAGACCGCGGATGACCTCTCGCTCGGTTACTAAAACGGATCGAGTAAGAAAGGCCGAGGAAAGTTTGTGTGACCTACTTGGCCAACAAAGCTGAAAATTCAGAGCATGATTGAAAACCGAGAGGCTAGAGTAAACCCACATTCCAGTAATAACACTATGGTCTTTCCTTTCATTTTCCTAGTTTACCTTTATTTATTTTAGTGTTCTAGTTGTATATGTGATGTAACGTCTCTAGTTGGCTATTTTCTGAACAGAATAAATAAAATAAAAAATATTCTTTAAAGCAACAATCTTCTTCGCTCCCTTTTCGGGTCACGTTTGTCTTCCTTGTATGACACTGAATGGAACCTTTTCGGTCAGATAGGATCCGTCTCTTACGAATGGATAGCACATCGAACTCACGAGCGAAGCGTCGCTGGTTCGAGCCTCGGTGGTGCCTACCGTTTGGTTTGGGGCGAGGGTCAGTGTTGTTTCGCTCCGGCAAGCCAAAAGTTCGCCTGGATTCAGATGGGTGCCCACACAAATCTAGGGAAAAGCAAGGAAAGCGTCGGATGATTCGACCCCAACCACGCATCAAACTCCCGGTCAAGGGCGGAGTATCAGGAGATTGGCACCTGCGCTATGCGACCTCAATGGTTTGCTTGCGAAAGTTTTATGGAGTTCACCATTTATGGAGGTCCATCTCGTGTTTCTTTTAATGATCAAACCAATTTCTACCTTGTGTAGAATAGATGGCGCAGGCACCACCTAACTTTTGTCTAGATGCGCTTCTTTTCTAGCAGAAACCGAGATACTTAAGAGGGACGAAGATAGTAGAGAAATCATGCGAGGGGAAGGCCCTTCTGTATCACTACGAACAAAAAAATATGAGCCCTTGTTAAAAAAAATAGTATTCCCTGAATCGTATAAAATCGGTTTCAGAGTTATTCAGACAAACAAAAATCCCTTACCAGACATGAAGTAATTGTGCATAGCTTCCTGGTCCATCCGTCCGTCAGCGTACAGGGTCGCCGCTGCTTTCCTGAGAAGTTTTTGCATCTTTTCCAAGGTCTCCCACCAGGTCGCCTGGTCTTGAGCCTGAAGCTTCGGCAGGCGCTAGAAGGATACTTTCCCTTTGAAATTAGGACTACGCGGACAGACCGACCAGTAACGGCTAGGACTCGTTCGGACACGCTGTCTTTCTTATGAGGCTTCTCGTTTATAGCATGACTGAAATATATAGAGGTCTATGGCTGCGATTGCATCCCTCTAATGATATTACATACTTCGTTACTTCTGCCCGTTGTATGGCTGTTAGCATCTGCAGCATCTGGTGTGTGGGTGGGGGGGATTCTCAAGCTCCAAAATCAATTTTGGGGAAATTAGGGGGGAAATGAGTAGAAGTCAAAATGAGAAGCAGGCATTCTTTTCTTCAGACTGAAAGAAAAGTCTAAGATCCTAAATCTGGCGTTCAGGCGTAGACAAAATTATGTATAACGATTTTAAGAACCTGAATAGTGGCAGAATTTTTTTTTTTCAGATTCTTTTCCTCACACACACGACCCGCGAGCTTTTATTTGCTGTCATCTTATTTACCTAGTGCATAATAAGAAATCTAGTAGATTTGGAATAGGGGTACTGAGCAGAGCTGAAAAGTTACTGTACAGTATCTTCTGTATGGATGTTTAGGGGAACAAACCTCTGTTTCCTGTATGTCTGTTATGTTTTTGTGAACGCGTTATTTCCGAGGTTAATATGCATTTCCCCTACGGGTATTGCTCGAGTTTACAATGCCAAGTACTTCAATGTTGTCACAACTCCCGTTACTCCCGTTGATCAAGAGTGCTTCAATAAAGTCTCCTGTAAATGTGTCTGTCTATCTGTTTGTTTGAAAGGGGTGAACAGTTTAATTCACTATCTACCCGGAATAATTCGCAATACACACTCGCATGCACGGCCACTTTGAAACCTTTTACGTCCTTTGGAAGTTTCCAACCGAAACATTAATACCCTGGTTGTTATTACGTAACTAATACCTAAATTTAAATTGTATTGATTGATTGAACTCAGTCTGCTTATAGGACAGATACTGTAATATTAAAGCTTCTATAGCAACAATATATATACAATACATATAAACCAGAATGTGGCACAGAAAACTGGTTTATACTATTGCTTGCGCGTTGATTTACAGTAGAGGTATGTTTATGTGAACGTTTGCTAACAGTGAAAGATCGCCAAAGACAAAACTAAAACCCAAACCAGGCATTTTTTTCCTATAAATCTAGTAATAATCACTCACGCTTTTGTCACTTTTTGACATTTGAAATATTTTGAATATTTTGCTAATTCACCATTCACCTATGAAAGTGACTCAGCTGACACCTCTGTTTTGTTTTTTATAATTTGAAAAGTTTGCCGGGAGGAACGCACCTTCAATGGAGAAGATGGTGGTCCGAACCGTCAGATGCCTTCAAAAGAGGAAGGACCTTTTTAATAAATTCAAAATCAAAGAAATTTAATTGAATTTCTGCTTCAAGTTTGTGCCAGGATAACCCTGAAATAGTTGGCTGTTAGCTGATATCAAGTTTGTTATTTTTCTTTTCTGTTTTACCTTTTTGTATGCAAGTAAGAAAGCGAAGGTAGTGGGAAAGTTAAAAAAGTGTTCAAATAAGCATACCTCTACTGTACTAGAGGGTAAAGCGAATGAAGTGCGTGACTTCTTTAACCAGACTTAATTATTCTGTCCAGAGCCTCGTTTTCGTTCCAATAGCGCTGCCGCATCGCTGCTGCAGCACTTCTTTGCTTTTGCACAATATGCGTTTTTGGTTCACTTTCTTCTTGGTTGAAGCGGCAGCGCTGCAGCAGAAGCTTGCAGAGAAGCACGGACTTGGTCGGTGAGCAAGTCCGCGATTCTCGAGAAGCGCTGCCGTCCTCCTCGGAAGCACTGCAGCGCAAAACGGATGTAGAAAGAATCAGTCTGGAAGTGGCCGAGAAGCGGACCTGCAGCGTGCAACAAAAACCAGGCTCAGGATAACACATACAATACCTTATTGTTGAAGTTGACGAGTATAGAAGAAATTGACTGCAAAATCGTCAACTTCAAATAGTGGAATTTCCCTGTTAGATTTGCGCTACTACCTGTGTCGTATGCTTGACGAAAAAGATTTATGACATTTTTTTGTTCAGGCACTAAGCAGTCTTCACCAAGCTCATCACCGCCCACTGAAAAGCCGCGTTTGTGTTCACCTTCAAATATCCCGCGTCATAGTAGAATTTGCGATGTGAGGACAGCAGTGGATGTTCTGAACCTCACTACTAGAGCAGATAGTGGAAAATCTTAAAAATATCTTAGCAGAATCCAAATTACTCAATGTATTCACCTAAATGAGACAAAAATAAGTTTGCTTTTCAGTTAAACTTTAAACCAGACTTGATTATTCTATCATCCAGGATAACACATACAATACCTTATTGTTGAAGTTGACGAGTATAGAAGAAATTGACTGCAAAATCGACACCGCTGGCACAGCATTCAAGTCCGGTTTGTACCAGGTATCCAGAAGTATGGTATCCACGTTGATCCCTATCAGCGCTTCGCGCATCAACATCAGCTCTGAAGTCAGGATGTACGTGGGTATAGGGCGGTAACCATACTTTTGACCGAGGAACGACTAGAAAGGAAATTGTGGTAAAAGTAGTTCAATGAAACATCACGGTAATCTCCACGTGTAATACCGGTCAACCATGTTTAGGACAGATCCACTCGTAGTAGAGCTTCCACTAAACGGCCCAGATATAGAGCGTGTTCCACACTTCTAACAATAGTTACTATTTCCGTTCCATCCTCACGAAAAGTTACTACGCTGACCGTTCCAACCCTGTCTGAATAGTAACTAGTAGTTACTATTTGCTTACCATGCTCGGGAGCGTAGTAACCACGCATCTCTGTAACGTGATTGGTCGTATTCGCCCCTGGCGTGAGATCCTGCTGGAAAATAGAAAATCGTTCCAGCCTTGACGGCAAAAAGCCAGAATCGTAACGTCATGCGTAGTAACTACGGTAAGTAGGGTGGAACACGCTCATAAAGAGAAGTATACTGTATAAAATCTACAATGCTATATGATAGATAGATAAATCTTTTTATTCGCCAAAAACTGATCGTGGCTCACGCCAAATTTGTTCGGTATAGTCACGGACATAAATGAGCACACACATATTAGGCCTACGCATATACAACGGCTTATGCTTCGTTATACATCTTTAAAAATGAAGGGACAAAACTTTTTGCAAACCTCTGGTGGGCACATTTAATTGGCTGCAACTTTTCAACCGTAGTAGCTACCTTGCGAGGAAGCCTTCTTGACAGCTTTTCAGAAGGGAAAATATTTTTGTGGATTGGATGATTCAGACATTTGGTACCAAACTCCATGCAGAGTTTCAGTCTTCGTTCATGTAAGGAGGTGATTTCGAATTTATGTAGTAACTCTTCATAGGACCTCTCGGCCACCTTTGACGCTATGAGTACAGCTCTTTTCTGAATCTTCTCAATTCTGGCGATCTGTTCGACCGTGAGGCCAAAATGCCAAACAGGGGTTCCGTATTCTAAATTTGGTCGGATAAATGAAATGTATATCCGGAACAAGTGTTTGGTGGGGGCCCCATGCCTGGACATGAGCTTAAGCATTTGAAGTCCGGCATTCCTTCGCTTTATCATGCTGGTCGTCTGTGCATCCCATTTTAAATCATGAGTCAAGATTATCCCTAGGAGTTTAATTTTTTCTACTCTCAAAGAATCTGAGATTTCAGGTAGAAAAGTAGGGTTAAAAGATTTAAAAAAAGAAATTGTCATGGTGCTCGAATTACTATCGTTCACAGTCATATTAGATATCAAAGCTTGCATTTTTACTTTACTCACAATATTTTGAACTTGACTCGAATCCTCTCTACAACAAACTTCAACAATTGTAAGATCATCGACATACTTCCAACGATTTTCAAAATCATCGGCTATATCATTAATCATAACTAAAAATAAAATTGGGCCTAAGATGGTACCCTGGGGCACACCACAAAGTACCACTTCTGGTTCAGAGTAAACGTTCCGATACTTTAAAACCTGGGATCTACCTGTTAAAAAACTTTGAATTATTTTTATTATTCTGCTATTAACGTTAAAAACATGATAGAGCTTAGAAATTAAAATTGTGTGGTCAATAAGATCAAAACCTTTTTTAAAATCAATTGCTATCAAATTCAACCATTTACCGGGGTCATGTCGCCTTTTTGGAATTTATTTACTATCTCTGATAAGAGGACGCTGCGATCGTTGTTCTTTCGGTATGCCAAGTTCTTGCTTGGTATACCTCTGTGGGCCAGAAACCGGCGCCTGGTTTTTCTGTATGGAATCACAGATCCGAAAAAAACCATCGCGGAACGGAGGTTGCGGTTTGAGAAGTCGTTAGATTCGACGAATAGCTTTTTCAGCGGCTTTCTGTAAATTATTACCTGAAGTTGTTAAGTGTGTCTCTTTTTTTTTGCAGTTGTTTTGATCAGAAGGGTGTTTTGTCTATGTCTGTATCTGCTTTTTCTTCTCTTTCTTTTCTTTTTTTTTTCTCTTCTTATATTTACTCCGTGTTTACACCGTGTGTGTATTTCGGGTTATAAATTGATTGATTGATTGATTGATATCCTCCCCCCTGATTTTGTCCCCTCCTGAATTCGTCTTCCTGGTCAAGCTGCCGAGCCTGTGCCTCGTTTAGAGCCGGTGGTAGCTTTGCGAACAAGGTCTGCTCAGACTTTCGTCTCCTCGGGTATTCGTATATATTATGTTGGTTCGTTATATACATGTAGATTGTTACATTTTAAAGCTTTATTTTGACGCAAAAACAACCCATCGGCTTCCGTTTTTTTTAATTATACTGAAAGGAGATGAATTGAATCGAAACAGGTGGGTCGTATGAAGTGATGAAATATTGTTTCACATCGCTGTTTTGCTTGAAGCTTGCTTCCGAGACTGCGCACACTAGATCCATTGCTTTCCGTCCGGCCGCAGAAGAAATGTTTTTGAAAGAAAATTAATAGCATCGAGCCCCACCGGGTTGACGTAGTGCTGTAACGCAAAAGAAGCAGTCAGTGCGAACAAGAACAAATAATCCCAAGAAGAAAAAAAAATCGAAAACCGTGATTTTCGTTTTTTTTTCTTGATCAGCTAGTTATCCCTCTAAGATGATATGCGAAGGATAAATATAGTTTCGGATATTTCGTTTGCACTTCCGGCGTTGCACTTCTATTTCTTTTGTAATGAATTGTCAGATTGGCAAATAATCCCAAAAACTCATTATCTCTGTAATACCACGACGTGGAATCAGATATATTCTCATACCCTATCGATGGAAACAAGCGGAGGGTAAGAACTGCGCAGAACAACATACGTGACATTTGGTTGTCATTAATAATTATTTATCGATAAGATAATAAAAGTGATTTTATTGTTAGTTCGGCAAATATAATATACGAAAAACAATTCGCATTTCCCCTTGGAAACTTGGATTTTGGTACAGCATCCTGGATGCTGAGGTTTGGAGTGTCCGCCTGTACAGGATGTGTGCAAAAACTGACAGAAACTGTGGTAGCGGAGAAGCAGGAACGGAATAGAGGTTTTGAAACAAGCGAAAACCAAATGGAATAATCTCGATATTTTTTTAAACGAAACATTGTCAATACAGTAAGTCAGCTCGAACCAGTAAAGGAAAGACTACGATCCCTATCCGCCTTTGAAGAGTTGAATAATTCCCTCGTTCGCACGCAGGGCGTAGCCCCCTGTCGGACTATCGACATCAAGACGGCATCGAAAGGTTCATCTGGGTCACTGAAGTAAACGAAGAATAACATCATCGGTTCACACAATTTGTTACCCCTACAAACAGCTATATCGCAGTAGAACCCCGCAGACAAAACGTCTTTCTACGAACGCCTTCTGGGTGGTCCTTTACAGCTGATTGGCTGTCTACCATTGTGACGTCACGCCTGACTCGCTGCACACCGGGTTCTCGGCGCCTGCAGGCATCCTACGATTTTTATGGCACTTGCAGCCTCTGGCTCAAGTGCCATATACCGATCACAATTCCGTCTGTCGGTCTGTCCGAGTTTTTTGTCACACTTTTTCGAGTTAGGGTACTTGCAGATGTGCTAGGACAATAAAACTTGGCAGGCATATTAGAGACCCGTTCAAACTAACATGGAAAAAATCAGTTTCCCGATCAGACCATACGCGGGGGAGTGAAGGTCGTTGGAAGCTTGAAAATTGAGGGCAGTTTGTCACACTTTTTTTAGTTAAGGTACTTCGAGATGTGCTAGGACCATGAGAGTTGGCAGGCATATCAGAGACCCGACCAAACAGATTTCGAAATAATCAGTTTTCCGATCCGACCATCTTGGGGGGAGTGGAGGGCGGGGAAATCTGGGAAATTGAGTAGTGTGTAACTTTCAAACGGGTGATCGGATTGGGATGAAACTTAATATCTGAATAGATCATATATTTCTGATGTCTTTAAAGTCTTGATCGGATTCGAGAGCTAGGGGAGAGTGGGGGGGGGGTGGAAATTTCAAGAAACAGTTAGAATGGAGGGATCGGAGTGAAACTTGCTTGGAGGAACAAACATCTGCTTACCACAATTCGACTTGATCCGGAAACTTGGGGGGGGGGGGGGGGTCCCGGATTTCCGGTGATGGCGGTTTTGGGGATTTTCACGAGAAAACTTGGCAGGCATAGCAGGGACCCGATCGAACTAACTTGTAAATAATCAGTTTCCCGATCCGACCATCTGGGGGGGAGTGGAGGGCGAGGGAGGCTGGAAAGTGAGTAGCGTGTAACTTTCAAACGAGTGATCGGATTGGAATGAAAAATAAAATCTGAATTTATTATATATCTCTGACTTCCCATTCTCACAGTACTGCCTCCCTCTACATTGTACAAGACTGAACTCATTACGAACAATTAAAAGTAATTAGCTACAACCTCACAGTCCCTGTATCTATCAATCGTACAAAAACCCATAATCATTTCTGCCTCCGAACAGAGCCCCTACCTACTACATACAGTAGCAAGTGCCATATGAGCTTACAGCTCTTGTTCATGTCGTATGCGCACGGGCGAGGAGGAAAGTAGACGGGTATCAACTCGAACCTCACAGCAAGTACCTCTAGCTCCGCTCAGTTTGGTCGGGGGATCCACAGTCGCTTCATGAGACCAGGAACGGAGTTGGATTCAATGGTTTGCTCTACCGTCCAACTTCGTACGCTTGCTTCTGGGCACTTGACGCCTCAGTTCACATCTATGTAGCGTAGCAGCCACAAAATAGTTTAGGGTCAGGATTAAAGGAAAAAGAACTTGGAACAACTGACTGTTGAAACACTGGACTGTGCGGGGGGGGGGGGGAGATAAGGAGCGAAAAATGACATTTATTACTTTTTTGCAATTTGCTTCACCTTGATAAAGGCGTAAACGTGTCACTTACGATGAAGTTTGGTCCCATGGATAGACGCTGGCAGTTGTCGATTTCCCTCATACAAAGTTCAGTTGTCATGTGATCGTCTGTAGCCTCGTCTCGGACACCCCAACGCATGTCAACGACCTGAAAATGTTACAAGGACAGACCTATAATGAACAGAGAATGAGTATTGCGCATTGGCATGAAGGCACAATGATAAGAACGTCTGTTTCTTATGCCCAGGCCACATTCAGTCACACCTTTACGTAAATTGGTCCGTTAATTTGGTTAATTACCCACTGTTACGTTTCATCCTTGTCACACCTGGAACGAAGAAATTCAACATATATTACCATCATCATCACTCAAACGTAAACAAAACTGGCTAAAATCAGCGACTCTGGTCTGTGATTGGTCCAAACACTCAAAAGATACGTTTCAAAATGGCGGAGGTGGATTTTTCCATCTCGACAATCTTACGTTTTTAGCGTCTTTTCTTCCCAATTTCGACCGTAAAGCATTGTCCTAATTGATGTAATAAGGTGTATTACCGCGTATAAGACTTATTACAGATTCCTCTTTTCCTCGGAGCGCGCTGTTATAAGGCGAATAAGGAGAATAGACTAGCGTTCTATTCTGGCTTATGCAGGGCCAATCAGATCGCTTGGTTGGTTCGCCAGCGGGCCGAGGAGAGGCGCAGCGCCGTCAGGGTTGCCAAGGAAAGCACAACAGTTCTACTTTGTTGGAAGCTAAAGAAACAACTTTTCTTAACAAAAACACGTTTTTGTTCTATTACGACGGCTTTTCGTCAGTTCGAGGATCAATGCTGTCCATCCGTTATTTTAATTGCTTTTTTACAGTATAATTTGCGTTATATTGTACTCGTGTACTTCAAGTAGTACCAAGAACCTTTTCGGATATTTTTAGAGCTCGAAAAATTGTATTACCTTGGCAACACCGGAAGCCGCATTGATAAGAACCTCTTGGGTTGTATTTGAACAGGCGTGTGTGTTAAGACGTAGACATCGCGTATAGCGCTATTCACCTTATTACATCTATTAGGACAATGCTTAAGACGGCCTTATTACCGGCGTTATTACTAGGTGTGACTATAGTGAGGCCCGGGCATTAGTCACTGCGCCGATTAAAGTGAGCGTGTTCCGTATGCCCTGATCTTTATGCCCAGATATATCTTGCAATGGCATCATGAGAACGACTCAGACATGCGTCGGTCCGTTTTCTCCATATCCTGCTAATTTTTCTCCCAATGTTTACATAGTTTCATCCCATCATTTATTTCTGGTCATATTTTTTAAGTGTATTAGTTAATTTGTTTCATTTCTGTGTATTTCGTAATAGTATTCCTCTTCTAGCTTTGACCTGTTTGGAAAGAAATTTGATTGGTTGTCTCATTCGCTCGGTTGACATCGGACTTGAGTCATCGTTCGGGCGACGTTTCTCGTTCTTCCCGAGGCTCACTGGCGTGTTTGGACTTGGTCATATAGAGTCTTGCTACATCTGAGAGTCGGATGTTCTACTACACAGAGAAGCCCACAACTGAATTTGCAAACACACAAATCGTCGATGGTAGACCCAAACACGCATGCTACTACTAGACGGAAAGTTTTTCACCAAGCCGGAACACATAGACAGGGGTGTCACGACTAAGGGGGGGACGCCCCCCCCCCCTCAATGTTGTTGGCCAAGTCGGAAAAAAATAGCCAAGTCGGCGCAAAGCACCGCGATTTTTCGTAAAAACAGTCGATTTGTGTGTTGGAAACGGACGATTTTTTCTTAAAAAGAGTTGTTTTTCTTAAAAATAGTAGTTTTTCTTGAAAATAGTAGTTTTTCTTAAAATCAGCCGATTTTTCGCCAACACAGTGGTTTTTTCTCAATAATAGTCGTTTTTATCTGCAAAAACAGTCGGTAAAAATGACCAGCCAGTCGGTAAATACCTTGCCCCCCCCCCCACAAAAAACATTTTGGCTAGTAACGCCTCCGCATGCCATCTGCTGACAGATTGTCCGGGGGTGAAGGAAATTAGAGATAGTTTTTTTGGTGGTGTGCCCATACTATTTCCTGGTATTATGAAGTCGACGAATCGTCAGGTAATTCGGTCGGTATGTAAATATTTTAAGTGTATAATGGAAGTTTAGATCGGAGGTAATTTGGCGAATACTAGAAGGGTAAAAAGAAGTGATCTTATTGTATGTAATTTTGAAGGTCAATTTTGTTAGTTAAGTGCGATAATGAATACTGTTATATGGCCCTTTGTTGGCTTTAATAAATTATTATTATTATTATTATTATAGCGTCCCGACATCGAGGATGTGTTCGAACCTCATATACCTTAGCGTAAATTGGTTAGACTGTTGTTTTTTCCGATAATATAACACCAGAACGGTCATAACACAAATGCTCAGCTCATGCATAGCATTTAAAAAGGGTGAGCACGTTAGTACTATCAAACTTTAACAGTATATCCCTCGAAATCACTAGTCAGCGCTCTACATGTTCGTGTCAGTGAGCCACATAGAGAGTGTACAACCCTCTGTAGCACCAATGACTTATAACACCAAGAACAAATAATCCGACAGAACCTCTGTCTCCCCATCTCTGTAATATGACTATGCGGGGTCGAATATATCACCACACCCTGTCCGCGGCGAACGAGCTGAAGTTAGTAGCTTCACGCCACATCACGTTTCATTACCTCTACAAATAGCTAAATCGCTGTGAACCGCCGGTGAGGAAAAGTAGAAATCAAAGCTGATTGGTTCTATGGACGCGCTCCAAAGCGGGTCGCGGTGTAGGCCTCCTGCCAGCCTCTTGCACTATTTGTCTGCGATAAGCAACGGCGAAGACAGAAGATGAGTAAACGGGTATCAACATCACCTCAAAGCTAGAGTAAATACCTCTAGGTCCGCTCAGTTTTGCCGTTGTATTCATGGTCGCTGCATGGGACTAAGGACACAAGTTCTATCCGATTATTTGTTCTTGATAGCACTATTACGGCGATCGTCTGTAAGACCATGGAGACCCCTCGCTGCCTCGTCACATGAGATATATTTTTCTTATCCTTTCTACTTTAAATTCAAAATAACTGTACAAATAAATCACCTGAAACTCCAATCCGTGTTTCTCCCTGCAATATTCCTTCAGACGTGGATACACCTCAGCCATCAGCGTGTTCCTTTCCACAAGCGTATCTGAAAACGGTGATGAAATGAAAATCCTAAGAGCGTTCGCACTCATGGTAGTTTCTGTTCATTTATGAATAATCCATTCTCGCGGCCGCTGGTAGTCGGTTATAGGTTTTCACTTTTTTTTTGTTTGTTTTTTTTATTTGATGACTCGTGAACCATGGCAAGTATCAAGTGGAAACTGAAACATTGGGGTCTCGTTGTGCCATTTGGGGGTCCCAAACCTTTTTTCGAAACTGTCGTGTTTTTCCTGAAAACAATCGTTTTTTCTACAAAAACAGTCGATAAGAATTACCAGCCAGTCGGTAAATTCTTCGCCCCCCCCCCCCCCCCCCCCGAAAAAAAAACATGTTGGTTCGTAACTCCTCTGGTCTCATGCTGAACACCCTCCCTGGCCTCTAGGTTATAAAGCAACCATAGTTCTTATCATGTCCAAAAGGTGTGATAAACGGGTTTCTTTGCCACTCCGCGTTTCAGCGCGCTTGTGAAAACTTGAACACAATCCGGTTTTGGTGACAAGATAATGTTTACTCGCAGAGGGAACCAAATTACTCTTCAAACCAGAAAATCTGACAAAAAGAAATTCACTAACCAATAAAATAATGTTCTGATATTACTTCTGACATCAGTACTGAATACTGTTGCTCTCAAAAGCTATACTTTTATTTAGTCTTTTCACCAGCGCCGTCGACGAGATTCCTTTCAAGTAGACCAGAATTCCCTTCATCTTGAAAGGAATTCCCGTCCCGGTAGACACTTTTTCTAGTCGTCTTCACGAACGGAATCCTTTCAAGTCGACTGGAATTCCTTTCTACTCGATGGGATTTCTTGTCCGTGTAAACACTACATTACTCTAAAACGTATGGTGTTTCCTTACCAGGAGTTTCTTGGTCTCACTATTTTGTGGTGACTTCCCTCAGAACCTGCCTCCCGACCAGACAGGATCTCTTGAGTCCATACTCGCGAGGAATAACCAGACATTGGTTAATTTGAATACTTTTAATTCAGCCAATTGCCATAGACGAAAAAGAAACACATAGAAAAGAAAACAACCACAAGAAAATCAAGCAGTATGTTCCTGCTGTTGCGTTGCAGCAAGAAGAGACTGCCATACAGGCAGGCAATGAAAAATTGACACAGTGGCAAATTTAATAACCTCAATCTTTGAATCCAAAAGACGGCACAAAAGTGCCGCTCTAGCCTTACGGCGAATTTCATCAAAAGTGAGCGAGACGAGTGCCGAAGAAACACTACAGATACATGTTAGCTTAAACAAACGCCGGAAAGGCATTTCCAACAACGGCTTATAGAAATAACATGGACCCACGGTGAATATTGCGATGGAAAAGGCTGTTGCGTTGGCTGTTGCGTTGCAGCAAGAAGAGACTGCCATACAGGCAGGCAATGAAAAATTGACACAGTGGCAAATTTAATAACCCCAATCTTTGAATCCAAAAGACGGCACAAAAGTGCCGCTCTAGCCTTACGGCGAATTTCATCAAAAGTGAGCGAGACGAGTGCCGAAGAAACACTACAGATACATGTTAGCTTAAACAAACGCCGGAAAGGCATTTCCAACAACGGCTTATAGAAATAACATGGACCCACGGTGAATATTGCGATGGAAAAGAAGGCAGTTACTGCCAAAGTCAACATTGCGGCATACTTTTCAATCGGTATACACCACATAACATTTGGTACCGTCGTTCCAATCTATAGAGTAAAGGTATGAATATGAATGAATATATATTTAATAGCCAATTGGCCGTACAAAATACATGAGTTACAATACACTTTATGTTACTTGGGCGATTATTTAGCTTCGGACAGTACAGTTGGCTCTGTGACCCCAAAACACAAATTCTGATATAAGGGCGATTTTGGCGTTCTCACGGATTCTCTTTCCAGAAAACAAAGCGAGAATCGCAAGAACAGACAAGATCGCAAGAACGGACAGACATGGAGCTTCTTGTTATCAAAGAAGCTACAGAAAAATGCTACATGCCAGATTACCAATTTGTTTTTCGTTCTGGCTTGGGATGCGCGATGCTCTCCTTGCGTTGGCGTCTATTCTCCAGGAACCTGACCGGACGAAAACTTCATTGGCGTTGGCGGGTCATGACGTCGAAAGAGCCTTTTATTCTGTCGTCCATCCACAAGCACTGTTAGAGCTGCGCACTCGTGGCGTACAAGCTGGGGTTATCAGCAGGGGCGTCGCAAGGGGGGGGGGGGGGGGTGCAGCACCCTCCCACCTTTTTGAGATTCGGTAAAATTTTGGGCCGGAGGCCCAAAATTTTACTAAAATTGTTCGGTATTTTTTCGATAGCAGAACTGTTCGATATATTTACGGGGATTCGTTAGTTATACAGAATCCTAAATAGGCTATATGTACCAATCTCTTTGGTATAATGATCGGGATTCGGTATAATTGCCAGTATTCGGTAGTTATCACGAATTCGGTGAGAGAATTTACTGAAGTCATTAGGTAATTTGTCGATGCCGGAACTATTCGGTATATTTATGGAGATTCCGTAGTTACACAGAATTCCGAATAAGCTATTGGTTCAAAATTATTCGGTATCATGATCAGGATTCGGTAATTTACTCAGTATAATTTCCAGGATTAGGAAGTTAACCACGAATCCTGACTTCGTTCCAGTTCCGACGAAAGTATACCGAATAAGAAAATTGCTCGGTAGTCTTTCGATACCAAAACAATTCGGTATAATAACCGGGATAGGGTAGTTATACAGAATCCCGAACATGCTATCGGTCTAAACTTATTCGGTATAATAACTGGGATTCGGTAATTTATTCGTTACAATTGCCAGGATTCGGAAGTTACCACGAATCTCGAAACTCAGAAGAGGTCGAGTGAAGCACTGGTCGCAGACAAAAGGGATGATCTATGATACAATCGATAGTCCTTACTTTTATTCTGGATCCCCAAAAGAATATCTAATCATAAATATTTCGAAAATTCCGCCTGCAGCACTTTTCGTAATATTCTCTATTTTGTGAAAGGGCGCGTCATTTGACCGGGGGGGGGGGGGGGGGGTTAAGCAAATTTTAGGATTGAAATTTTCAAACAATAAAGCTAGAATTCGGATGGAAATTAAATTTGGCAGGAAATAGCAAAAAAAAAATTTCGCCTGCGGCGCTCACTTTATGTGATTATGGGTAGTATATTAACTAGACTACAGTTGCTGATGTTGCCGGAACGTCGCTCCATCCGGTTTCTGGAGAGTCTTAGTATTTAGTCAACGGTAAATGATAGAATTTGTAAGAGAAGCAGTCGAATTTTAGCCTACAGAAAAAAATGGATTTCAAAAATTTATTATTTGATTTAGTTTTATATTGGCTATAATAGATAGAAGATGTTACTGCAATCATAACCAACAATATATTCTACATGTGGGCTTCGCCGAAACGCCGCCTAATAGTTGGCTTACCGTCTTTCATGCTGCCCTTTATTGTTACTCTTCCCACGTAACCGTTTCTGTTCCATAATTTAAAGCTCGAATTCTGAGTTCTAGGATTCGGTAAAGTTTTTGAAAGATTCGGTAAAATTTTGGCTCTGCACCCCCCCACCGACAATGCACTTGCAACGCCCCTGGTTATCAGAGTTATGAAAGACATGTATGCAGATCTTCGAGCAAAGTTGAAAGTCTTCCAGTGTGACAAGAACTGTTCTAATTTCAGTAGTTTAGAATTCAATCTACAGTTTCCTGAAGTCAAAATTTTTAAAGGAGTCAGGCAAGGAGCTATTACTATAGCCCTACGTTATTTGACAATGCTGTCCTGAACTCCCAGTCCAAAACCCTTTGCACTTGTGTCCATCATGGCATCAATTGCTCAGGGATAGCATAGGCTGATGACATTCTGAACCTCAGTCGTGTTACAAATGGTATCGAAAGTGCTTTCCAATCACTAGTTTCGGAATATGCTGGCATTGGACTTAAATTCAACAAGGGAAAAACTGAGTTCTTGATAACCATCTGAGTGAGCCAACGATCATCGACCTTATAGGATGCCAAGTCCAAAGCAAATCCAGTCTGACGTACCTAGGACTGCCAATTGGAGATTCAATGAAAACCACACGAAAATTACTGATAACTCAATTGCTGAAGCGCATCAGTGGAGCTTATGCCCGTTTCGTTTCTGGGAAGTTTCGGCTTAACCGAAAGCTTCTTGCCTACACCTACAATGCCACTGCTCTTTCCACACGTTCTGTATCTTTCCCCTTTCTGGACCATCTTCAGTAACGAAAATCTTCGTCAAATTCGTTCCATTTTCTTTCGGTTTTCTAAATATTTGTTACGCCCCCCCCCCCCCCCCTGGAAAAGGAACAGCCACCTCATCGAAGTTCCGTATATCTGATCCGCCTGCGGCTATCCTGAGATCCATCAAGAGGATGAAGGAAAACTGTAACCCCCCATGGAGCTCCATGATGTTCCGGTTTACTGAATTTTAATTATTTTGGTTCTTGTTGATGTTATGTTGTTTCTCTCTCTTTTATTTTTTACCATACTCCGTCTTTACCTAGATGGGTTACAAATAAAAAAATTGAAAATACTCTTTCAAACAAATCTGGAGCTAAGATAACGTGTTGTCCCAAGATGACCCATCTATTCCCACCTCCCGTCTTCCGTGCGTCGGTACGAGAGGAATACTGGCAATAAGTTTTCCCCATATCCCGCTAATTCTTCTACCCAATTTTTACGTAGTTTCATGCCGTCATTTATTTCTGGTAATTTTTGTAAGTGTATTAGATAATTTGTTTCTTGTGTGTCTGCGTATTTTGTAAATTTGTATTCCTTTTCTAGCTTTTAGCTATTCGGAATAAACTTGATTGATTGAAAAAACAAAAACAAAAAAATTAAACGCAAGAACACACGGCGGATAAGCCAATGGAGCACTCTAGACCGCCAGAATCGCCATATTTTAATTCAATGTTCAACTGAATTTATTCGTGAAACCGATACAAAGGACAAGCCGATTTGGTGGTTCTCGTCCATATTTACACTAATTATATAAACAAAAAAGATTCTACACTAGTTTAGATATATCAAAAAGTTGTCAAGCATAACACAAAATATTCTGTGAAGCATAACACAAGAATATTCAATTCTTATACTAATGATGCGAGTTAAAAAGGTTGACGAAGGTGGGTACAGAACTTCTCAGGTAACAAGTCGGCGTGTTTAAATGGCTTCAGTTTGGGTTGGGCTACCCCTCTCTCAGGCCTTACTCTCTCCGCTGAAAAATCTGGGGGGAGAATATCACGTACGGTAGTGCTGGTGTATTAAAGATTTTAGTTCCATACACTGACGAGAGTTTTTCACGGTGCTAAAACACGGTTTCTAAATTAAAAGTATTAAGGTGTATATGCGGTACTTCAGTGGACTTGGAAACTACAAGGAGGGCTCTGAACTATATCCTGTCTAGCGAATCAGACCGTTCACGAGTAATTCTGAAGTGCCACACAGGGCAACAGTATTCCAGAAGTGGGCGTATGAAAGGAAGATAAACTCTTAAGAGATGTTTTGGTGGGACCGATCACCTGTTCAAAAGTTATGTGTGCCACTAAATTCCGGATACACCATTCCCCCGCTCCCCAACGATGATCGGATCGGAGAAACGACTATTTAGTCTGTTTTCGTCTTCTGTCATCGTCCTAGTCCATCACGAAGTATCTAACTTGCGGGATGGCCCGAATTCCGGCTCCCTCAAACTCCCCCCACAGTGCCCAAATCCGGTCCGGTTATGTTAGCGTTATATATTTTGTTCCTACCAATTTTGGTCCCGATCCCACCATTGTAAAAGTTTGCCAAGATTTCCGATCCCCCCCCCAGGGGTGGCCCGAAGGGGGGGGGGGGTGAGGGGGTGACTCACCCCCCCTGCCTTTTGCTAGTCGTATCAGTCGTTTATTTTGGCCTTTTGCTAACTCATATCAGTCGTTTTTTTGGTCTCGCCGAGGTCCCTGGCATTCATTTTAATAACAAATATTCCGAGTCGTTTAAAAAAACGACTCTTGCATAGCTTCAGTCGGAAGCCCGTCCCTTAGGACAAGTTGAGTCCTTTAAACCAGGTTTTGTAACACTATAGCTCGGAGGGGCAGCAATGCGGCTACCTGTTCTGTCCCACCTGTACCCAGGGGCGTCACGACTGGGGGGGGGGAGGGGGGGGACGCCCCCCCCCAATGCCGTCGGCCAGTCGGTAAAAATAACCGAGTCGGTGCGAAGCGCCGCGATTTTTCGTCAAAACAGTTGATTTTTTTCACCGGCGATAGTCGGTTTTTCTGAAAATTGGTCGATTTTTTCGTCAAAATAGTCGGTTTTATGAAAATAAGTAGATGTTTCTGAAAATCAGTCGATTTTTTTTCAATAATGTCATTTTTATTGTTGAAAACAGTGGTTTTTTCTGCAGAAAAAGTCGGTAAAGTTTTCAGCCAGTCGGTAAATTCCTCGTCCCCCCCCCAAACATTTTGGCTAGTAACGCCTCTGCCTGTACCTGTCCCATGTGAATTGGATCTGCCTCACTCTGGTCTTTCAGATTTTAGCCAGTCAAAATTACAATAGGTAAAATAGGTTAGTTGTTGAAGTGAAGTCTGACTGGATAACATTGTTATACCTTATAGCCCAAAAGCGAGAGACATGGTTATATGCATTGAGTTTTGGTCAAACTTTGGCTATAAGTGAAAAAAGAAGGAACAGAATGGAAAAGCCATCACCAATCAAATGACAGGATACCCGCGAAACAAGTGGGCCCAGAACAGATATAAAAACGTCGATTACAAAGAGAGTTGAGGTGGTAACAACGCTTGAAAAGGACAAGAAAGATTTTAAGATACACCCGAAATTCATTTCTCAGGACTGGAGGGGTTCTACAGAAGCTACAATTGCTCATTCTAGTCGGGAGGTAAATTTTTGGCCTATAAGCTAGCAGAGGCGTTACTATCCAAAATGTTTGGGAGGGGGGAGCAAAAATATTCCTTCAGCCCAAGCTGACTGCGAATCATATTTATCACTGCTGACTGCGAATCACGGCACAACCAAGTATGGGAGGAGCACGGTATTTACCGACTGGCTGGTAATTTTTACCGGCTTCTTTTGCGGAAAAAACGACTGTTTGACAAAAAATCGACTGATTTAAAGAACAAGAGCCACGAGCTCATATGGCACTTGTTACGAGTAGGCAGTACAAGAAAGTAGACGAGAACGTGACAAAATACACCCGCCATCCAAAAATACGCTTCGGAAGTAGAAATAGAATATTTAGTTTCACTCACTTCTGAGCAGTTCCGGCATCGTCTCGATTATCTGTGGCAAATGCGCATGACTGTTCAAAATTCCAAGTTTCATCCCATTAAATCCACTCGTTTGATCCCTAGACGTGCTAGACGATTTCCGGTACTCCCTCCATCTCCCCTACCGTGACCGAATCTG
The DNA here is from genome assembly GCA_023053575.1 of Branchinecta lynchi. Classification (NCBI taxonomy): domain Eukaryota; kingdom Metazoa; phylum Arthropoda; class Branchiopoda; order Anostraca; family Branchinectidae; genus Branchinecta; species Branchinecta lynchi. The sequence continues at coordinate 25,678,401 of JAKZAP010000008.1, read as the reverse complement.
GTTCGGACTCAAAAATAGACCATCTAAAGCATCTTATTTTATACCATCTATCAAGTTTCACTCTAATCTGAGCATTTTTGGAAAATTCCAGTACCCCCCCCCCCCCCCAACACCACCAACGTTGTCGGATCCTGTTCGGGCCCAAAATATGTCATCTAGGGTATATGCTTTCTCTACGTTCCATGTTTCATTTAAACTGATGCATTCGTTCGCCCCCTATGAAAGCCTCAAAATTTCCGACAATCTCCCTCCAACTCCCCCTACTGTGGCCGAACAGGACTTGAATACATAAACGTCGTATCTCTTAATTCCCTCTTCCTGTCGATCAAGTTTTACTGAAATTGGAGCATAGCCTATCTGCAAGTTTCCAATACCCCCCCCCCCCCCTACCTTGGCCGAATCCGGCCCGGATGCCAAATAACAAATCTAGGCCGCATAAACTCGGCGCTGTTGAACTTGCATCTCATTCGGTCCATCCGTTTGGTTATTGTGCATGTCAAAAGTTCACCCCCCCCCCAATTCCCCCAACCGTGGTCGCATATACTTCGAACGCATGTTTTACATGTCTAGGCGATCAATTCTTATCACCCATTAAGTTTCACTCGAATCAGACCACTCAGTTGCAGTTTACAGAAGTCAATTTCCATATTTCTCTTCCCTTGCTCCCCCAAAATGCTCGGATCTAGGAACGGAAGTTAACGGGGGTATGTTGTGTCAGGTTCTTAAGTCAAATAAATCTGGCCGCTAATACCCCTGCAAAGTTTCGTTGTTTTAGTACATCTGGAACTATTCTCCCCCACACAGAGCCCCGAAACCGTCTGGCTCCGTTGATTTCGTATCTAGGCCTAATTCTTGTTCTCTCCATTAAGGTCCGTCGCAATCCCTCTGCTTTAAGAGTTTCTTGATTTTCCCGGCCCCCCCCCCATCCCCCCACAAGTATTGGATCCGACCCAGAGTTGACACTGAACATCAGAGGCGATAGCTGTTTCCACCAGACAAGTTTCATTCCAATCCGATCACCCGTTCAAAAGTTATGCACGCCACTAGATTCCGGACTCCTCATCCATCCACTCCTTCCACGATGGTCGGATCGGGGAAACGGCTGTTCTCAAGTCAATCTGTTCGGATCCCTGACATACCTGCCAAGTTTCATCAACCTAAATCCGGACCCCCACCCCAACTCCCCCACGATGCCCGGATCCGGTCCGGTTATGTCAATGACGTATCTAGGACTTGTGCTTGTTCTTCCCACCAAGTTTTATCCCGATCCCTCCATTCTAAGCGTTTCTCAAGATTTCCGGTTCCCTAGCCCAACTCCCCCCCCCCCCCAGTGTCATCGGATCCGGTTCGGATTTAAAGTGGGACGTCTGAGACACGAGGTCATCCTAAATATCAACTTTCATTAAGATCCGATCAGTCGTTCGTAAGTTGAGAATACCTCAAATTTTGGTTTCCCACCTCCCTCCACTCCCCCTCCCACATGGTCGGATCGGGGAAGTGACTATTTCCTATTTAATCTGGTCGGGTCCCTGACAAGCCTGCAAATTTTCATCGTCCCAGCACATCAGGAAGCACCGAACTCGCCGGATCACTACAAATTCGGACTACTCCTCCCCCCCCAAAAAAACTCCCCCAAAGTGAGCGGATCCGTTCCGCTTATATCAGTCACGTATCTAGGACTTGTGCTTGTACTTTCCATCAAGTTTCATCCGGATCTCTCCACTAGTGTTTTCCAAGATTTCCGGTTTCCCCCTCCAACTCCCCCCAATGTCACCGAATCAGGTCCGGATCTGAAATGGACCGTCTGAGACACGAAGTACTTCCATATATCAAGTTTCATTAAGATCCGATCACCCATTCGTCAGCTAAAAATATCTCATTTTTCCTAATTTTTCCGGATTCCCCCTCCCTCCACTCCCCTCCGGATGGTCGGATCGGAAGCGACTATTTCTAATTTAATCTGGTCCAGTCCCTGATAAGCCTGCTAAGTTTCATCGTCCTACCTTATCTGGAAGTGCCCGAACTAGCAAAACCGGGACCGACAGACCGACTGACGGACAGAAATTACAATCGCTATATGGCACTTGCCTAAAACCGATTGTTTTTGAGGAAAATCGACTTACGAAAAACTGACTGTTTCGAAGAAAAATCGACTGTTTCCAAAAAAAAATCGCACCGCTTCGCGCCGATTCAGCAATTTTTTACCGGCTGGTTGACAATGTCGGGGGGGGGGGGGGCATTTGTATAGCATCTTCGTCGAATCAAATGCTAAAAAAAAACAGTTTTAAGTTGCAATTTTTCAGAGGTAGCTCACTGTAGCTTTACCTGCTTTAGTTTTCGACATGAAAGTACAGCGTGTCGAATGACAAATAAAACGGTACTTTCATGATGAAATAAAGTACATGAAATCACCCGGAAAAAATCGCAACTCAAGTCTCGTCGCGAACCGGCGTCTTTTTCTATCTGTAAATTTCTGTCAGGCCGAGACCAAAAGCTTATTACGTCTGACAATCCGGATTTTTTTGTTAATGCACTGGCAAACCTGTTTTCCTCGCTTCTTTTCTGAAGAAGTGTGTTTTGAACGTGAAAATTACTTTTTTTGCTATTAGCTCGGAGCAAATCTACTTTCTATATATTGGCACTATTTTGTCTTTAATTCGGAACAAATTGTTTGCTTTATTTCGGAACAAATCTACTTTGTGTTTACTTTGTTTTCTATGGCCACTATTTTGTCACTTTTTTCGACGGTCAGACTTGTGATTTCAAAGCTATTATTTCCTTTTCAATGGGATTGCAAAAAGACAGTCTGCTCCTCGGCGTTTCACAAAATTTCGCCTGCGGCGTATTTCATAGTATTCTCTATTTAGAGGAACGGTGTGTCATTTACTTGGCGATTTGGACTTTTTAAATATGAAATACATTAAAGGCTGGCTAGAATCTGTCTAGACAAGGGCAGCTTACAAAATTTCGCATGCGGCGCTTGCTTTAATTTGTCCCGGGTAGAGGCGTTGAAAGCTTTCCTCTTTAGCGAAAGTTGAAATGTTAAGCTGAGGCTATGGGTTAGTATACACAAATTTTGATTACACGAACAACTTCAGCTGAGGCATTGCAGCTAGTTTTACACAGACTCTAATATTTGTTGTTGGGGATGTGCGCCATTCCCGCGTAGTCGCAACAGTTCATTTTTGTTGGTATGTGAGAGTCGTATATTACGATATATTACGAGTATACACAAATTTTGATTACACGAACAACTTCAGCTGAGGCATTGCAGCTAGTTTTACACAGACTCTAATATTTGTTGTTGGGGATGTGCGCCATTCCCGCGTAGTCGCAACAGTTCATTTTTGTTGGTATGTGAGAGTCGTATATTACGATCCGGGAGTCGTTGAAATGAGGGGTCTCACCCCCCCTGGCCTGAGTGGTTCGGGCCCCCCCCCCTCCCCCCAAAGTCCCCGGATACTGTTCGGATTTGAAGTGGGTCATCTGAGACACGACCTCCTTCCAAATACTAAGTTTCATTAATGTCCGATCACCCGTTCAAAAGTTAAAAATGCCCCAATAATCCAGATTCCCCCTCGCCCAAGTCCCCAACGATGGTCAGATCGGGTAAGTGACTATTTCCAATTTAATCTTTTTGGGTTCCTGATCCGCCTGCCAAGTTTCATGTCCGGGCTTATGTGGAAGAGCCGGAATTTGCAAAGCCCGGACCGACATGCCGACCGAGGGACAGAAATTGCAATCGCTACACTTAGGCTCTTGAGTTTTTATAAGTGCCATAAAAACCTAAGAAACCAAGTTTAACAAGACCAAAGGTTTTGATGGGATCCCTTCAATATCTGATCCAGACAACTGGATCTTGTATTAGCCAGATCCAGTCTTCGCCAGACTCCTTGAACATTTTTACACTTAAAATTAAGAAACAGAATTAAGGCCAAATAGCTAATCACCTGAGAAAACCAAGTTCAGATTTGGATTCAGCATGTGTGTTTACCCCTATAAGTCATATCTGTTTTGACGAAAACTTCCTGCCACTTCTGCCAATTTCCCGGTACCGGCCGAAATCAGGGTATCTTCTTTCCCCAGTAATGAACATCTAATCAACTTCAAATAGAAATTTAGCTTATAACAAATTTTCCGATTCCAGCCGGATTCCGGTCGAACTATATGTCCGGGTACAATATGATTGTCATACAGGGACTCAGCATCTCTTCTTACCCCTAAATCGCTTATCTAATCAACTAGAAATAAAACTTTGACTTCCAACAGATTTCCGGTTTTGGCCGGATTCCGGACGAACTACATGTCCGGGTAGAAAATTGTTTTCACATAAGTGTTCAGCATGTCTTCTTGCCCTAAATCGAACATCTAATCAACTCCAAATAAAACTTTTAATTTTGACAAACTTTCCGGTTTGGGCCGGATTCCGGTCGAAATACTTGTCGGTCGAGAAAATAGTTTTCACCATCGTCTTCAGCATGTCTTCCTACCCCTAAATCGAACATCTAATCAATTTCAAATAAAACTTTTACTTTCAACAAACTTTCCGGTTTGGGACGGATTCCGGGCGAAATACTTGTCCGTCGAGAAAATAGTTTTCACCATCGTCTTCAGCATGTCTTCCTACCCCTAAATCGAACATCTAATCAACTTCAAATAAAACTTTTACTTTCAACAAACTTTCCGGTTTTGGCCGGATTCCGGGCGAACTACTTGTCCGATGACAAAATAGTTTTCACCATCGTGTTCAGCATGTCTTCTTACCCCATAATCGACTATCACATTAGCTGTTTCAAAATATTTTGTGTGTCCCTTAATTTGAATCCCCTCCCCCACCCCTAAACGTAGAGCTACAAAGCCCATCTACGAACTTGACTGGTCCGACGACCCAACGAAGCCTCACACCAAGTTTCATCAAAATATCTCGTTCCATTCGAGAGTTATCGTGCTTACAGACGGACGGACAGACGGACGGACGGACGGACAGACGGACAACTTTTGCGATGTTATAGGTATCCCTCCACTTACGTTTTGGGATCCCAAAAATTAGATAAATCTAACTAGCAATACCTGTGAAAGTTGAACTCGTGAAAATCCGAACAATTTTCGAGCTAACAGGGGGAAGATGATCGAGTCCCCCAGAAAATATCCTATCCACCACCTTATCATCCATCTTCTCGGTTGTTTCCCAACTGCCTCACCAAATAGACTTGCTTCACACTGGAAATATTCCTAGCAACCGATAAACAAATTTTCGTGTAATCCCCGAAACTGTCACCAAAGGAACAAGTTCCCTATGCTACGTTGATGGTTATGTTCATGTTTGCACGCGACATACAACGTGGTCTTGTTTTCGAATCAGCTACGAAGGGGCAAAAGTCTACAAAACCAAATTGCATTGGCTGAGCTGAAATGTATTAGTTGCAATTTTTGCGTTTTTGTCAAGGCACTGTCTAGGGATCTGGAAGCCGTACTTTATGTCATGCGGGTCACGGGTCCGGTAGTTCTCACGGAAGCCAAAACATACGATCTAAGCTTCCGGGATCTGACGTCACTGACTATCAGAAACTTATATGTACTGGCTGGTTCCGGTAGTTGATTCTTTTGTCTCTTATTGTCTCTCTCTTATTGTCTCTTAAGTAAGGGAAAATCCCAGTCCTAGTTCTCAGCCAAACTATTTCGTGAGTTCTATATTCCCTATATACATTGCTGGAACATAAGCCACAATTTCATAGTTTCCGGTATGACCTACTGGCAGGGGCGTCCCGATACCATCCTGATACGCCCCTGATACCAGGGGCATCTTCAGAATTTTACCGGAATTTTCGAAGTTTTATCGGAATTTTCAGAAGCTTTACCGGAATATTTCGGGTTTTATCGGATATGTCTCTGTAATGACTATCTCTGAAACTCTAAAATAGGCCTACTATTGTGTCCTGACTTCTATTATGTCCTGACTTCTATTATGACTGTCTCTGCAGAAACTCTAGAATAGGCCTACTATTGTGTCCTGACTTCTATTATTACAAACAACAAAAAATAGGCTTGGTAAAGTTTTACTGAAAAGGCAGCTTATTTTTGGGATCCCAAAACGTAAGTGGAGGGATACCTATGACATCGCAAAAATTGTCCGTCTGTCCGTCCGTCCGTCTGTAAGCACGATAACTCTCGAAGGGAATGAGATATTTTGATGAAACTTGGTATGAGGATTGTTTGGGTCAAGGGTAAGGTCCAGTTCGTAGATGGGCTCTGTAGCCCTATATTCAATTTAAGGGACAAACAAAATATTTTTAACCAGCTAATGTGATAGTCGATTATGGGGTAAGAAGACATGCTGAGCACGATGGTGACAATCATTTCCTTGCCGGACAAGTAGTTCGTCCGGAATCTGGCAGAAACCGGAAAGTTTGTTAAAAGTAAAAGTTTCATTTGAAGTTGACTAAATGTTTGATTTAGGGGTAAGAAGACATGCTGAGCATAATGGTGAAAATCATTTTGTCGCCGGACAAGCAGTTCGTCCGGAATCCGGCCCAAACCGGAAAGTTGGTTAAAAGTAACAGTTTCATTTGAAGTTGATTAAATGTTTGATTTATGGGTAAGAAGACATGCTGAACCCGATGGTGAAAACCATTTTCTCGCCGGACAACTAGTTCGCCTGTAATCCGGCCAAAACCGGAAAATATTTTAAAAGTAAAAGCTTTATCTGAAGTTGATTAGATGATATATTTAGGGGTACGAAGAGACGCTGAGTCTGTATATAATGATCATTTTTTACCCAGACATATAATTAGTCCGGAATCCGGTTGTACCCGCATTTTTTTTAAGTCAAAATTTTATTTAAAGTTGATTAGATTTCTTTATAGGGATAAGGAGATACGCCGGCTTCGTTTCTGAATTTTTCTTTTTTTGCTGAACTAGTAGTTCGCTTGGAATTCGGGCGAAACCGCAAATTTGGCAGTAGTAAAGCAGTAAGTTTCGGTCGATATCGTCAAAATAGATATGGCTTATAGAGGTATAGATAGGTAGATAGAATATCTGAACTCGGTTTTCTCTGATGATTAGCCTGGCGAAGACAAGACCGAACTGTCTGGATCAAATCTTAGATTTTTGGGATCCCATCGACACCTTTGGTCTTGTTCATTCTGATATCTGAATACTGAAATGTTTTAAACAACACATCTGAGTTTTCGTACTAACGTTCGGAGCGTGGGCTGCTTGCATGGCAAACCAAAATTCATCCAGACGTGGATAATTTGAATTTAAAGAAAGGCCTGCTTCCAGGGCTGAAGTTGCGAGTGTTGCGACATCGAAGAAGTTAAGCCTGCTGAAAAGTAAGAAAACAATTTTAAATATTCCTTCAGCCCAAGCTGACTGTGACAACAAAACTTGTGGGAAAACGAACTTGTGGGTTTTCCCACAAGTTCCTTTTTCCAACTTGAGCGGCTTTGAGCCAGAAGAGGACACTTGCCAAGAAGGGCCGAAATATAGCTCTAATAAATACAGCTGGCGTATCCGTTTTGCACTACCAAATAAGAAAATGATTTTAGGATATGTCTTGCAATGAATCTGATATTCTTATTTCATTTTTCGGTAATGGCTTACATTTTGTAGTTGGTGAATATTTCAAGCGTTTCATGAATATTTAAGTGAATATTATGTTACTATACGTCTTGGACCTTAGACCAATTCGGTTAAACTTTAAGATTGCCAGTTAAACAAAAAAGTCCTCGACCGTACACTTTTTTTCATCATGATTTCTGTTTGTTCACAACACATCCAATTTTATATTCGTCAACTAGATCGGTTTCAAATGCGATTAGTTACAGATGCTGGTCAGCCAATGCTGAACGCTAAGTGGCCTTAACAAACACTCATCTTGCTAAAAGGTCTTTCCCCTTTTGCGAAGGTAGCAGGGATTGTCTTGGCCAGCTTGAAAGCTTTCCGTACTTGTGAAGACATCTTTCAGTTCACGAAAAACTTCGAATATTTTCTTTTTGTTTGTTTCAAGGCTCTCCTGGCGACTTTTGAGATTGTCACCGTGTGACATGTTTATTTTTTCTAATCTTGTAAGCGCACCAGCCAGGAATGAATGACCCTCCGGCTCCGCGCATTCATTCCAGATTTTGCATGAATATTTTGTCAGTTGCCGTTTGGTTGTTGTTGAATACACTTCTCATTTTTGTAACTCGACCCAGACTAGGACAATTTGGTGATCAGCGGTGAGATCTGGATCGAAGATTGCGACTTTTGGCTTACGTTAAGAGGTAGGACATTCTTTGAATTAGACGATCGGAATTTTGTTTTGGTTACTGCAACCGAACAATTTTTCGTAAGACAAGTAATTTAGCCGACAAACACGCCGTGATTCTGATTTACGCCAGAATTACGATAGTCGAAAAAAAAAAATTGCTAAATCCTAATAAGCCTGGATTTTGTAAGCCACCAAGTTATTTTTGTTTCTAGTCAAGTTGAGCGAACGCAACTCAGCTTAGTTAGCCTATCAGCAAGGTTAAATGATTAGTGTTTAAAGCCACACTAATCTAGTAAGTCTGGAATCGAAAACCAGGTCACAGTATAAGTCCTCAGGGGAAGCCCATAGCGAGTTAGTTCAATTTGGTCGGAGTTTTGTTTCGCGGCCAGTTGATGGGATAACTTCTGGGACAGGTGAGGGGGATATACGTGTGGAGGAAAATTCTGAGTTTTCGGGTGGATTTCAGGAAATGGCTGAAAAGGGTTCCGGGAGTTCCGGTTCAGGGAGCACTAAAGTTGAGCTTTCGGACATCGCTAGTCTAATTGATGGGTTTAAAGATCTAGTAAAGCAAATTCAAGATCAGCAGAAAGCTAGCGAAGACCGATACGCAGTTGAAAGACAGCAGTTTCTCGCACGTCTTGCTACTCCGAAAGAACCGAATTTGCAAAAAATGAGCAATAGCGATGATATCGATAGTTTTCTGACTGCGTTTGAAAATACGGCTGCACTTTGTGGGTGGGATGACGCTACAAAAGCCCTGAAACTAACGCCTTTACTTTCTGGTAGAGCTTTAGAGGCAGTAGCTTGTCTGACTCAGAATCAGTTAAAAGTCTTCAGAGAAGTTAAGTCAGCAATATTGAAAAAGCACAATATTTCTCCGCTAACCTACAAGACTAAGTTTCGCACTTTGCGTATGTCGGATGCACCGCATTCATCCGGTTCTTTCAAAGAACATGCGGACAAGTTACATGTGTATTGCTGTAAGTGGCTTAGCATATCTGAAGCTGACCTAACTGGTGCTACACCCAGGGAAGCAAAGTTAAGAGAAATAGTGACGCAACTAGTTCTCGAGCAGTTTACTGAGAGCCTCACTTTTCCAGGTTTGGTAACGCATATCAAGCAGGAAGCCGTGAGCTCAGTTGACCAAGCCGTCTCGATCGCAGAGAGATACGCCGAAGCTCACGCCATGTCGAAGCAAAATGACAGAAAGCGTCCAGTTTTTGAGAGGCTTGGAGGAGATAGTCTTTCAAAAAGTAAGTCAAAGAATTTGTCTGATGCTAGTGGTTCTACATCGGGATCTTCTGATAGCTAACAGTGCTATGGTTGTCAGGGTTTCGGCATTTTAAGCGCAATTGTCCGGAACGAAATAAGGAAAGACCTAGTAACGCAAAGTCTGTTCCTCCTAGGAAATCTTTTGATGTTTTTAGGAACGCTGTAGCTTATCAGCCGAAGGGTTCGCACCCTCCGCTTGATGGTATTCTCGTACAGGAAGCTTGTACGGCGCTTGGTGACAAAAGTTCAGCACAGTTTTTGACGGGTTCAGTCAATGGAAAGCCTTGTACGCTCTTAGTCGATAGTGGTAGCGAGATTACTATTGTAAGAAAAGATTTGGTATCAGACATGACGCTAAACGAAGCGGAATGTTTCCATGTAGGATGCGTACATGCCGATGTCAAGAAATTTCCGTCTGCAGAAATTTTGTTGAGTGTGGATGGGCCTAATGGGAACGTAACAGAAGAAAAGATGAAAGTTGCGGTTTCAGCAACTCTTCCTTTTCCAGTTATTTTAGGCAGGAACTTCCATTAATTCTGGGATATTTCAGGGCAGAGGAATGAAAGCACGGGCAGTGATTCAAGTGTTGAGTCCTATGTAGTCGACTGTACCGTGTCGGAGGAATTTAGCTTCGAAGAGGACTTTTTCGATGAGCAGCCAACTGAAGCCAAGGCGAAGAAGTCAAGGAGTGAGAAGCGAGTGGAGAGAGCAGCATTCAACTCTCTGTGTACTGGCGCAAGCAGCCAAGGTGATACCGCAGGAATTGTCGCTGAGCAGGAAGCTGACCCTGCTATCGCTGCACTTCGCAAACGCAGCGAAGAGGCTGAGACTCAGTTACGCGAGGTAAGTTTTGTTTTAAAGAATGGCGTTCTTTACAGAAAAGCTAAGCAGCCCACGGATGAGGAGATTTTTCAGTTGGTTCTACCGCGTAGCCGAAGAATTAAGGTTCTGGAGTTAGCCCATAATTCTCCGCTAGGAGGCCACATGGGCCGAGAAAAGACTGTCTCGCGAATCTTGAAGCATTTTTACTGGCCGGGAATTTACGGAGATGTCGCTCTGCATTGCTCTAGCTGTAAAGAATGCCAGCTTACCGCTAGACCAACTAAGTTCGATAAAGTCCCTCTGGGAAGATTTGATCCTGTAGTCAAGCCGTTTGAACGAATTGGTCTAGACTTAGTCGGAAAAGTTCGACGTTCTTCGAAAGGGAATGAATGGATCTTGGTAATTGTAGATTACGCCACCAGATGGCCAGAAGCTTACCCTCTACGTTCCGCTAAGAGGCCGAAAATAATGGAATGCCTGAAAGACTATTTCGGTAGATTCGGTTTTCCTAAGTCTGTAGTTCACGACCAAGGAGCAAACTTGCTAGCTAAGCCCATGCGGAAAATGCTTGCAGATTTAGGGGTTAAGCAAACCCGCACTTCGCCTTACCACCCGCAGTCAGATGGACTGTGCGAACGGATGAATGGGACGCTGATAAACATGGTTAGAAAGTTCAGTCTCGACGAACCAAGGAGCTGGGATGAAAAGCTACCCCTTGTCCTTTTCGCTTACCGTGAAGCTGTGCATGATTCTTTGGGGGTTTCTCCGTACGAAGCGCTGTTTCGAGTGCCACCTAGGGGTCCCTTGCAGAGTTTTAAGGAAGAACTGATTGGGAAGAATGCACCTGATTCGAATTTTTCCTTACAGTTGAAAGACCGGTTGAAGCAAATACGTGAGCTTGCTTGCGAGAACGCCGCCACCGCGAGCGAGGCTCAGAAGGAGCGCTACGATGCTGGCACGAGTGGTAGAAGCAAGCCGCTTGAAGTGGGCGATCAGGCCCTAGTCTTGCTACCAGCTTCGTCATCGAAGTTAGAGAAGAGGTGGCAAGGTCCTGTGACTGTTACCCGCAAAGTTGGTGAGTGTAACTTTGAAGTTAGTGGGTTTCAGGGTAGGAAAAAGCGAAAGATCCTACACGCAAACTTACTCAGGAAGTTCATTGAACCTAGACCTTGCCTATTTAGCAGCGTCACGTCCCTTGGCGACGCTGAAGAGGAAAGTAGTGGTGACGACTGATTACTTTTGAATCAGATACCACGTTCGACCCTGAGAAGCTCGACATTAATCCTCAGTTAACTTCAGAACAAAGAGCTGAGTTGATCGCGCTTCTTAGGCGGTTCTCGCACGTTTTCAGTGAACTTCCTGTGAAAACGGACTTGGTAACGCACCATATCGATATAGGAGAAGCAAAGCCGTTCCGGAAAGCACCGTATCGTATTCCGCAGAGTAGACAGGCTCTGGTTGACAAAGAAATCCAAAAAATGCTTGAACTCGGAATAATTCGTCCGTCGAGTAGTAGTTTTGCTTCACCTATAGTGGTAGTACCAAAGCCTGATGGTTCGCTGAGAATCTGTACTGATTTCAGGGTTTTGAATAGTCTCTCTAAAAATCCTGATCCTCACCCGATACCGAGGATAGACGAAATGATAGCGAAAGTTGGGAACGCCAGAGTTATAAGCATCTTAGACCTTACTAAAGGGTACTTTCAGATTCCTCTTGATGAGGAAAGTATTCCTTTAACCGCATTCGTAACACCTAGCGGCCACTGGGAGTACACGCGTCTCCCGTTTGGCGTCCGTGACGCATGCGCCACCTTTGCTAGGCTCATGGAAAAGGTACTAGACGGCTCCGAGCATGCTGATGCTTATTTTGATGATGCAGCCGTGCATAGTTTTTGCTGGAAAAGTCATATGCGCGACTCGGAAGATACGCTTCTTCGACTTAGCAAAGCTAAATTAACGGCGAACCCAAAGAAATGTCATTTCGGCTATCCTGAGGTGAATTACCTCGGTTTTGTAGTTGGTAGCGGCAAGATCAAGATAGCTGTGAATAAGGCTCAAGCCATCTTGGATTTTCCAAGACCCGCCACCAAGAAAGACGTTCGTGCATTTTTAGGGCTTATACACTACTTTCAGTCATTTATCAATCAATCAATCAATCAATCAATGTTTATTTTCCTTAATATTTATGTTTTCACAAAAAATAGCGTAGGATTGTCAACAAATTTATACACTCGAATTATATATACAATTAAATGATGCATTTACAAAATGTCACTGTAGCTGATTATAAAATTTGACAAAGTATGGCACAAATGAGTTAAGGTATCTGTCCGATGAGTGAGTTGGTGGGGCAATTAGTTTTTGTTTCCCAGCGTTTTTTTGGGATGTCCGGGTAGCTGGGTTGTCAGTTCTTGGAGCAATGAAAGCAGGTAAAATATCGCGGTGCTGCTCACTTGCTAGGCACGTCATCCCGAAGTTCATTACCAACTGGTGGCGTCTTTCGGACAAGGTGACCAACTGAAGTGTTGTTAGGCTATTTTTGTAATCGATGTAATTTGATCCAAGAATTATTTTGCAGGCTCTCTTTTGAAACACTTCGAGTCGGTCGCTTTGTTCTTGAGTGATCCCAGCATTCCATACCGGGCATCCATATTCGAGTAGTGGACGGACGTATGTCAGGTAGCATATAAGGAGATTTTTCTTGTGAAATCCAAACCGTCTCAGGAGAGTGAAAGACCGAAGTGCTTGATTGGCAATTTTATAAAGATAGGCCGTATGTGTAGTCCATCGCATGTCGTTGTCAAAGAACACCCCCAACACTTTAACAGATTTGGCAATTGTTAGCCCAACTTCTCCAACTTCGGGAATTTCTCGCTTCAGAAAGCTGACTCGGAAGATGACTGACTTCTCCAGGCTAAGCGTGAGCTTGGCTTCCATTGCCTGAGAATTAATATCTGCCAAGAGATTTTTCACGGGGTTCACACCCGGTGGGTCCCCCAGTGATCTGAGTAAGGCGGCATTAAGGTCATCAGCATATTTGTATCGGTGCATGAACTCAGCTAGCAATTTGTTGATTACCATTATGAAGGCTAATGGTCCGATTTTGCTACCCTGCGCTGCGCCACACGTTATGTCAAGTAGTGACGACGTTTCGCCGTGACTTAGCTTTACGCACTGTGTTCTGTTTGTAAGAAACTCTGCTAACATTCGAGTGACGATCTGTCTGGCTCCCATTTCGGTGGCTTGCGTCACGACGATGTTATGGTCCAAATAGTCAAACGCTTTAACAAAGTCGGCAATGATTGTGTCCACAAATGTTCCTTCTTCTTCAAGGTGCCAGAGAATGTCATGCAAGAATTTTACCAAATAGTGTATTGTACTACAACCTGGGCGAAACCCGTATTGCCTCGGGTCAAGCTTATCCTTGATGTCACTGTAAAGCCAGTCATAAATAAATTGCTCAAAAACTTTGGAGAATACCGAAGTTTTTGAGATGGGTCTCAGATCCTTTACAGATGTAGCGTTTTTCTTTTTGGGGATTGGAGTAATATATGCCAGTTTGAAGTGCTTCGGGAAAACACCTTCTATCAGAGATCGATTGAAAACCGCTGTCAGTGGTGTTGCAGCTCGTTTGCGCAGTGTACCACGAACCGAATAGGTATCTCACCGGGATATGTGGCTTTTCTGGAATCAAGCTTTGATAGGACGTCTGAAACTTCGGCTGGTTTTATTATGGGTATTTCTGTGAGTGGTGGTAATTCAGGCATTGAAGTGAGCCCGGGATATTGAGTGCAGATGTCCGCAAAGTGCTTGTTTATGCTCTCGGCAGTTATCGCATCACCTTTTTCATCCAGAATTTCCAGGTGTTTCCTGTCGCGCCCTAATAGCTGTTGAACAGAAGAGTGAAATTTACGAGGGTGGGTGGACAGTAATTTTCCTACAGATTTTTTGCCATAATCCTTTCTTGATCGTTTCAGCTTCTTCGTGATGATGTTGCGGAGCTTCTTTGCATTCGTTATATCGCCTGTTTGGAAGAGACCATCTCTTTCCCGAATTAAGCTCTTAATCTCGCTTGTTACCCACGGTTTCGTGATATTTTTAACAAGGATTGTTTTCTCAGGAAACACTTCATTGTATATTTCGTTGGTAGTCGTGCAAAATGCATTGGCCATCATATCAGCATTTGACTGACCGTAGAGATTGCTCCAGTTGTGTGTAGTTAGCTTTTGCTTTAGTTCTGTTGTTTGTTTGTCTGAGGTTGGTCTATATGTGATTTTTTTCTTTGGGGGTATCGGTGTATTTTGATGTGGCTTCCATAGAACTGTTATGTGGTCACTCATCCCCAGGGCGGGAAGCGCAGTTGGGTCGTTGTAGAAGTCACTCGTTGACGTGAATATTAGGTCCAAAGTTTTACTTTCACGCGTGGGAATTTTGACGACCTGCTGAAGTGATATCGATTTTTCAATCCATTTGGGTACGATATCATTAAAATCGCCACAGATTACGAATCCAGCATAAGGGAATTTGCTTCTGAAGTAGTCAATACTGAACTGCAAGTACTCCATGAGCTGTTTCCTAAATGGACCTTTCGGTGGATAATAGACTATACCGAATATGAGCGATGACACGGTTTTAGGCAGGTGCCGCGGCTTCGTCCAGACCCATAAGACTTCTAAGCGAAAGTCTTTTTCCACCGGTGGAGTGACAATGCGTTTGGGAATTTGACTTCTACAGACAAATCCAACACCTCCTCCATGCTTTACTGGGTTGCCGGAGGCGTCAACTCTCGGGGAAATCATGCAATCATATCCATCTATTTGTAGAACGTCTGAATTTTCTGCCCAAGTTTCAGTGAGGCACGCCACATCTACTGCATGATCAGTTAACATTTGGCTTAGCTCTTCGGTTTTATTGCACACTGACCGGACGTTAGAAAGTATGATGCTGGGGAAACTATATGTTGCACGGTGTAGAACTGGTTTATTTTGCAGAAACTTCGGGTAAGAACCATTTCTTGTTGCATGTGGTGTAGTTGACTTGTATTGATTTTCTTCGTTGTGAGAGTACAACCCCGGCTCAAGGTATAAGATGTCCTTTGAGGGAAGCAAAAGTTCAGTGGTTTGAGTAGAGATTGGTGTTGGTAGTACTTGATCAGGGTTTTCGAGTTTCCTTGAGTCCGTTTTAGATGGGAGGTTCTGTCGTGGGGGCTGGTAGATCTTATGTAGTTCGCACCAATGGTGAAGTGCTATGCTTTGAACATGTGGAACTTGGAGTTTATATAGGTACGGGTTGTACGCCAGCGTGTTTTGTTCCAATGCTGCTCGTTTTTTGGAGCGGAAAAATTGTCAGTGACTACTGCAGGGGCTGCTATTCTATCAGAAAAATAGACATGACTGTATTTGCAGGCATCTCCATGCCGGCAACCCTTCTCTGTCATGAAAAATTTACATTGGCGCTGCTGCTTAGAAGGGTTGGGTTCGAAGGATTCAGTTGTCTGCCATGGGCGCCATATCGTTGTTGTGGGTCGGGTTATATTTAGTACTGCTCTGTTATCTTGTCGGTTATCGGTCGGTGGTGGCTGTTGTGCGAGACGATTGCTATGAAAGTATTTGCAGGTCTTTCCCCGTCTACATTGGCCTAATTCGTATTTCCGGCATTTTTCCGGATGGAGCTGAGGGCATATGGACATCGCAGAACAGCCTTCGGCTATGAGATGGTCAGCACAGACTTCGGGAATATCGTCTGGGTGGACGAACGTGCATTTACTTCCTTTTTTGCAGTGGCCTTTTAAAAAATAAATGCATTTTTCCCTGTATGCTTTTACTGTTATAGCACCTTTTTGTGCTGGATCAGAGACTTCTGAGGAAGGTATCATAGCGTTATCGGGATCCTTTGAACCAACAGTTTCGCAGTTAGGGCAGATCCGAGCTACCTTTCTGATTAAATACTGATCCTTGGCACACTTAGCTTGATCCTGGAGTTCTCGAACTCTGTTTGAAAGTACCTCGTTTTCGTGTTTAAGCTGAGCTATGGTTTCATCTCTCGATTCTAGCAGCTTTGAGAGACATCCAAAAAAGGTCGTTTCACCTTTTCCTCCGTCTTCATCCATGGTGTTATCAGGCGGGGGACCGTCTCCGGCTAAGACGGAATCCCGTAGGAGCTGTTGCGACTCCGCTAGTAAAGCACTGTAATTTTGAATCATGATCCGCTGGGCCTCAATTATTTCGCGTTCTGGACCGGATTGATGAGTGTTGGAATTTGTTCTATAAGGTGTTAAATTATCGGCTGAGTCGCAGTTTGTGCTCCTCCGGTTTTCACCAAGCCTGGAGAACGGGGTGGTTCCAACGGCATCCCACTCCATTGATTCACCTTCGTAGTTTGGTTCCAGTCCGGCTGTTAATCCAGGTAGGTTTGGAAGGCTCGAACATTTTGATTTACTGTCGACAAGATTAGCAGTTTCTTCTTCAGCACATGTCCGCCATCTGTCGGGTTTGCTTGTAGTTCCTGTAGTTCCGGTAGATGGACTTACTAAAGACAGTGTAGCACAACACAGTCCCTCGTCTTCTACTTTCTTGTTTTCTGTTTCTTGTTCAGCACATGTCCGCCATCTGCCGGGTTTTCTTGTAGTTCCAGTAGTTCCGGTAGATGGCCTTACTAAAGACAGTGTAGCACAACACAGTCCCTCGTCTTCTACTACATTTTCCTCTTTTCCTGTTAAAGTTATGAATGGATATGACGATACCTGGATGGAATTTTCATCCGACAGCAATTCCTCGTCTCTAGTTTTGACAGGCGCAGCCGGTGTGGAGGAAAATAGTTCTTTATTCTTGAAGCGAACAGTTCTAAGACCAGTTTGCGTGGTGCAGGGAGTGACGTAAGTCAACCGCGCAATCGGGACACTTTGCATACATGCAGCTGATTGCACTAGCTTACTGTTTTGTATAGCACTGTCCATTGAGAGCTCATTGTCCGGCATCTGTTGTGTTCTTGGGGTTGTTTTGGGGCTTCTCCTTGATCGTAGTTTACAAGCATTGCAGTTCCACTCAGTCACGCCACTTGCTATTTCCTCTAGTCTTTGCTTCACTGTGTAGTCTGCACACGAATGTTTGGCTGACTTAGCATGAACGTACTTTTTGCATTTAGTACATGAGATAGAGTTAGAAGTAACCCTTTTGTTGCAAACTGCGCATGTCGAAGAGGGCTTGCTCGTCATCTTAGATGGCTCAAGAGGTGGCTACAGGAGGGACTTGGCTATGTACGGCGTCAGTGCTCGAGACGGAGGGGGGGCCGCTTCCGTTCGTTTACGTCCACCGTACCAACCTGGAAAAGGTAAGGCACGGCAGGAAAAAGTTCAAGCTATTCAGAACAACAAATCTTGTATGTTTCAATGCACTATCTGACGAAGGTACATTAGGCTTACAAGCAATCAAGCATGCCATCCACTAGTCGAAAAAGCAGTTGTGCGCGCCATCTAATGGTCCGATTTCACACAAGAAAAAACCTCTGATTACCGAGGAAAATCCGAGTCAGATGTCACTGTTTATTTGATGAATTAAAACTCAATCACTGAGGAATTATTTGGTTCCAAAAACGAAAAAATACGAGAAAACTAACAAAACTCGCTCACCTGAGGAGTTTTTTTGAAGATCAGGCCCCCCGCGTAGGTTCTTGCCAACAGTTTAGTTATGCAGGAAAATACGGTGTGACCGCCGTGACACCTAGCAGATGCCCTTTCTCGGGGAATAGCTACCAGCCCCTGACTGGCTGCTTAAAAGAAGAGCATGTAAATAGTTTTTGCTGTTGTCTGAAACATTTTTTTCTCAGGTGATGTCCAAACAAGGCTGGCCAAAAGCGCTCTGGCTGCCTTTTTCGCTTTCACGGACCCAAGTGTGCCTAAGAGGGAGAAACTGTCATCCTTGGGAGATGAGACAAAAGCGGATACCCTTCTGAAAGGAGTGATCAGAAGCTGCTTTCTGAAGAAAAGGACGGATATCCAGTTCCTCCGACTCTGGGGCGCAACTTTTCGTGTTTGGAAGCACAAGGAGGTGACACTACTTCTTCCGACCAAATACCGATCTAAGGCAGTGATGTACGCCCACGAAGTTACGAATCATGGAGCCGAATCTCAAGTGCTGGAGTTCCTGCGGATGTATTTTTACTGGCCAGAAATGGATAATGCAGTTGCTCTGGTCTCCGCTTGCCGCACCTGCCAACCGTGATTGTCAGGTTTAAAAAGGGGGGAGTGATGTCACCGTGTGACATGTTTATTTTTTCTAATCTTGTAATCGCATCAGCCAGGAATGAATGACCCTCCGGCTCCGCGCATTCATTCCAGATTTTGCATGAATATTTTGTCAGTTGCCGTTTGGTTGTTGTTGAATACACTTCTCATTTTTGTAACTCGACCCAGACTAGGACAGAGATCATGTCGGAACAAGGCTAACTAGTCTTTGAACTCTTCTCGGCTTTTCACTTGTGAGGAGTCGAGAAAGCTGTCCTGGAGTAGACGGTACCATGAAATTATTCCTGGAACAGTACTTGTAGTTGGAATGATGGATTTCAGTAGGTTGCCTAATTCTTGAAAGCTCTAGAAACTTAGGAGATTACCGGAATCACTCGACGAATGTTCCGGTACGCTATGTTGTCTGTCTGCAAGTCTCACTCTGATAAGTTGTGTGCCGGGGTTATCCTGGTAAGCTGTGAGTCTATACTTATCCGGTAAGCAACAAAACCGTCAGTTTTCCTGGGCCAAATTCTGGTAGATTTCCTGATCAAAATTTCGATAGATTCCCTGAGCAAATTCCGGTAGATTCTCTGAACAAAATTCTGGTAGATTCACAGAGCAGAATTCCGGTAGGTTCCAAATTCTAGTAGATTCCGCGGGGCAAAGTCAGGTAGATCCCCTGATCCAGCCTCCAATAAATTCCTTGAGACGTACACAAGTTCCGGTAGATTCCTTGAGCAAGATTTCGGTAGATGCCCAGAGCGAAATCCGGTAGGTGAGCAAAATTCCGTTAGATTCCCTGAGCAAAATTCCGGTAGACTCCTTGAGCAAGATTTCGGTAGATGCCCTGAGCAAAATTCAGGTAGGCCCGGGCAAAATTCTGGTAGATTCCCCGCAAAATTCCAGTAGATTCCATGAGGCAAAGTCCGGTAGATCCCCTGATCCAGCCTCCAATAAATTCCCTGAGACAAGTTCGGGCAGATTCCTTGAGTAAGATTTCGGTAGATGCCCTGAGCAAAATTCCGGTAGGTTTCCTGAGCAATAATCCGGTAGATTCCATAAAAATCAGTAAGTTCAGGTCAACATAACAAATTTTAACTGGTTAATTTACCGGAATTTTTCTCCACATACCTCGGGGGGGGGGGGTGCAGCACCCCTCCGACCGACCCCCCCTCGCGACGCCCCTCCCTACAGGGTCTCTAGCTTCTGAGCACATAATTCCGTAAGACTACCGGACGAGGAGCTGGTAGGATGAAATTTCCGTGAGCTAATCTTATCTACTACCGGAACAGAAGTCAGCACATTTAAGTTTCTGGTAGTCAGTGACGTCAGATCCCGGAAGCGTAGCTCGTATGCATTGGTTTCCGTGAGAACTGTCGGTATAATAGTGTGTACGACATACAGTAGGGCTACCGGTTCCCTAGACAGCGCATTTTGGGGCCTTATTCCTGTTCAGCGCTTCCAAGCGGACTAGTTTCTGTTAATCCCCCCATGCCTCACCGTCATTACTTGGGTCAGACATGGCAAAATAGATCCACAGGTTAGTGAGTGGAAAACGTGTCATCTGTGTCCCAGGCAATGGAGGTTTTACATATGTTTTAGCAGCAGAAAGGGAAAGCGACCCACTACCCTATGGATTCGACTTTTTACTATGTCTACACAAGTGTTGGTTAAGACATAGTAAAAAGTCGAATCCATAGGGTAGTAGGTCACTTTCACTTTCCGTTGCTGAAACATATGCAAAACCTCCAATACCTGGGACAGAGATGACAGGTTTTCAACTTACTAACCTGTGGATCTATTTTACCATGTCTGATCCAAATAATGACGGTGAGGTATGGGGGGATTAACATAAACTAGTCCGCTTGGAAGCGCTGAACAGGAATATGGCCAATTCTGCAGAATCGAGAAGTTGATTCGATAAAGCCCCTACACACTGAATACGTAAGACCTTACGTTAAGTACTTAAGTTACGGATTAAGTTTCTTGCGTTAAGTAGCCTATTCACACTGACAACCGACTAGGCCAAGTGCAGTCTCCTTTACGTTTGACTGTAGCATCAATCAAACAAAGAAAATTAACACTTTCGTCAAGATTATTCTGCAAAAGGCCAAAGACACCCGTTAGGGAAATGACCGGTGAAGACCACCAATTATTAGGAGATTTTCAGTCAAACCCTATGGCGACCTATGGGTCATCTAGTTCAAAACAGGTTACTACAAGTTTACTCAGAAGATATTTCGCGTTGACTCATCCTAGGATTACAACAATTTGTTTCGGAAAAATGTAGATTAATTCTTAGCCTTGAAAATGACCTAATCTTTGTTTTTTATTTTCTTTCCCGCAAAAGAACGCACGCTTTTTGCCAGCACTGTTGAGCAGGGGATAGCCATACGCCATTTATTCCAAATACCAGATATACCAGACGGTTGGCATGGATTTTGAAAAATCAAAGGTTTGTCATAGTAGACTGTACATATATACTGAAAACATTTTATTTAATCTCAACAATGAAGCATGGCTGCTAAATTATTGGCATCTAAAAATTAGCTACTGATTAAAAAGATAGCTAAATTAAGTCTATCTGTACATGTTTTCCCCAGATAAAAACTAGATACTTTGCAAAGCCTTCCCATGCATTTACTTTCAAGGGTCTGTTCTTAAATTCTTTCAACTTAGTACTGTAAAGAAACTCTCTTTCTCTCTCTTAAATAAACTTGATGATTTCCTCCCACCAAAATCCATTTTCCAATTTAACGTAAGGTCTTAAGTTGAACGTTAAGAGCGTGTCTGAAAGCTTGCTGAACGAAAAATGCTGCCAGAAATGTGGCATTAATGCTGCATTTCAAGTCCGAAAGATACACTCTAAAGTAAAACGCAACATTTTTTATATATGCAACGCTGCCGGCCCTATGAACCAGTTTTCAGAATTTGCCAGTTTTCTAGTAGAGCGTTTCTCCTATAAACCGTTTTAGCGAATCCGTTTCAAGAGAAAACGTACCGCAAAAGAATATGTTGCAGGAGAAAGCGTTTCAAATTGCTTCAAAGGGCCGGCAGCGTTGCATCCTGAAGGGTTGCAGCTACATAACGTTTCATCGCAAAACTGGTTCAAAGGGCCGGCAGCGTTGCATGCTGAAGGGTTGCACCTACATAACGTTTCATCGTGAATTCGTGCCAGAAGTACACGTGAGACATAATAATGATCCGATGAAACACAAGCTTCCTTCTTCTGATTTGGATAGTCTTCTTCGCGATACATTAGTTAAGAGACGATGAAAATCAATGACCGATGCAAACGTCTGACCTCCCCGTTTGAAAAAACGTGAGTTTTCTGAAAAGGCTTCTTACTGCAGCAATCTCGAGATAAGATCTTGAGATAAGAATGATCATGGGTCCTTTGAAATCGTGAGAATGGATCGTTCTTAAAATCTATTCTATTTATGCATTTGGCTGTGATGATGCTCACTTTAGGGGCGTTAGAACATTCATCCGTAACGAACACTCTTGCACAAATGATGAAAAGCTCATCGAAATCATGAAAATATGTATTTTGCTCAAAATTATATTGTTCTTACTTTAAGGAAATCATAAAACCCTTGAGGCAAAATGGATCACGGGCCCTTGGGGATCACGAATATAGTTATATCTTTTGGTCAGAAGTGTTTTTTTACTTTTCGGTAAGATATGTAATTTAAGGGTGCTAAAAATTCATTTCTTAGCAAAATCCTTGAGGCATAAACGGTCATGGGCTAATGGGGATCATAAAAAGTATATTTTGCTTTAATAGTACTTCAAGGGATGGTCGAATCTGAGAAATGACAGTTTCTAAGCCAATCTTGTTAAGTCTCTGATGCTCAAAGTCGAGTTTCATCGTCCTTGCGGATCTGGAAGTACGTTAACTCGCGGTGACCGGAATTTCGGACCCACAACCCCTACAACTCCCCCAAAGGTGCCCGAATCTGGTCCGGTACTGTGACGTATCTATGGCTTGTGCTTCTCTTCCCGCCAAGTTTCATCGCTCCACTCTAAGGGTGGCACAAGATTTTCGGTTCTCCCCTCCAACCACCACCACCCCACATTCATGGGATCTGGTCGGAACTGATCTCGGAAATTTGAGATACGAGGCTTTTCCAAATATCAAGTTTCATTCAGATCCGATCACCCCTTCGAAAGTTATACATGCCTCAAGACTCCGGGTGTTTGTTCTTCCCACCAAGTTTCATCCCAATCGCTCCAGTCTAATCGTGTCACAATATTTCCGGTTCTTCCCTCCGACTCCCCCCCCCCCCCCACATTCATCGGATCCGTTCAGGACTCGAAGTGAGAGATCTGAGACACGAGATTGTTAATGTAAAGTTTCATTAAGATCCTATAACCCGTTCGAAAGTTATAGATGCCTCGACATTCCGGATTCTCCATCCCTCCATTCCCCCCCCCCCCCCCCTCGGTGGTCGGATTGGGGAAGTGACTATTTCCTAGTTAGTTTGGTTGGGTCCCTTATATGCCTGCCAAGTTTCATCGTCCTAACTTTCTGGAAGTACCCTAACTCGAGAACAGTGAACCGACAGACTGATCGACCAACATACCGAAAACTGATCTCTATATGGCACTTGAGCGAAGCTGCAAGTGACATAAGAACTGAGCTATTCAAGAAACCATGGATTTTAAAAATTACATATAACTTTGGACGCTTTGGAAACTCGTAAATAAGGCATCAAGAAAACAATCACAGTAATCTTCGAAATAACTCATCAAGAAAATAATGACAGTAAGCTTATAAGCATAAAGATTGAGGTCGAATTGGTTTTGGAAAGGGAAACAAATCATAGTAAACACATCGAGTTAAAATCATAGCACAAATAAAACAACAAGAAAAAAAATCACAGTAAGTACTTCCAATTCCAAGCGGACTAGTTTCTATTATTCCCCCTATGTCTCACCATCAGCACATCTGACAGAATAGTAAAATAGCTCTCAGGTTGACGAGTAGAAAATCTGGAATCTGCTCCCTGCAGGTAGTATAGAAAATGTATGTTACCCATTACCCTATACACCCGACTTATAAGTATGTCTATAGACACACATAAGTGTTGATTGTGTTGATTTTGAGACAATGGGGGACTAACAGAATCTAGTCCACTTTGAATGCTGAGCCAGAATAAGGCGAATTGATAACTTGAGACTTATCAACAACAAATCAGAGAGCACAACTTAACGCAGCACAACACAAATTCTTTTTAGAAGGAGCATCAGTATAACTGACAGTATTTGAAACCTTGTACTTCTTTCCTTGAAACTACCAGGATAATATTTCAGGATCTCCCATAATAGCATTCAGATGTTCATGTAATTATACTCTGTACCCACAGCATTCTCTTATTTCTTCCTTTCCACTTGAAAAAACTCTTTTGTAAAGCAATATGGTCAAACTGTTGGTAGATGTAGGTTGCAATGGTAAAAAACAATTCTCTTATCCTTTGAGTCCAGCCTCTCAAATTGAACATAAACATAAACTTCTGGGTCAGAACCAGAACAATGTTCTTGACATAAAGGTTGAAGTTTCTGAATTCCAGCAATAATTTCATCAGAAGCCTTCTTACTGACTGTGGAGATATTGAAGCTTAATACTGAAGATTAAAAAGATGAGATCATGTTATTTTAAATATGCGAAGGACCTGCTCCACTTATGCAGCGTTTACAAGTACAGGAAAACTTGAACAGAATCCGATCTTGGTGACAGGATTATGTTCACGCGCAGAGGGAAAAAACAAATTCTTCAAACCAGAAAATCTGACAAAAACAAATTCACTTGTCAACAAAAAATATCATTTATGACATTAGTACTGATGATTGCTGCTCTTAAAAGCTAGCTAGACTTTTTTTGTACTTTTTTTCCAGCGCCGCCGACAAGATTCCTTTCAAGTAGACCGGAATTTCTTTCATCATGAAAGGATTCCCGTCCCGCTAGACTTTTTTTCTACTCGTCTTCACGAACGGAATCCTTTTCGAGTCGACCGGAATTCCTTTCTACTCGACGGGATTTCTTGTCCGTGTAAACGCTACATTAACGAATTATGTCATAACCATACATTGACGGAGAAATTCAAAATTCAAGATGCAAGTGTGACCCTTTGGGATGTTTCCTCATCCCTTTCAAAAATCATGGACAACAGGGCCCAACCAGCGCACAAAGTCGTCCACTGCTTACTGACCGAAGATTAAAAATTAAGTAGCCTATCTTTTTTCTGCGTGTTTATGTGTTTTGTTTATTTTGTTTATTTTCTTCATTTACTCTGTCTTTTCAAAATGGTAGGTCATAAATAAATTACTTACTTAAGGAAAAGCTTTGCTTCTTCCCGCTCAACTCTCACATCAGGAAAATAGTAACAAACATTTTCTCCAATATCAGTATCATCAACAACGAAAATTGGGAATTGAGATGGTATGGGAGGCTGAGGGATAGGTAAAGGTTCAGGAAGGGATGCAGTGTCAGAAGATGAAGTAGGATTAAAAACCCCAAGACAAGACCACAGTCTAGTACACTAGCCCCTTTTCAGGCACGGTGCTCAAACGTCTAGCACCATGCCTGGGTGCTAGACGTTCAAGCACTGTACCTTGGATTTCATGTATGGTGCATGGATTTCAGTATACAGTGCACAGTCTAGTACACTAGCCCCTTTTCAGGCACGGTGCTCAAACGTCTAGCACCATGCCTGGGTGCTAGACGTTCAAGCACTGTACCTTGGATTTCATGTATGGTGCATGGATTTCAGTATACAGTGCACATTCTAGTACACTAGCCCCTTTTCAGGCACGGTGCTCAAACGTCTAGCACCATGCCTGGGTACTAGACGTTCAAGCACTGTACCTTGGATTTCATGTATGGTGCATGGATTTCAGTATACAGTGCATACATCAAAAACACAGTTTTTGTCATAACAACTGAGCACCAGCTCGGACGGGGCTGAAATTACTACCATGAATTAGAGAAATCAAAGACAATCCTTTATATATTTTTCACAACAAAAACAAAAGGGCTCGGCTGATGACAGATGTGAAAAACCTCATTTCCTTTTCTACATAGTCAAGGGTTTTGCATGCAAAGTGTCCTGTGCCTCAGCTTTTTCTACCTAGCAGCCAACCAGAATATTGGCTCTTGGGGAATAGATAGGGAAAATACATGGAAAATAGATAGGGTGCTGCTAGGTTTTTCATCTCCATCATCATTAGAGCCCTTTTGTTTTTGTTGTGACAAATATGTAAAGGATTGTCTTTGATTTCTCTAATTCATAGTAGTAATTTCAGCCCTGTCTGAGCCAGTGCTCAGTTGTGACGACAGAAACTGTGTTTTTCCTGTATGCACTGTATACTGAAATCCATGCACCATACATGAAATACAAGGTACAGTGCTTGAACGTCTAGCACCCAGGCATGGTGCTAGACGTTTGAGCACCGTGCCTGAAATGGGGCTAGTGTACTAGACCGCAAGACCAGGACAAGACAACAGCAAGACAATGGGGGATTCACAGTATCAGAAGGATGAACCAACTGCATACAACTGCATGTGGACATCCAAACTTGACTTACAAAACTACTATATAAAATCTTTTCTGAAAAAAAAAAGGCAGAAAAACGTATCTCGATCAATCTCCACATGAACAAAACATCTATCGCCTAATGTTTCTCAAGAAACAACTCACTATAGAATTTATAACCACAGTATTTACACCTCAACCTTTCAGGTGACATAGCATAGCATTCACCAGACTAGACTAAGTTCTAATGCTGATTTGCTGGGTTTGGTCAGGTAAGTTAGTCAGGTGCAGGTCAGGTGAAAGTAAAACTGATTGGTATTAAATTACAGTAGAGGTATGCTTATGTGAACGTCTGCTAACAGTGAACGCCGAAGAAAAAACTAAAACCCAAACCAGGCATTTTTTCTTAGCAACACTAGTAATAATCACTCATGCTTTTGTTGCTTTTTGAATATTCTGCTAGTTCATCTATGAAAGTGAATCAACCGACACCTGGTTTGCTTTTTATAATTTGAAAAGTTTGCTGCGAGTAACGCACCTTCAATGGAGAAGATGGCGGTTCGAACCGTCAGATGCCTTCAAAAGAGGAAAAACCTTCTTAATAAATTCAAAATCAAAGAAAGTTAATTGAATTTCTGCTTCAAGTTTGTGCCAGGACAACCCTGAGATAGTTGGCTGTTTGCTGATATCAAGTTTGTAATTTTTCTTTTCCATTTTACTTTTTTATATGCAAGTAAGAAAGCAAAGGTGGAACAGTTAAAAATGTGTTCAAAGAAGCATACCTCTACTGTAGATTGGTATTAGAAAGAGTTCAGAAATTATTCAAGGAATTATCAAAAGAAATTAATTAAGGGAATTTAGAAATCATTTCTTCACTAAGCTTATGCAAATAGGATTGTAGACAGGCTGAGACCAGCTGAGACAGGCTAACCAAGAAAAGCTTACGAGCATCCAGTTGGTCTGAGACAGGCTAACAGAGAAAACAAAAACAGAGATTAAATTATTTACTTACTCTGGCAGAACTCCAGAACATCTCTGTCCTTTTCGACAAACGTATATAATGATGTGACTACTCCATAGTGATGAGTCACAATTCTCAAACATTTCAGTTTGAAACAGTTTGAAAGAAGGCACGACAAACAAGAAGAAAACGGAATTTTCTTTCATGGAAGGGAGCTAACAAAGAGCGTGCTCCACCCTACTTACCGTAGTTAGTACGCATGACGTCACGAATTCTGGCTTTTTGCCGCCAAGGCTGGAACGATTTTTCTATTTTCCAGCAGGATCTCACGCCAGGGGCGAATCCGACCAATCACGTTATAGAGATGCGTAGTAACTACGCTTACTACGCTCCCGAGCATGGTAAGCAAATAATAACTATTAGTTACTATTCCGACAAGATTGGAACGGTCAGCGTAGTAACTTTTCGTGAGGATGGAACGGAAATAGTAACTATTGTTAGAAGGGTGGAGCACGCTCTATATCTCTCTTGGGTTTGCATGCACGTCCATTGGGTTTGCATGCAAAATTCAGTTTAACAGCGGGAGGTAAAGGACTTTTGATTTAGATTCCCGAGTTAACAGATACTTATTGGCGTATGATGACAATTATGAACCTGTTAATGGTAGAAATGTGGCCAACTAGTTCAATAATATTTTTCTAACAGAGTTGTGAAAGTAAGATGTTAATTGTTTTTTTAAATACAAAATTAGTCTTTTCTACTTTTGACTGGCTATGACGCTTTATGCAAAACCAACCAATAGAAAGCATAATTCGCTTTTGTAATAAGAGTTTGAAGACTTTAAAGCTGTAATATCTTTTCAAACACCTATGCGAAAAATGTAATCATACGATCAAAAAAAAAGTTAGGATACCTTTTCCAGCCAATTGCAGGTTCACAAACGCCTTCACTTAAGGCGTGTTCTCGACGTTCCCTGATGTCTCCGCTTAAGGAGTAGCTGCGTTTTTTTTTGTCCCGGGGAACCACTCCCACCATTCTCCCGAGTCCCCACGGGCGGGGAATGCTCTGAATATCATCACCATCGTCAAAAAGGACTCCCTTTCATATTCGGAGGGGACTCAATTTTTGCCAGTATTTGTGCAATGTAAAATTAATAAAAAAGAATCAGAATAAATAAATCCCAAAATAAAGCGGATCTAGTAATTTCGTCAACTGCACATTCTTTTTTTCGAACAAAATCCATTTTAGAAGCATTCTCCGTGTTCTCGTTGTTTTCCTAGGCGGAGTCCGCGTGGAGTGACTCCCTCTATTCTCGCCGTTCCCTTCGATTCCCCGAGGAGTCCTCGGGGAACGGCGAGAACACACTTTTAGGAAGTCCCGTATCTCACAGTGTTAAGTTATTTCGTTTATGCCTTTTTGTGTTTTCGGAAAAGTTTGATCACTTCGACCGTTTTTTACGGTTTTTATGTTTCCCTAAATTATATATAAATTATTTCCTGTTGAATGACCTTGGTTGTCGACCAAGCTACGCTCTTTTCTTGGCCTTTACCTCATGAATTTTATCTATACCCCAGAACCCAATAAAACATGGATATCAAAGTGATGTTGTAAAGATTAAAAGAAAAGCGATAACAAGAACAAGAATCGAGACCAGGGGCACCACGAATGGGGGGAGGGGAGGTTGTCCATTCAATTTGTGGAAATAGTCTAACGGATACAGTCAATACAAAACAAAGTTTTCAATCTTCAAAACAGTCGATTTTTCGTCAAAACATGCATTATTCTTAAAAACTGTCGGTATCTCTGCTAAAACAGTCGGTAAAACGACCAGCCAGTCGGTAATTACCTTCCCCCCTTCCCCGAGATATTTTGGCTGGTAATGCCTCTGATCGAGACACAGAATTTTCCGATTGTAGGGTTTTCTGAAACTGAATTGACGAATACATAGCCTCCGCAAAAAGTTCGAACTCAGGATTCAAGGTCCATAAACGTTTATTGCAGAAACGTTTTTGCAACCTATACTTTGTTCAACGGATCTTAAAACAGTTCTCAAAACAGTTTCTTTTACAAAAACGTTTCACAGAAAATGTTACAAACTGGCCATCAAGCTGAAACTGTTTTTGTAAAAACGTTGAAGTGGGCAGATTTTTTTTTTTTTTTTTTTCACGATATCCATTAAACCGAAAAAGAGACATTTTGAGCCCTCATGACCATATCGTAGCAGAGGAGAGCCAATAGAATTCGGCGACGCAAGTTCGTGAGAAAAAAAGACCAGGGTAACGTTTTTGTTTGAAGAGTTTTCCAGTTGCAAAATCGAACGAAAAAAATTTCCTTTTCTAATGTATAACGTTGCCTTTTCTCTTACAAGTACCCCCCAC
The DNA here is from genome assembly GCA_023053575.1 of Branchinecta lynchi. Lineage (NCBI taxonomy): Eukaryota > Metazoa > Arthropoda > Branchiopoda > Anostraca > Branchinectidae > Branchinecta > Branchinecta lynchi. Next base: position 25,648,959 of record JAKZAP010000008.1, on the reverse strand, counting down.
AGTCCACTATCTTTCAACCTGATCTGACGATGTGTGCCTTTTCTAAAGCTCAGAAAGTAAAGCTGGGCAAACGGAATCCGTGTCATTTGCAACGTATTTCACAAAAAGAGGGGTATTTTACTTTACAGTGTACTCTCGTCGTTTCTTCTTCAAACTTCAATAAGAGTTGCTATTTCGTTCGTCCAACTTCATCATTAGCACTCAAAAATCAGCCGCTGATCGTCCAAATAGGCCCGTATCTTCTACGAGGTCAGCTAAATAGCTAAATTAAGTCTATCTGTACATGTTTTCCCCAGATAATCACTAGTTTCTTTGCAAAGGCTTCCCATGCATTTACTTTCAAGGGTCTGTTCTTAAATTCTTTCAACTTAGTACTGTAAAGAAACTCTCTTTCTCTCTCTTAAATAAACTTGATGATTTCCTCCCACCAAAATCCATTTTAACGTAAGGTATTAAGTTGAACGTGAAGAGCGTGTCCGAAAGCTTCTTTTACGAAAAATGCTGCCAGAATTGTGGCATTAATGCTGCATTTCAAGTCCGAAAGATACTCTCGTCGTTTCTTCTTCGAACTTCAATAAGAGTTGCTATTTCTTTCGTCCTTCTTCATCATTAGCACTCAAAAATCAGCCGCTGATCGTCCAAATAGGCCCGTATCTTCTACGAGGTCAGCATTGGGGACAAATAAATCCTTTCGAATGATCTTTGATGGCTCTGGGGACAGTAAACAGACTGTAGCTTCGGGAATTAGGTCAAATTAGGCGACCCCAGGGGAATAATTAGCTCAAACCGGCCCTATCATTAAAGTCCACGAAAAAAAGGGACGCAACGATCTTCCTCGTTTAATTAGGTCAACACGAGATGCCTATGGGTGCAAGTTTTATGTTTACGTAAAAAAGGATATGAAGATGTGTGGAAAAAAGGTATTATATGAAAAAGCACCGAGACCCCAGGGGAATAATCAGAAGGAGCCGACAGTTACGTAGACATTTAGTCAGAAACGTCGGGAGCTTGTTGCGAGATTCTGCGGCAAATTCAGTTGGAAAAATCTAAAAGATGAAAAAAAAGGAAAAATAGAGTAACGAGCAGTAAAGGGTTCTGATTGGCAATACGATTTATAGTCGTTCACATGGAAATGGAAAGTAAAAGCATAATAGAAATAATATAATGCAGGGCTTTACTACAGAGCTTCCGTGTACTATTTCCGAGTGTATTCGCAAGCCATCTGCAATGTATGAGTCTCTACTCTGTACGGAAAGTGTCCTCTTGTCAGTGGGAAAACTTTTTTTCCTAGATTTACATAGCCCACAAACTAAATTTAAATTGCTCATCAACGTTATGTGATTCAAGGTATGTGAGAATTATCAATTTCTTTCGCCAACGGCTTTCAATCCAGCAAACCCGAATATTCAAAAGCTTTTCCAAAATATTATCGTAGATTCGTCCAGAACAGCTTTCCAACCTTAAGTCCCTTGTGCGGTTAACCAAGGACAAACCCAGGGTTGCTGACTGCAATATCTATTTCCAGTTTGGGGCCAGGGGTGGCCCGAAAGGGGGGGGGGCGGGATGAGTGGGGGTGACATCTGTCCACACACAATCTCCGAGTCGTTTGAAAAAAATTGTTAATATAATCGTAAATCCGTCCCAGTCAAAGGCAAGCCGAGTCGTTTAAACCAGGTTTCAATACCACGTCAGGCCGGTGACATGATTACTTCTCGAACAAAGGGTACCATTGTACCACTGCTTTAAAACCTGTTCTAGTCGTATATAATTTGTATCTAACTAATCAACTTCAAATAAAACTTACACTTTTACTAATTTTTTTCCGGGTAGAAAACAATTATCATATACGGATTCAGCATGTTTTGTTGCCCCTAAACTAAGAATCAACTTCAAATAAAACTTTTACCTTTAACAAATTTTTTGGTTTCGGCCGGGTTCCGGACGAACTAATTGTCCGGCGAGAAAATCAGTTTCAGATATGGATTCAGCATGTCTCCTTTCTCCTATATCGACTATCTTATTTGCTTCGTAAAACATTTTTTTTCGTCCCTTAATTTGAAACCCCTCCCCAACCCCTAGGTATGGGGCTACAGAGCTCATCTACGAACTTGACCTGGACGTTGACCCAATAGATCCTCATACCAATTTTCAAGAAAATATCTCTACCCTTTCGAGATTTATCGTGCTAACAGACGGACGGACGGACAGACGGATAACTTTTGCGACGTCGTAGGCATATTTATTCAAACAATGTTTACAACGGATATGTCAGCTACGGTTCTTCATCAGCGATATTTCGGTCCTTCTTGGCAAGGGTCCTCGTCAGGCTATTTGTAACGTGTGGAGAAACAATCGGAAAATATGAGCGTAGTGACGGATTGTGCTGAACTGAGCAGTCCCAGTGTTAAGTGTAGGGTGACAAGTCAGATTCAAGGGTAGGAGGTAACAGTTCGCGAACACGATGACAGCGATATTAGTTTGGACAACTAAAACTCGATTTGATCAGAGGTGTCATTTTATTGCGAATGGTTCAAGTATCACAACTTTACAGCTTATACTTTTATTTATTTATTTAAAACTCCAACGAGGAATAATAATATTCCAATGTACACGCTAGCAACCGTTAGCAATAATGGAGCTATTCCAGTTCAATCGGAACAATCGCGCCTAGAGAATTTCCCCGGACCTTAAGCCGCGTTCACAAGCATGCCTAGCAAAGCACAGCTTCCTAAGCATGCACCCAAGCTTAGCCAGGCACCGAGTTCTAGCCATCCCTGGCGAAAATCTCTGCCTAGGCATGGGTGTAAACCCGATGAAACAATTGTAGCCTGCGTAGTTGTATGATAGTTGTACGAAAAAGTTGCATGTATTGATATGTAATAGTACAGAATACTATCATTTATTGTGCCTCCGACTGGGCCAATCTTAAGCCGTTGTATTCAGTAGCATCCTGTCTTACTAATAGTAGCATGCAGTAACACGGTAGCCTTGTCATCCCGATGAAAAATGTGTAGTCTGCGTAGTAGTACGAAAACGTTGCATGTAATACTATGTAATAGCAAAGAATACTATCACTTACTGTACCTCAGACTGGTTCAATCTTTTGTAGTAGTATCCAGTAGCATCCTGTCTTGCCATAGTAGCATCCGGTCTTGCTAATAGTAGCATATAGTAGTATGCAGTAACACGGTAGCCTTGAAGTAGAAGCATGTAGTAGCATCGTTAGTACTGCATGCTACTTTTCCGTACTACTTCATAGTACTATTTTGAGACAAATTTTTCATCGGGATAGAAGCATGTAGCAGCATCAGTTCGTACTGCATGCTACTTTTTCGTACAGCTTCATACTACAATTCTGAGATCAATTTTTCATCGGGAACGGTGACCCTAGGCCCGGGTCTAGGCCTCCGTGCCTGTCTAGGCATACTTGTGAACAGGGCTTTACCAACCTGACCCACAGGATTCCATTTTTGGACACAGATTTCACAATGTTCACCTCGCAACCAAAATCGTAATAAGAAAATATTCCGATTAAAATTACGTCTAAACTCAACCCTGCGCTTGCAACTCCTGTTCCACGATTTGTCGGTACTCGTCGAATCCCCCTTCAACAGAGCGTACAACTCCTCCAGCGCACATCCATAACTCTTTGCAGACCAGCCGAATCAGACGTTCGTCGTGGGATACAAGGATTACGCCTCCCTAAATCAAGAAACAAAAAAGACTCTTTAAAGTTTCGCAATCAATTTTCACCCAAATGAACTTTTACTCCCAGATTTCTGGTACCTCTATGAGCTTATGCCTGTATGCTTGAAATATTTACTAAACAAACTCTGTGAGCGTGTTCCACCCTTCTAACAATAGTAACTATTAGTTACTATTTTCATTCCAACCTCGTGAAAAGTTACTACGCTGACCGTTCCAACCTTCTCGAAATAGTAAAGGCCCATTCACAACAGGTTTTAGCTAATACTCTGTACCAGCCAGTTCCGGAAATCGCTCTGATACCGAGAATTAGCTGGGTTTCTGCCGTTCGCAATTGATATTGGATCCAGTTTCGGGTACCAGCTAGTCTCGGTCCCAAGTTGAAATCAGTTCGACTTTTGAGGGTACTAGCCAATCAGATTACTTAGGGGAATACTGAGGAATATTCCGATTGGCTAATACTGAAGCACGTCAGTGTGAGTAAAAATGACCTAAAGCAAGGAATGGATGTGATTTTATCTATTGGGCTTGGTTCGAAACTAGCCAGTCAGAATATTCCTCAATATTTCCCAAAATGATCTGATTGGCGAGTAACCTCGAAACTTGGGTCTGAGCCTAGCTGCTACCCGAAACTGGCACCTGTATCCACTGCGAACGGCAGAAACCTAGCAAAGCCTCGGTCTCGGGAGCGATTTTCAGAACTAGCTGGTACCGAGTATTAGCTAAAACCCGAGTTGCAAGTTCATAGTATAGCGGGAGCGGACGGCGAACTGTAAATACTCGTTTTATTCCTGGCATACTATGTCAGAAGGTACGCTGAACTGTTCTCTACCTCACCCGGCGTACAAACTAGCGGGTCCGCTGGCACTCAGCGAACGGCCCACTGGCAAATAAAACGTAATTAGGCATCCCGCGCCTTCCCAGCGTACGGCCCGCCGGCGAATAAAACGACAACGAACAGTCCGCTGTACTATGAACTACAAATAAAACGCAACTCCGTTGTGAATGGGCCTTAACTAATACATTTGCTTACCATGCTCGAGAGCGTAGTAAGCATGGCAACTACGCATCTTTTTAACGTCATCGGTCGGATTCGCCCGTGGCATGACGTTTTGCTGGAAAATAGAAAAATCGTTCCAGCCTTAACGGCAAAAAGCCAGAATTCGTGACGTCATGCGTAGTAACTATGGTAAGTAGGGTGGAACGCGCTCTGTATGACGAAGTCGAAAACACGCCAGTTGAACCTCGGGAAGAACAAGAAACGTCACCCGAACTATGACTCAAATCCTGTGCCAACGAATCTACGGCGTTCGTTGGGGACAGCTGTGGTGATGCTTCCGGCTCTTCCGCTATCTTCATCGGCACGAAGAGTTAGTCATCAAAAGTATTACGGCCGACAATCGAAGAAAAATAGATCTTTTCGGGGTAACACATAATAGTGAGCTTTCTTCGTAGCTGTTGTCGTTAAGGTAAATTTTTAACAAGCACCGAATGTTCGAATTTTCATTTTCCACAGTGCCTGTTTAGTGTTTTTGTAGGTTTGTGTCATATATTAAAAAACCTGAGATTCAGAAGTGACCTTACAATCTGGACCTGATTTCCTAAGCTTCGCTCATTAGCCGTTGAAATGCACGCTACTGTTCAAATTCAAATTCTCGGCGTCTGGATGAACGTTCTCGCGTCATCAGTGCATATTCCGATACTTGCATTTACAAGAAAACTTGAACAGAATCCCACCTTGGTGACAAGATTATGTTTACAAACAGAGGGAAAAACCTGTTTCTTCAAGCCAGAAAAGCTGACAAAAATCAATGCACTATCCAACAAAAACATGTTTTGATATTTATGACATTAGCAATGATGACTGCTGATATCCAAATCTAGTTTAAGCTTTTTTTTTTATTATTTTTCCCCAGCGCCACCAACGAGATTCCATTAAACTAGACCGGAATTCGTTTCATTTTGAAAGGAATTCTAGTCCCGCTAGACTTTCTTTTCTAGGCGTCTTCACGAGCGGAATACTTTCAAGTCAAACAGAATTCCTTTCTACTCAACGGGATTTCTTGTCCGTGTAAACGCTACACGAGCATCACTTATACTAGAGCCCAAAATGAAAAAAAAAAAAAGAAAATTCCTTAGCAGAGTCAAAATAGTTCGATTTCTTCGAATCTCAGATCAGAAAATAAGCTAGCTTTTCAGTTAACATAACCGCTGAAGGGCTGCATCCAAAGTCTAGCTAAAAATCACTTATTCACTTAAATAGGCCTGAAAACCCGATAAAAATGCTTTACTCCGTTTGTCCTCTATCTACCGATAATCGATTTTGTCGAATGAACTTGTTATTTCGGATTTGTGAACCTCTATGCGCCTGTTCCTCAATGCTTGAAATATTCACCAGCTACATTGCCAAAAAATACACTAAAAATGTCACATTCCTTGTCTTAAGATCAAATCGTAAGATCAAATCGAGAATCATGAATTATTATTATTATTATTATTTATTTGAATCCTTCAAAACTGAAGAGTAATGTTTAAAAAAGGAACAACAACATGTCAGTCAAACTCACACACACTTTCATACTAATAAACAGCTGACCGTTAAAGACAAATTAGCCTGCTAAATACACAATGAAGTACATGAAAAAAACAAAACAAAAAGAAGCTCAAAATAAACAAACTAAGCAGGGGACTTTTTTGTGAAAAAAGGAAAAAGGTTGTGATGAAGAAGAATGTTGTCAGCCTTTTTATGAAAGTTCTGAATTTTACCATTTAAAGTTTCCAAAGGATTCTTAACTTTAAAATTCGAAGTTAGGAAAGAGTTACTCGCAGAAATCGGGAAGCCAAGAAGGAATTTAGAGAATTTATAATAAGTAACTTTTAGCGCAGAAAGTTCAGAAGGATGGAAAGAAGAAAAGAAAGCAGACACAGGACAAATCGATCACGAATATAAGAAGTGAGGACCCTTCTAGCCAAATAACAGAGAAACCAGACCAAATAACAGACAAAACTAACAGGCAAAAATAGCAGGCCAAATAACAGACAAAACGGCGTTTCCGCGAGTTTCAACCCGAGTGTGTGGAACACACTAACACTCAGAACTCTGTGGGGCAGTAGCGTTAAAAGGGAATTTTAAACATTTAAATAAAGAATCTGAACTGAGTGTTCAGAGTTTGTGAGTGCTAGAGGTATGCTTATTTGAACCCTTTTTTTTACTGTTCGACTACCTTGGTTCTGTTACTTGCATATAAAAAAGTAAAACGGAAAAGAAAAATAACAAACTTGATATCAGCTAACAGCCAACTATTTCAGGGTTATCCTGGCACAGACTTGAAGTAGTAACTCAATTCACTTAGATTTGAATTGACTAAAAATGTCCTTCTTCTTTTGAAGGAATCTGCAGGTTCTGACCGCCATCTTGTCCGCTGAAGGCACGTTCCTCGTGGCAAACTTTTCAAATTATAAAAAGCAAACCAAGTGTCAGCTGAGTCACTTTCGACCGTGAATTAGCAAAATATTCAAAGTGACAAAAGCTTCAGTGGTTGTTACAAGTGTTCATAGTAAAAAATGCCCGGTTTGAGTTTTAGTTTTTTCTTCGGCGTCGTTTACTGTTAGCAGACGTTCACATAAGCCTACCTCTACTGTAGGAGAAAGCAAACCGAAAAAGAAAGTGATTGTGAGCAAAAGAAAAAAACGCAGATTTAAAAAAGAAGGATAGATACGGCCACAATAAATTCTTCACTGTGAAATAAATGAAATGCTTACCGTATATTTCTCAACTGCTTTCCCTAATGCTTCAATTGTTTCAATGTCTAAGTGATTCGTCGGTTCATCGAGAATCAGGAAATTTGGCTTCATGGCTGCCATGACTGCTAGGGCCACGCGGCACTTTTGGCCTCCAGAGAGACTGGCCACTTTCTGCAACGCCTTTTCACCAGAGATGCCAAAACTTCCGAGGAGTCGTCGGTATTCTTCAATGGGCTTGCCTAAAGAGATTGGTCTTTCTTAGAGCTCGAGTTCCTCAGAGGTTCCTTCAGACAGAAAAGTAAAACAGAACGTTACAATTTCGTAATTCCTTATGTTGCGTCGGGTCTTTCACATCTATAGCCAGCCGCTTCAGACTGCTGCAAACGTAAAATTGCTTATTTCTTTTTTTGTTCAAATTTTCCACCGCTATAACCGACGACAACTTACTGTTTTTTTATAAAAATTAAAATAATGCATCCAACGGATACGTCAGCTACGATGTTTTATCAGAGATATTTCGGCCCTTCTTGGCAAGGGTCCTCGTCAAGACTTCCTTGCCAAGAAATTCCCAATCGCTGATAAAGCATCGTAGCTGACGTATCCGTTGTATGCATTATTTGAATATATATATTTCAAAGTCAGCTTGGGCTCAAGGAATATTTTTTTTACAAATTATATAATTTGTATGCAACATGTTTTACATTAACAAATCTAAGACCTCTCTTCTACTTTTATTTATTTAACGTACTTCGTCTTTCGACAATAGACAGATTTGATGAAATAGACATTGTACCAACCATACAGTTGTACACACTGAACGTGTTTCACCGTCCTTGCGGAAGTAGCCTACCTATTAATTATCATTTTCGGTCCAACCTTGTGAAAAATACCCTGATTGTTCCAACTTCCCAAAATTGTAACTACCAGCAACTACTCAGTTTAATCCGAATAGCTAAAAGCTAGAAAAGGAATACAAATTTACAAAATACACAGACACACAAGAAACAATTTAACTAATACACTTACAAGAAATTACCAGAAATAAATGATGGAATGAAACTACGTAAAAATTGGGTAGAAGAATTAGCGGGATATGGGGAAAACTTATTGCCAGTATTCCTCTCGGACCGACGCACGGTAGACGGGAGGGGAGGGGGGAATATATGGGTCATCTGGGGACAACACGTTATCTTAGCTCCAAATTTGTTTGAAAGAGTATTTCTACGTACAGATAATTTAGGAATGGCAAGTTTAATGAGAGCCTCGTATGTAATGTTATGGTCACCCAGAATGATTCTCATGGCTCTCTTTTGGACATTTTCCAGGCGATCAGAGAGCTCTGCAGAAAGAGAAGAATGCCAAACCGGTACCAACTACTCGATTACCTTACGATAGGGAGGCGCGATATTTTGCCGAAAGTAGAAAACATCGTTCCAGCCTTGAGGCCAGAAGCCATGACGTCACGCGTAGTTACTACGATACGTAGAGTGGAACACGGCTAATTAAAAATTTACATTTACCACTTCGGACCTGGCCACCCCCTATCGAGGCTGTGGTCCTAGGCAGCTGCCTAGTTAGCCAAGACAGAAGTTCGCAACTGGATGGTACAGTTACACAGGCCAGTCTTAACTAGCAATGGCAAAACCCCGGAAACTCAGCATCAGGCTAATTTTCATAACTATTTGACATTTTCAGAACTGCGGCAATACTGCGTCGGATATTGCCGTGAAGATTAACGAAGTGCCGGAGAGGGGGGGGGGCTTTTATTATAACAATATTAATAAATATTTCTTCAGCCCAAGCTGACTGCGAATCATATTCGATAGCCGCTCAAGTTGGAAAAAATTGTGTTTCCCACAAGCTCGTTTTTCCAACTTGAGCGGCTTTGAGCCTGAAGAGGACCCTTGCCAAGAAGGGCTGAAATGTAGCTCTAATAAAATTCAGCTGACGCATCCGTTTTGCACTATATACAATATTATAATTAATTTTCTGACCGGAGAATAGTGGAGTACAAAGGAAAATAAAGAGACACAATTAGGGAAAGCATAACACGTACGAAAAACTACTCAAGCGTTATACAGACAAACAAGCCCATGAGAGTGCAGACGCGCGCACGCCGTTTTGGACAGTTTTCTGTGGCGAACAGACAATTTCTCCGTAAAAATCTGGCAGCGAATACTATAGCGAATACCGGATAAGAAGAAATGTATAATTACTCACCCGGTATCTTTTTCTGCATAGCTTCAACTGGGGAAGAATTCAAATCCAGATTATCGACGAAGTGTTGACTGAAGTATCCCAACTTAAGATTTCGGTTTAAGTGCCGGAATCCGGAAAGCGGAATGAGGTCTCCGGTGAGGATTTTCAGAAGGGTTGTTTTACCAGCACCATTCTCACCAACCTAGAATTCATTACCACTGTAAAAACAAAATCCAGCATCGCTTTTTCATCATGTAGCTCCGTCTCGGCCGCAGCATCGCTTTTTCATCATGTAGCCCCTCCCACAGGGCGGGGCTTAGCTAGAAACTGTCACGTGTCATCCCTTGACTCCTCCCCATTTGGAAGCCAGCAGCCAATCAGCGGCCTCGGTGGGCTTGGTTAAATTAGTCAACGAACTCGGATCCTGACACCAAGTTGGACTTAGTCAAATTTCAGTCAACGAACTCGGATATAATAGCATCAACTATGGGGAATTTTCTATTTGACGTTTGATGTGTTAGAAAGAGGCTATAACGTAATTCTAAAATAGTTATTCCAAACTTCTCTTTGAAGGCGCCAAACAATATCATGCAAATCAGACCTAGCAATTTCCAATTCGCAGTACTGACCAAACCCGATGAAAAATTTATCTCAAAATAGTAGTATGAAGTTGTACGAAAAAGTAGCATGCAGTACGAAATGATGCTACTACATGTCAAGGCTACCGTGTTACTACATTCCACTGCATGCTACTATTAGAAAGACTGGATGCTACTATAGCAAGACAGGATGCTATTGGCTACTACTGCTTAAGATTGGCCCAGTCTGAGGCACATTAAATGATAATATTCTTTACTATTACATCTCAATACATGCAACTTTTTTGTACAACTATCATACAACTACGCAGGCTACAAATTTTTCATCGGGAATACAGTAATTTAAGTAAAATTAAGTTCAAACTGAAGCCACAAACTGTTATTCTTTTCTATATTTTGCCCTTTGTTGCTCAATTGATTCTGCACCTAACCCTGCCAAGTTACGGAGTCGTGGGTTTGGATTAATTTTACGGCCGTCCGAAAGATACTAACAGAAGAAAAAGAATATTTAACAAGAGATAGAAGCTCGTGACCAAGGGTCATTGGAAATCACGAGAATGTATCGTTTGGTAAAAAGTATTTTCGTTTTGCATTTGGTTGTAATGATGCACGCTTTAAGGACGCTAGAAATTCATCTGAAAATTAAACCCCTGAGGCAAAAACGATAATGGGCCCTTCGGGATTTTAATATATATCGTGTAGTCATAAGTATTTTTTTCACTTTTCGGTTAATGCACTTTAAGGGTGCTAGAAGTTCATTTTTAAGCAAATTTCTTATGGCACAAATGATCATGGGCCGAAAGTTATCCGAATCCAATTAGCTGATCAAGAAAAAAAAGACCAAAGGTTTCCGTGGGATCCCAAAAATTCAGTATCTGATCCAGACAATTGGGTCTTGTCTTCGCCAGATCCAGTCCTCGCCAGACTCCTTGAACATTTTTACTATTAAAACTCAGAAACAGATTAAGGCCAAATAGCTGAGAAAACCAAGTTCATATATGGATTCAGCATGTGTGTTTACCCCTATAAGTCATATCTGTTTTGACGAAAACTTCCTGCCAATTTCCCGGTTTCGGCCGAACTCCGGAACTACTTGTCCGGCGAAAAAAGAAAGCTCAAAAACGAACTCAGGGTATGTTCTTTCCCCAAAAATTAACATCTAATCAACTTCAAATAATAATTTAACTTATGACTCCAGCCGGATTCCGGTCGAGCTATATGTCCGGGTAAAAAGTGATTGTCACACGCGGACTCAGCATCTCTTCTTACCCCTAAACCAGATATCTAATCAACTACAAATGAAACTTTAACAATTTTTCGGTTTTGGCCGGATTCCGGGCGAACTACATGTCCGGGTAGAAAATTGTCTGCACATAAGTGTTCAACGTGTCTTCTTGCCCTAAATCGAACATCTGATCAACTCCAAATAAAACTTTTAATTTTAACAACTTTCCGGTTTGGGCCAGATTCCGTGCGAACTACTTGCCCATCGAGAAAATGGTTTTCACCATCGTGTTCAGCATGTTTTCCTACCCCTAAACTGAACATCTAATCAACTTCAAATAAAACTTTTACTTTTAACAAACTTTCCGGTTTTGGCCGGATTCCCGGCGAACTACTTGTGGTTTTCATCATCGTGTTCAGCATGTCTTTTTACCCCATAATCGACTATCGCATTAGCTGTTTCAAAACATTTTGTTTGCCCCTTAATTTGAATCCCCTCCCCCACCCCTAAATGTAGGGCTACAAAGCCCATCTACGAACTTGACTGGTCGGATGACCCAACGAATCCTCACACCAAGTTTCATCAAAATATCTCATTCCCTTCGAGAGTTATCGCGCTTACAGACGGACGGACAGACGGACAACTTTTGCGATGTCATAGGTATCCCTCCACTTACGTTTTGGGATCCCAAAAACATGAATATATCGTTTTTGTTTCTTTCGACCCAGTAACTGTAACATTACTGTGCAAGTTTCTCTTTGATCAGACAGCATATTCTCAGGGAAGTACTCACAATACAAATCCTGGACTCGTTGCTTGCTGTCAAGTTGACATTCTTCAGAAGAACCTTGTCCTTGGTGTAGCCAAAGAACATCTCATCAATCTGGATAGCTGGGGGGTTCACTGGTTCTGTCTCTTGGAACTTCAGGGTAACCTCTACCTCTTTCTCAACTGGTGTTAGCACAGGCCTAAAAAGAGATTCACACGTTGGAACTTGATAAGAGGGAGGCGGCTCTGGAAGAAGAACAGCAACATTGTACTCTTGAGCCTTTGCGTTTTTACTTCACTATTCACAACTTACGATTTATATGCGAGGCCGAGCTTGAAAAAATTCAACGGAGAGCCAAGATTACCTAAGTTGTGCTTTCCCCCCCTTGCATAAAGATTTTTTAAAGGAGTCCTGATTGAAATACTCAAATTAATTACTGGAGGCTATGACAATTTTGAAGTAACTGATTTAGTAAGATTCAGCATTAACCGTCGTCACCGGGAGCACGCGTACAAGCTTGCAAATCAAGATTCCACAAGGACGCTTTTACGTGGGGTTTTGGTAACAGACTTATTGATCCTTGGAACAGCCCTACCGAAGATGCGGTTAATGCTGAATCGATCAATAGTTTCAAGCGCATTGTTGATGGGATTTTTAATTTCTTAGAGTTATTTACAGGCGAAAACCTTTTCTCTTGTTTTGTATTATTCCTGAACCGTTGGCTGGGATGCTGAGTCACATCAATCAGGCTATGCTTTCTTGAGGTAATAAGACATTAAAGCACCGCTGAAGGCGTGCCCTAATCCATATTTCTCTATCTCAGTAACTAACACGTTCCTCCTCCCACCCAGTTTCAATTTAACTTTCTCGATAGTGCTCGTGCTTTAGCCGTGTCGGTCATCTAACCTCCCATAGGAAAATATTTGATAGTTCTACCACGAAAATAAAATGATGGAATCGCGCAAATTTTCAGAATGCTTCCTCGTTATTTTGTATTGCACCCTTATTCATATCGACTCGATCTTTTGTAATCCGAAGACAAAATCAGCAAAAACCACACTTTTATTGAAAATAAAAGAATCCCAACCTGAACCAGCATTCAGATCTCCATTAAAATACGATGTGCACTAATTATAAAAATGTTTAAAATATTTTCCCTTACGAGAAGATGACGAAAAAGCTCCCTCGCAAGGTAGCTACCGCGTTTGAAAAGTTGCAGCCAATCAAATGTGCCCACCAGAGGTTTGCAAAGAGTGTTGTCCCTTCATTTCTAAAGTTGTATAACCAAGCATAAGCTGAGCTGCTAGTTTAAATTTACCATGTTATTTATGACCGTCGTAGCCCTATATACGTAGGCCTATTATGATTTATGTGTGTGCTCATAGGTTGTATCCATGACTATACCAGACAAATTTGTCGTAAGCCATACAAGTTTTTGGTGAATAAAAAGATAAATTTTTCTATCATCTATCTACCATTTATCAATTATGTTTTATTTTTTTAAAATGCCTCACAAATAAAAATGTCCTCCAAATGGTGCTCCAAAAATAAGCAGTTTCTTGTTATCGCGTATCATTACCTCTTTAGAGTCTCGACGCAGAAGATTTCGAAGAATGCACTTGCAAAGCGCGGAAATTCAAAACATCTCGGTCACGCACAAAAATCCATCATTTTTTAAAGCTGAGTAATAAAGGGTGCCGTGGCTGCTAAAATAAACCGTCTCTGTAGAAAAGCCATCTGATGAAACTTCTTTTGTTTGCCAAAAACAAATTTCGATTACTGGATGTGAAGGTGCTGTGCAGCAGCTAAAGCCTGAATTTACGGGGAATTCTCAATCAATACAGTCAACAGTAATTGTCAATAATACAGAGAACCTGGATTGTCAAATAGCAAAGATAACTAAAAAAAAAGAAACTCTGGTTCTATTTGTCGAAGCTATAGGAAATTGGAGTATATGGCAGGCAGCAAAAGACGCCGCAAGGATACACTGGCGAAAATAAGTTGCGTAGGAATCGGCTGATTTCTGATACAAAATTTGATTCTAGGGGGTGGTAATATGACGTCATGATAGTTTAATTCACCTTTTGTACTTTAAGGAGTTCGGCTGATCGGGTCGATTGTTCCCATCGACATGTTTTTAAGTCAAATACTATTCGCAGCTCGTTTGGGATGAAGGAATAGGCCTGCGTAGGAATGGTTATTGAAGCACGACTGTACCTCTTTTATGGTCTACAATTCCAAACATCAGCCTGCATTAGACACAAATAACAGAAACACAGGCAACGAGTCCAAACCGGCCCCTCATTAACTATTCAATGTGTTTGAGAGCAAGAATAATCCACAAAGTTCCTTTTCAAAATGTGGCCGATTGTTAAGAACAGATAAAAAAAAACTGGAACAAATTACTGACGGAATTTTATACACGGACAAAACTTTTTATTCGAACGTCAGCTGATGATCGGCTTTGATTTTTCTGCAGGGAGCTATTCTGACAGCTCCGAAAAGTACAATGCACTAATATCTTTCGTGACTTTAACTTATCCACAACGACTCAAAACTCTTAATTCACCTTCACAATCATATCGGTTTCAAAGTGGCGTGGCCTACTGATTGTATGGTACAAAATTTGTTAGGATAATTTGCCTGCTGACTTAATTCTCAACATGCGCTGACGCGAGATCTACGTTGCTGGCAATTTTCGAAGGACATTGCTAAGACTGGACATTGGTAAGAAGGACATTGGTAAGATGGTGGACTGCTGGAGCGCCCTTCCATCTGAAGTGGTCTTGAGTGACTCCATCACCGATTTAAAAAAAATTCCCAGGGCAGTCTGTACGCCGAAAAAATGTATGATGAAAAGTGTTTCAAACGAACGATTTAGAGGCTAATTGTCAAATTTTGCATTACATGCATTACATTATTTTTACAGCTGAACGCGCACCACCAGACACGCGATAGTCGTCATACACGAGTCCTCGTTTACACTGACAATCTGAATGTTGGTGGTCTAGACACTACAAATGTGACAAGGCTTCCGAAACATTCCATTAAGTTTATTACTATCTTTAGTCCTTTAAGTATCATGCCTCTACTACAGCCTAAGAATTAACACCTCAGAGAATGAAGCCGGTGGAAAACACTTTCGAAAAACACTTTCACACTTCGGATCATTATGGAAAATAAACTGAAGGCTTACTTACAGCTTTTCCAAAAACTTGATTTTACTCTGGACCAGTGGCGCCCGTTTGGCGTTGTATCTGAACTTGTCAATGAATGCTTGAACGTGTTCACGAAGTTGCGTCTGCGCCTCCCACTCTCTCTGTTGGTTTTTGTGCTTCTCCGTTTTCGTCTTGACGAAGTTCGAGTAGTTACCCCTGTGAAAAGAAATATCATAAGATGCACAAGGGTATGGCCCCCCCCCCCCCCGGGACACAGACTCAAACAGGTATATATATCAGGTATTTATCTGCTTTTGTTGCTTTCGGCATTTCAACTGCGCATGATATTTATTCAGTGTCAACTCGTGAACCTTGACATGTATCAAGTTGAAACTCGGTGTACTTGTGGGCATTGGGTCTATAGTTGAGCCTTTTAGGGGTTCTGACCCCTCGCACCCACTCAGTTCAGAGGCAATTGGTCCCAGACTGCGCAGTGACTAATATTATTTGTAACTTGGCCACAGCTGGAAATAGGATGACAAAATTCCCTTTTACTTACAGGTCCTAGGGTTGGTAAGACATTTTTGGAGCCCCCCCCCCCCCCCCCCCCCCCCCCCCCGTCTCTCTCTCTCTCCAGGGCAAATGGATTGGACCAACTTCATATCTTGCGAACATAGCCGGTATCAAAGCTGAACTTGGTATACTCGTTGGCATTGGGGTCAATGCTTAGCAGTCTTTAGGCAGAAAGTCCCTAAATTAATGTACGAACTAATTTTCCGTCCCACCGTCCCTGTTAACGGGCAACTGGGCCCATATTATCCAGTGAACAAATCCGTGACCTGACAACGGGTATGAAGTTCAAATTTGGTGCATTTGTCGGCTCTGGGTACGTATATATGGGGTCTCATTCCCTGCACGCTTCAGGTTCAAAGGTGACTGGTACTTAGCTGTTCGTACCCAGTTACGATAAACAAAATTCTTTGACACGCCGCGATTACGCGCTTGCGCACTGACGATTTGCAAATGTGCTACTATAGAAATACTGAGAGCAACCTAGCTAGCTTCCGTCAAAGCGGATCTAGGGACCAAAGGAGGATTCCATCTTTTTGGCAGAAGGTGGGACGAGAACACACAGGGTATGGAAAACCGCCAATGATAGAAGAAGACTGTATAACAGACCAGATGACAGGGAAGGCTCGCTACCGGTGTCCTTGTTCTTATTTGTCCCAGAGACCCTCTTCCCGTAGTCTCGCGAGTCACGACGGGGAATGCTAAAATTATCACCGCGTCATCAAAAAGGACTTCAGATTCGGTGGGGAGTCAATTTGGGGAGTTCCTCGTGTAATTGGTTTTATAATAGGGATGGTTGAGAGGAATTCCTGTGATCCATACCGAGTAGGACTGATTCGTTAAAAAGGCGACTTTTGTAATGCAAAAGGGATTTTTTTTTTCCAGTCAATAATGCGACTGTTAGAAAGACCATCAAAATAGCAAGGGACGTAGGCCTACATCTGCGAATTTTCGAACAAAATCCATGCGGAAATTCCCCTCGTTCTCGTTGTTTACCGGTCGGGGAGTCTCCAAGAAGAGACTCCCTCTATATCGCGGTTCCCTTCGACTCCCCAATGAATCCCCGGGGCACGGTAAGAGTATGGCCATTCAGGCACCACTCGTGTATCGAGATACTCTTGCCTCCAGAAACCAAAATGTGCAAGGAACAGCCGTAATTATAATATTAATAATAGTAACGTTTGTTTACTCAGCCGAAAAGCCATATAAACTTAAACACAAGACAGTATCCCCACAAAAATTAACTGCTATACCTGTTAAATCAACCTGGGAGAAACGGGAAGCAAGATCGACATTCTAGGAGGAAGTGAGCCAACTCATATATAGAGGCAAAAACCTTAATTGCAATTATATTATTATTATTTTTATTCTTAAATCCTCCTCCTGCACCTTGCAAAGAGGGTAGAGCTAGGTCTCCCCCTGGGACGGCTTTCCTCATAATAAGAAGTTTCTATTTACTGAGGATCGGCAGACTACTAGATAGGAGTCGATTGGCTATAGTAAGTAAGTAATTTATTTATAACCAGCCATTTTGAGGTAAATGAAAGAAATAAACAGAACACAACACAGAAAAAGACACTTAATTTTCAATCTTTGGCCAGGAAGCAATGGATAACGTCATTCGCTGGTTGGGCCCTTTTGCCCTTTTTTTTGTCGCGACGAGGAAACATCCAAAAGGGTAACACTTGCATCTTGAATTTTTAACTTCTCCGTCAATGTATTGTTATGACATAATTTCGACAAGTGGAGCAGGTACGCTTTTTATATTTAAAATAATATTCCCCTTCTTTTGTAGAACGTGAGTGACACCAGAACGAAATAGTATAGAAGGAGTGCAGACGGTGCTGTACAAATTTCCCCAAGCTTTACGAATATAGCGCCCCCGGTTGGGAACGATGCACCCAAGTTTCATCCCGATCCCTCCACTCTGAGCGTGTTACAAGGCGCCCCCCCCCCCCTCCAACCCTGTCACCGGATGCGGTCCGGACTTGAAGTGGGACGTCTGAGAGACGAGGTCTATACAAATATCAAGTTTCATTAAAGTACACCTGAATGAAGAGTACCAAGTATCAACCCTATCTGTATGACTTCCGTTAACATTGTCTGCAGAAAACCCAATCCAAATACGAAATAGTGTTTCCAAGCTATGATTTTTGCTCCATTTTGCATCTATCCTTATTTCAGTACCGAACAATTTTAGAAATGAACAAATGTCTCCAATCAACCCTTCTTCTGGAATATTTTTTAACCAGTTAAGATCAAACGTATATCTAAAAAAAATTCCAATACGATCGGGCCAAGATTTGAATGAATTGCGCTTTTTGTCTTGGAGTCTGCATGTGCAAACCTCCAGAAACAAACATCCCTATTTTGAAAACGTCACGCTCAGGAGAAGAATGCTCTCCGTGGCCATGTCTGTAAATGCATTCTCCATGGTGTGTTCAAGTATGGTTTCATTGTTCAGGTGTCCTTTAAGATCCGATCCCCCGGTCAAAACTTGTTCCAACACAAAAAGCGAAACTAGGCGATCCAACTCTTGCACCATGTTTCTGATTCAGTTTGTTTTTCAGAACTCGGCAGAGTAAATATTCTTTGAGCCCAAGCAAGCTGACTTTGAAACATACATCCAAACAATGTTTACAACGGATATACGTCAGCTACGATTGTTCATCAGCGATATTTCGGCCCTTCTTGGCAAGGGTCCTCGTCAGGCTTTCAATCTTCCGGGTCAACGTCGGGGAAGGAAACAACCTTCAATAAATAACTGAAGCTTCTATCGACTATAAATATCGGCCGTATCAAAAATTAAATATCAGGACTAGTTTTTTCTTTACAGTGGTTTTTGAAAGTAATTTGCCATAATAAGATTTTTATAGCTGTAGAAGCTTCAGTCATTTATCACAGGTTTGTTTTCTTCCCCGACGCTGACCCAGAAGATTGAAAGCCTGACGAGGACCCTTGCCAAGAAGGGCCGAAATATCGCTGATGAAGAATCGTAGCTGACGTATATCCGTTGTAAACATTGTTTGAATATCGGCAGAGTATTATAATATTACATTCTCACTGAGATTATACAAGTTCAAAAAACGATTATCAACATTCTGATACTCGGTCTATAGAAAATCAGGGATGATGTACTTACTTGTAGGTATCTAGTCGCTGGGAATGGAGATATATAATATCTGTGGGAACAGTTTCCAAGAACTGCCTGTCGTGGGAGACAACCAGAATGGTCGATGGCCATGTCTGAAGATAATCTTCTAACCAAATGATGGCTTTCATGTCCAACATGTTAGTAGGTTCATCGAGAAGTAGCAAATCCGGTCTAAAAGGGAAATTCCAATTATTTCGGCTCACAGTTTTAGTATTTCAAATAGTAAATGGCTGATTTAGTTACAATATTACTAATAATAATAATAATGTACTTTATTTCCTTAAAATCCTGTGTCACACACGCTAGGACTGTATCGTCATTCACGCAAATTACATATGACAATTCATAAGTAGACATTTCATCTATACGTACAACTTAAAAATATAATTTGACTTAACTAGAATTAAATATTGGGTAAAAATAAGGTACAAAGGATTTCAGGTAACGATCAGTCGAGTTTATGGGTGGTCTTTCTAGTCTCTGGGAAGTAGCGTCCGTCTGTCTTTGTCGCGTAATAAGATGAAAGAAGAAGCTCGTTGACTCTAAACAGCTCGTCAAAAACAACCGTCCTGAAAATGTTTTCGCGTAAAAGTTGCCCGCTGAGTTCTTCAGGGCAATTAGAGTCAACAATATTCGGGATTGGAGGGCCTTCCAACAATTCAAAAGCCTGTTCAGGGAGGACCATCTTCCAAAAGTCCTTGGTCAAGCGTCAACCATATCATGTCCATGCGAGCTACTGGTATTGAGGTTTAGAAGTGAATTAAATGGGAAAACGTTTTGGAACACTCGATGAGGTTGTCGCAAAAAAGGGGCATAATTTGTTAACACAAAAGAACAGAAATTAATGCACAAAAGGCAAGAGGGCCATGGCATTAAGTCAAGGACATTTGGAGGTGAATAGTATGGCGTGGGAATCCAGGAAAGATTTGGAGTGTGGCGGTGGGCAGGAGTGGGTAAATGATGTGAAGAGAGAAGGTTGTCAGTGGAAGGTGAACAAAAAATTACTCTGCACAGGCCGAGAGGCTTCTTAAAAGTGAATGTTTTTTGTTTTCAAAGTGTGATTGGCAAAAATAAAACTGGAATGAACTGATTTGAAGTCCACCACCTTGACCAAGTAGTTATTGCGCATGACGTCACGAATCCTGGCTTTTTGCCGTCAAGGCTTGAACAATGTTTCTATTTTCCAGCAGAATATCATGCCACGGGTGAATCCGACCACTCACGTCCCAGTGATGCATAGTTACCACGGTTACTACGCTCCTGAGCATGGTAAGCAAATAGTTACTATTTCGAGAAGATTGGAACGGTCAGCTTAGTAATAGTAACTAATGGGTGGAACAAGCTCATTTTAGACTCTCAATAAAGGACCCCTCGCACTATTTACTCTTCAACTTACAGCATTTTAAAATATCTGAATACTGTAAGACTATAGTGCTTTCAACAAATAACCCACGGTTTTGGCTGTTTTAAGCCTTTTCCGAGACCCGTCGACTTACAGCGAAAACAGGGAAACAATTTACCTAACCGGTTTTCTGATGGAAAAACCTCACGCAGACAACCGTCTACAGCGTGATAAACGTCGAAGATGGCAAAACATGGCAAGTGAGAAAATCAGCGTGGCTTTGTCAGAGGGGTTAGAATGTACCGTACGAAATTCGGGTCTCTAGGTTTAATAATAATAATATATTAATAATGTAACAGCAAAAAATAAGGCTTTTGCCTCTATAAACTTCTCGGGACACTTTACACACTAAATTGAATTTCAGCCAGGTGCTATAGTTGACACCTGCTTTGAATTGGTTACCATTTTCGGCATTTACAACACTCTCTGGGAGAATATTCCAATATTCTACTATTCGGTTTCTAAAGCTCCATTTTCCAATGTCTTTTCGGAATTTCTTACCACTCAGTTTCGAGTTGTGTCCTCTGATCAGGCCTTGTGTTATCATAATAGCTATGGCAAATTTTAAAAGTTTTGATCAAATCACCTAGTAGAAATCTGTAAGATAAACTAGGCAATCGTAGTTTTTGAAGCCGGTTTTCGTAAGGCAGACGGCGAATGACTGGCACTGTTTTTGTTGCTCTTCTTTGAACCTGCTCAATGGCGATAACATCCAATTCGGACATATAACATCCAGTTTAGAAATATATGGAATGATTATGAAGTAGGTTGCATTAGTGTTATAGGTAAGAGAGGTTCAATTCAATTCAATTATATTTAAGAAAGCCATAACACGGACAAGCCGACTAGTAGGTTTCGTGTCATATCAACATAATACAATAAAACAGAAAAGATATAAAAATTCAGCCGACAACAGCTCGGTCAGTAAATGTGCCCACTTGACAAAAGTATAAAAATATCATACAAATACATAGTCTTGCAATAAAACTTTATACAAATACTATAGAATTACGAAAGCTAACAAACAACAACACTAACGTCATTTACAATTCATTTTTGTTATTATACAGTTTTACGAAACTAGACACAATAACGAGTGTGGGTGTGCGTGTGCGGCTGTAGTTTCGGCACTGGTAAAGCGACCGCTCTTGCTGGCCTGACTCTCTCAGCGCTGAAATCCGGAGGGAGAATGTCAAGGAGGACGGGATTCTCAAGGATTTTAGTACCAAAAACTGTCGATAACTTGAGACGACGATTTGCAAGTGTCTCTAAATTAGGGTCCTTCTAAATTAAGGTCCTTCTTACCTTACCTTACCTTACCTTTAACAGAGGGCAAAGGTATACAAGACTTACTTCGAGAAGAGAGCCCGCGCCAGGGCAAGCCTCATCCTCCAACCACCAGAGAACTCTTTTGTTGTTTTCTTTTGTGCTTCTGCTGGGAAGCCAAGACCGGCGAGTATGACACTTGCCCTCGCTGGCGCCTTATCCGAATCCATCGCTTGCAGTTCTGCATACACTGTTGCCAGTCGCGTGTTTAGGGCCGGATCCTGGTTTCTAAAATAGTAAGTAAGAATTTATTTATAACCCGCCATTTTGAAAAAGCGGAGTAAATGAAAGAAATAAATAAAACACATAAAGACACAGAAAAAGACACTTAATTTTCAATCTTCGGCCAGAGCAGTGGATAACGTTGGACGCTGATTGGGCTCTGTTGTCCATGATTCTTTTATAGCGACGAGGAAACATCCGAAGGGTAACACTTGCATATTAAATTTTGAATTTCTCGGTCAAAGTGTGGTTGTGACATAATTTTGGCAAGAGGAGCAGGTCTTTTGCATATTTAAGATAAGGCACGCTCTTATTAAATTAAAATTAAATTTTTTACGTTAAATTAAATTTTATTTTACACATGTATACAAAATATTTTGCATAACCTGCTAAGAAAGCCCCAAAGGGGCTTTCTCAATCATCTTTCTCGTTATTATGATGTAAAAAGTTTAAAAGTAAAAAGTTTGTTTAAAGTTTAATTGAAAAGCCAACTTATCGTTGGGTATTGTTCATTTAATTGAATACACCGAATTATTTGGATTCTGCAAAGGAACTTCTTTTTTAATTTCCACTATCTAGTTACGACGTTCAGGATATCTATACTGCAGTCACCACAACGAAAATTCTACTATGACGCGGGGAAATTTAATCTCAACACAAATGCGGCTTTTCGCAGTGGGCAGTGGAGAGATTGGTGAAGATTACTTAGTGCCTGAACCAAACAAAAATCATAAACCTTTCTCGTAAGGCATACAACAAAAATACAAGCGCATACAGGTACGACAAATCACACAGAAATTCCACTGTTTGAAAATCGATTATTTGTGAATAGCAGAACAACGAAGTAACGCATGTTCAGCGGGTATTCAAGCCAATTTAAGTGAATAAGTGATAGGTAACTAGATTGTCCTATCCCAGCCCTTTCCGGTTAAACTTTAAGCTTGGGTACTTTATTCCTCCGAAGCCAACCTTCTCAGTATAATTTGAGTAACATATGGATTAACGCTGATTAACTGGTGATACAGCCATGTACGAGCAGTACAAAATAGACAACTCACCCACTGTTCATTTCCTCGTTGATCTTCTTTTCTTCAGCTAGAAGAGACTCTCGTTTTGTGTCACATTCGAGGACACTCTGTAGAGCGGGGGTGTCATCACCTACTACTTCTTGCTCCACGTGAAGTACGCTGATGTGTGAGGGAATCAGTAGTTGTTTCCTAAAGAAGAACTGAAGTTTAATAAAAAAAATCGCCTAAAAGGCTTTCCTAAAGAAGAACTGAAGTTTAATAAAAATTGCCTAAAAAACAGGCTAATCGCGGAATTTACGCAAGGTCGGACCGAATGAAAAAAAAAAAAAAAAGGCTCAGGTTCTTTAATTTTTAAAACACTTCGTAACAATCTATTTTGATCGCTGGGGGCCGGCAAGGATGCGAGCTCGTTAGTAGGCCCCATGAACGTGAAGAATCTGGTGAAAAACGAGAAATCAGGTGAAAAACCTGGTGAAAAACGTCAAAAAACATGGTGAAAAACGTCAAAAATCTGGCAGAACTTCTGGGCAAAAAAACTGGTCGGATTTTTCTGGAGAAAATAGTTGAAGAGAGAACCAGCCTTAATAGAAAGTAGCGGCATGTCAAAGCGAGAACCGATAATCCATAGGAGAACTAGAGAAATACAATTGATGAAAACATCACTCTATAAACACAACTGATGAAAAAATCACTCATTCTACCACTTTGTATCGCGTTCTTACCTTAAAACCTGTCAACTGAAGGTACCAGTTATTTTAATTTGGCCATACCTCATGGAAATCGATACTCAGAGAGCGGAATGCTTCCAGTCCTTCCCTTGTCCAGGCTCGGCACTCTTGAACAAAGTATGTATTTGTCTCTTCGTCTATCCCACAGTTGGTATTTATTGGAGACTCAATGCTGGCCCAGGCTAGCTGTGCACTACACGCACTCGAAACTACAGTAGAGGTATGCTTAGGTGAACACTTTTTTAACTGTTACACTACCTTGCTTTTGTCAATTGCATATAAAACAGTAAAAGAGAAAAGAAAAATTATAAACTTAATATCAGCTAACAGCCAAGTATTTCAGGGTTATCTCAACACAAACCTGAAGCAGAAATTCAATTTATTTTCTTTGATTTTGAATTTTAAAAACATCTTCTTCCTCTTTTGACTGCATCTGTAGGTTCAGACTGCCATCTTTTTCATTGAAGTTGCGTTCAACTTGGCAAAATTTTCAAAATCAACAAAGGAAATCAGCTGATAGTTCAGTCACTTTCATCATGGAATTAGCAAAATATTCAAAAAGTGCAAACGGCGTGAATGGTTATTATCAGTATTTATTGGAAAAAGTGCCTTGTTTGGGTTTTAGTTTTTTCTTCGGCGGTCGTTCACATTTACCAGACGTTCACATAAGCATACCTCTACTGTAGTACACGACAACTTACACCTAGACTAAAGTAAAAAGAGCCACGAGGTGGTATGGCTTATAGTACGGGAAGAAGGTTCAGGAAAACTAGCTCCAATGGGGAAGTCACAAATGCTCGCACCCCCCTTCAACTCCCGCCCCCCCCCCCCACCGTGACCGCGGTTTGGACATATAAATGTACATTCAGGGCATGTTTTCACCGAGGTCGGATACGGCCAGGACCCCGAAACAGATCAACTAGGGCATATGCCCTTCCTAATCGCTCCACTAGTTTGACCTCTAGGCGCGTCAGACTCAATTTAAGGGCCATACTAACCCGGCTTCCCACACTTACACCGACTCCAGTGAATGAGGGTTCTGCCTATTTCTAGTACAAGATCTAGGTTCGGATTTAGCAAACTTACGGACAATTTTACTTCCAAGGACAACGAAAGGGTAGTAACCTCCACCGAACTAGCTGTTAAATTCCTCCCGTAGCTAACGGCTTAACCTACAAAAAAGGATTTCTCACCCAGAAATCAGTCTTAGTAGAGTAGTCTTTCCAAGACCATTCCGCCCAACGAAACCATACCGCCGTCCATAGGCGAGTGTGAGTTCTGCACCAGTCAGGAGTACCCTGGAAAGATATAGAAGTTAAAAAAAAATGCAGTACTTCTTGCAATCTCTGCTACTAGCTGACATTTGAATACACTGATACATTTTGACCCACCTAAGGGATTTTGGATTTTCTCACTCGGGCTTATCATATTTGACTGGATTAAACGGATAAGTCCGCTGAACAGGCATGATATGCACTAATTTTAGACTGAAGGAATACAACTGTTCGATATTGAAGGTGGAGTTACGACGTCACAATGAGCATGTTCCATCCTACTTACCCTAGTTAGAGGCTGGAACGATTTTTCTATTTTCCAGCATAATATCATGCCACGGGCGAATCCGACCGATCACGTTACAGAGATGCGTAGTTACCACACTTACTACGCTCCCGACCATGGTAAGCAAATAGTTATTATTATAGTTACTATTTCGAGAAGGCTGAACGGACAGCGTATTAACTTTTTACGAGGTTGGAACGAAAATAGTAACTAATATTTACCTATTGTTAGAAGGGTGGAACACGCTCAATAGCGCGAGTATTTTGGAAGAATTAGAGCGTGTTCCACTCTTCTAATAATAGTTACTATTAGTTACTATTTCCGTTCCATCCTCACGAAAAGTTACTACGCTGACCGTTCCAACCTTCTCGAACTAATAATTACTATTTGCTTACCATGGTTGGGAGCGTAGTAACTACGGATCTCTGGGACGTGATTGGTCGGATTCGCCCGTGTCATGATATTCTGCTGGAAAATAGAAAAATCGTTCCAGCCTTGACAGCGAAAAGTAAGGAACACGCTCTTAATGGATATTCGGAGACTGGGGATCATGAATCACTTGTAACCTGCCAGGGCCGATTTAGGAAATTCTGGTTTCTACTATTCAGAATCGAAGAACTTAAAGCACCCCCCGCATTGCTTACTGCTCACGTTCCAGTATTTTAAAATAGTTGGACACAAATAACCAATGACTTCGCCTGCTTTAAAGGACCCCTCGCACTATTTATCTTCAACTTACTGTATTTGAAAATATTTTGAATACTTTAAAACTATGCTGTGCTTTCAACAAATAACCCACGGTTTTGGCTGTTTAAAGCCTTTTCCGAGACTCGTTGACTTGTAGCGAAAAACAGGGCAACAACTTACATAACCGGTCTTTCCGATGGAAAAACTTCTCGAGACAACCGACGATAGCGTGATAGGCTACACATCGAAGGTAGCAAAACACGGCAAGTGAGAAAATCCGCGTGGTTTTGTTAGAGGGGTTAGAATTTACCGTACGAAACTGAGGTCTTCGGGTTTAGAAATATATGGAGTGATTATGGAAGTAGGTTGCATTAGTATTATAGGTAAGACAGGTCCTTTAAGCCTTTGCCCAGGCCCGTTGACTTCTAGCAGAAAATACACAAAACATGACCGTTTTGGGGTTCCCAAAACGCAAGTGACGGGATACCATGATTTCGTAAAAGTTGTCCGTCTGTTAGCACGATAACTCTCGAAGGGGTTGAGGGCCCCGAGGGTCCATGATCATTTGCGCCACAACAGTTTTGCTTAACAATTAATTCCTAGCACCCTGAAAGTGCACATCTTTAGCGAAAAGTGGAAAAAAAAACACTTTTGAACATTGGAAAAGTTCGGTGGCTCTTTCTTAGTTGTATAATTACAGCTTTGAAGAAAAGTCTCATCAGAAATGGGAGCTTGAAGGCTTCAAGCTTTCAGTACAAAACGATTCGTGCTTCCTATTGGTTGGATTTCAAAAAATGCGTCTTAACCGACCAATGGGATGCGAGACTCCGTTTCGCAAAAGTGTTCTTATACCAACAAGAAATAGCCAGATAAACGTTTCCAGCAAAAGTATTATTATACCAACAAGAAATAGCAAGATTAACGTTTTCAGCAATTAACCAGCTCAGAATGGTTATCAACGGCCGATAATTTAATCTGTAAGTCGAAAGTCCTACCGGTTAGTACCGGTATACCTCCTAATGTTAATTTTATTGTTATGCTTCCTCTAATGATGGTGTAAAAATATCCGTTTCGTCGGGTAGGGTGCAATCTCTCTATTCTGACTCAAAAAATCTTTCCTTCCGAAAAGCGGAAAATATCGGTAGATGGCATAATCCGCCGGGAGAATAAAACCCGCTAGATTATGGCAGGACGCCACGCGTACAAGTCGTAACAAAAAATGGAAATTTGGAAAAAACAGGTAAAATAAAAACAGAAACGGCTAAAACGGTCAGATAAGAAACGAAACAGAAACAGAAACGGCATTAAAAAAACGGCTACCTGTTTTCTGTTTTTTTGTTATTTAAAAAAAAAAAACAGAACACAAAACGGTAGTAAAAAAAACAGAAACAGAAACAGAAACGGTGCCGACCCCTAGTTGAGATATTTTTTCAAACTTGGTATCAAGACTCTTTGGGTCAGTCGAAGTACCGGTCAAGTTAGAAGATGGGCTCTGTAGCCCTACATTTAGGGGTGGGGGAGGGGTTTCAAATTAAAGGGGCGAACAAAAAATATTTTGTAAAAGCTAATGAGTTAGCCGATTTAGGGGGTAAGGACACATGCCGAATCCAAATACGAAAATTATTTTCTCGCTGGACAAGTAGTTCGCCTGGAATTCGGCAAAAAACGAAACATTTGTGAACGTAGAATCCGGCCTCAACCGAAAATTCAGCAGAGATTACGTTCCATTGGCATTATAGATACGACGGGTCCTTTAACCACTGCTCTAAACTATTTTCCAACACATATATGTGCTTACCTGTCTCCAAATGCAATATCGAAGTTTTCAAGTCTGATATCTTTGGAGTTGTTGCTCCCTCTCGATTCCGCCTTTGTATCCTTCTTGCTGAGGACTTGTGATGCTGTGGCACAACAGGCTCCATTTGATTCATCATAGGGAACAACTGGTTTATCCGAAGGCTCAACTTTCCTTTCCTCCTTTCTCAAAAGCCGGGCTTGGGCCTTTTCAAGCTTCTTCAAATCCACTTTCTAAAAACACGCCTATTTGAATGAACGGATCTGATATACCAAATGTCTCAGCCGTAGCAAATAATAAAATAAATCCTACTGTTTATTAATCTAAGAATCTTGCTTGATAACCCATCACAACCCAATGAAAATTTTAAATTTTCTAACAAGAAAACGGCTCATTTAACGTGGCAAGTAATGGTATTTTTGAAAACCAATATTTCTGAGCCAAATCATAGTGAAAAGATCATTAGAGTTGTACTTTAAAGATTGATAACCTAGACCAGTGGTTCCCAACCGGTGGTACGCGTACCCGAAGGGATACGCGAGACCCTTGCAAGGGGTACGCGAAGCTACCAAATCTGTTTAATCTCTATTTCAGAATATCACCTCACTCATTTTTTATTGCCGAAACCTAATATTACCAGCAGAGGCATCACTAGCCAAAGTTTTTTTGGGGGGGCAAGATGTTTTTACCGAGTGACTGGTAATTTTTACCTACTGTTTTTCGAAAAAATAACTGTTTTAACAAAAACTGTGACGCTTCGCGACGACCAGTTACTTTTTACCGACTGGCCGACCACTTAGGGGAAGGAAGGGGTGTCCCCAGCCAATGCGTGACGCCTCTGAATGCAAGCCCTAGTGAAATTTATGAAATAATATTGATTCCAGAACAGCTAGCCCACTGCTGTCAAATCTATTCCTGTGTCAAACAATATTGTTCAAAAAGAAGCGAAGGCATTGCAAGTAATATTGTCATTCAGGTCTAGAACAAAATTAATGAAAATGTCTGCGATGCAGCTCGATGAAAGCACGGTTTTGCGGGATGTGTCACATGAAGCTCCCATGACAGTATTTGTTCGTTATCGAGACTCTGACATAAAAGAAAATATTATGTTTTGCGAAAACCTCCAGTACCGAGGACAGCATGAAAAAAAATATTTGTGTGCCTTTTATTTATGAGTTTGCAGCGGGTAAAACTTATGACTGGATTCAAAATCCATTTAGTGGAAACGTGATGTCAAGCTCCGGTAAAATGTGATGACTGTAAAAAATGTTGAAATTAATAACATCGAGCCGAGATTTGACAAAATTTCTGTTACAACGCAGCCTCAAATGTGTCATTGATTTTGTATACATTTCTATACGTGTTTGCATTTTCATCTATGACGTAAATATCGCCTTTTTCACGTTCTGAAAGTGGGGGTACGCAACCTTTTCGAACCTTGTTTAGGGGTACGTGGTATGGAAAAGGTTGGGAACCACTGACCTAGACCGTTCCATCAAATTTTTTTTACTGATTTATTAACGTCCGAGTAAGCTCCGAGGAGCCTGATCAGAATATGTTTAGGCCGGAATAAATAACCACTTTTCTTCAACAAATTGCACTAGGCAAAACAAAATACACAAAGAGAAGAAAACAACAAAACACCTACGACAATACTACAGACTAAACTTGCTACTAAGCTTCAGAAAAGACTGAGTATAGACATGCAGAGAATAATTGGCTGAGTAGCAACAAGAAAAAATAAGCCAATAAAACCTCCGTCTTTGGTCCCATGCAGCGACTACGGATTCCCGACAAAACTGAGCTGAGCTAGAGGTGATTTCCTGGGTTCTTCTCCGCTGCGCATATCAGAGGAAAAAGTGAAGGAGGCGCGCTGACCCGCTCTGCAGCGCCTCCAGACAACCAATCGGCTTTTACTTTGAAGAAAAAAAAAAATCCGGGGCTTTACTGCGATATAGCTGTTTGCAGAGGCAAGGAATTGTGATATTCCGCATAGCTCCTATATCCTTCGCTCGTTTGCATCGGGCAGGGTATAGGAGTCTAATCGACTCCACGTGGTCGTATTACAGAGATAGGGAGACGGAGATTATGGGGCTTATTTGTTCTTGGTAAAAATAATAGGGTAACTTTCAACAGCAGCGCGAAAACCAATGGAGAGTTGTCCCTTTTTTTGGATGCATGTTATAGAACACTGAGAATAGGCGTATTCTCGCCGTTCCCCGAGGACTCCACTTGAGGAGTCCCCGCGTTTTCGTTTGTCCCAGGGACTGACTCCCCGTATTCTCGCCAGTCCCCACGGGCGGGGAATGCTCCGATTATCATCACCATCATGAATGATGGTCACCATCATGAATGATGGTCACCATCATGAATGATGGTCACCATCATGAACAATGGAGCTTCAAAAACGGGATAGTGGAATACTGGAATA
The DNA here is from genome assembly GCA_023053575.1 of Branchinecta lynchi. Lineage (NCBI taxonomy): Eukaryota > Metazoa > Arthropoda > Branchiopoda > Anostraca > Branchinectidae > Branchinecta > Branchinecta lynchi. Next base: position 25,618,657 of record JAKZAP010000008.1, on the reverse strand, counting down.
ATCTCCCCGAAAATGTCGTAATTGCCAAACATATCAATCAGTTTAAGGCAGGCGTCGATCGACACCTGGCTGAAATTGAATTTAGTGTACACAGTGTCCCGAGAAATTAACAGAGGCGAAAGCCTTTTTTTACTGCAATTATATTATTATTATCATCAAAAAGGACTTCCTTTCAGATTCGGAGGGGAATCAATTTTTTATGGTGTTGGTGCATTCAATAACTGAAAACAACCAGAATAAACGATACCAAAAAAAAAGTGGATCCAGACTAATTTCGTCAACTGCATATTTTGTTTTCGAACAAAGTCCCATTTTGGAAGCATTCCCCGTGTTCTCGCTGTTTCTGTACGCGGAGTCCGCGCGGAGTGACAACAACCTTTTAGCTGGACATTGAACTGGTGCTTCCGACCTGGATCACTGATCTGGAAACTGATCCTGGATTACTGATCTCATATTTATGGCAACAGATAATAAACGTAACCGTTCAATTTATTTTGCCACTATGAAGATAGTGGCAATTTAGCGAGTGGCTCGCTATTACCGAGCGAGAACAGTCGTAGTTATTTGCAGGTACTGGTGAGTGGCTCGCTGTCTTTATTTTAGGCTTTCAATTCTTCCAATTTTGTTTTAATTTTCGGTTTCTTGTTGGTTTTCTGCTTTGTTTTGGTTTTCTCGGTTGTTGATCTTCATCCTCGTTTTGACATTTTTCCTCGAAATTTTCTGTCTATGCCGGAGAAGGGAGGCGGTTGTCCTCCCGAAATATTTGCCTTTCATTTCAGTATATTCGTTGGCCTTTACAAACCCTATTTTCATTGGTTTCTTCGTTGAATTTTTGTGTTTTGCCATTATGGATTAGAAACACCCATGTTGCGAGAAAATACGGTTTAGCCATAGATTATATCTGGCTATGTTGTAATTTAGTCTTTGTGTTTTTATGTTTAGCTAATGTCGATCTATTGCTGTTGCTGTTTTGTTTTTTCTTTCCTTTTTCTTCTTTTCATATTCCATTTAGGACGATTTTTTTTTATAAAAATGGGTAATAAATATATCATCATCATCATCAGGAAAGAGAGATAATATTGATTTGTGAACATAACCTGCAGGGAGTGACTCAGGATCTATAGTGGATTTACTAAGCAAAAAGAGCAAACAGTGTGTAGCAATTTCATATTCTGGAACTGAAGCTTACCATGTCTCTTGTCATGTTCCACATACTACCATTATTGTCAGCTAAAGGATCGCCATCTATTGCCATGGAGCCTATATGAACAGGGGCATCTAGGATACGAGTACTCTTTCCATTCTGCTTGTTCGTGCCATCAGGATCGATGATGGTGAGTATTTGCTTGCAGAGTAACCTAAGGAATACAGATAATTCTTATAACAATGTACTTTATTTCCTTAAGAGCCTTTATTACACAGGTTAGCACTGGATCGTCATTCACGCAAATAACACATGGCAATTATATAAGTTGACATTTCATCTATACGCACAACTTAAAAATATAATTTGACTTAACCAGAATTAAAATATTGGGTAAAATAAGGTACAAAGGATTTCAGGTGAAGATCAGTCGAGTTTATGGGTGGTCTTTCTAGTCTCTTGGAAGCAACGTCCCTCTGTCTTTGTCGCGTATAGGGCATGCTATTTGCTATGGTCTCAAAGTCAGGTAGAATGGCACGATGCGCATGGGATGCCAGACATTTACTCCCGAACGCTATTGTCAGTTGATTCCGCCTTTCAGAAAGGGTTGGCAGGTCAAAGGGTCTTCAAAACAGGTCTTGTACTGTTACCATAGAGTCCTGAACAATGAATTTACAAGGATGCATGAATATCTCAAATAACACTTCCCCTTGGTCTCGAAACACGTTGGGACTGTAAAATTGAGCGACAAGTAGATAGTACAGAAAGATAGATAGATAGATATGTTTATTGATTCAACTCGTAGCGCCGACATGGCACTAAATACGTCGACCATTACATTTAAATACTTGAATAACTGACTAAAATACTTGAATATATACAATTATTACATAAAAGAAAATAAATCACTTAGAATTCACTTGTTTTTTGTTAATCTTCTCAGTGAAATATGGTACAAAGGAATTTGAATACCGGTTTGTGCGACTTTTAACTGGCACAAGGAGATTTTGATGCCGTGTCCGTCCTATCAGCTTCCATAGCTGCTAGGATTAGGCTAGCCCTTTCAAGAAACAAGATATAGGTTGCAACAAACTAGTTGCGTTTTTGATCCAAATTCTGCTTGCGATTCGCAATTCTCCTATTTCGCGTGTTTGGACTATTCAGATGAAGCAAATTCTCCTTTTCTTGCGTTTTGTCAGAATCGAGAACGGGGAAAGCCTCGCGATTCTGCAGAATCGAGAAGTTGCTCCGATGGTGAATTCTCGATTCTCCTCTCTTCGTTCTCCTCCCTGATTGGTCAACAGAGTGCGGATGTTCAATATGCATAAACACGTATACCGGGTTGCGGACAGCTGCAAAGTTTGTGTTTTGGTCAAAAGCGAGAATGGAGAAGTCAGAGGAGCAAAAAAAATTTGTACGAGAGTTGAGAATTCAAAAGCGAGAACGGAGAATCCAGATCAACAAGACCAAAGGTGTCGATGGGATCTCAAAAATCTAATATTTGGTTCAGACGGTAGGGTCTTGACTTCGCCAGATCCAGTCTTCGCCAAGCTAATCATCAGAGAAAACCAGTTCAGATATACTCTATAAGCGCTATCTATTTTGACGATACTGACCGAAACTTCCTGCTTTACTTCTGTCAAGTTTCCAGTTTCGCCCAAATTCCGAGCAAACTACTAGTCCAGCAAAAAAAATTCAGAAACAAATCCAGCGTCGAATCCCTACAAAGAACATCTAATCAACTTTAAATTAAAGTTCGAAAAATCCGGTTACAACCGGATTCCCGATTAATTACATGTCCGGGTAAAAAATGATTGTCATATACAGACTCAGCCTCTCTTCTTACCCCTTAATCTGTCATCTAATCAAACACATTTTCCGGCTTTGGCCGGATTCCGGGCGAACTAGTTGTCCGGCGAGAAAATCGTTTTCACCATCGTGTTCAGCATGTCTTCTTTCCCCTAAATCTACCATTTAATCAACTTCACATAAAACTTTTACTGTTAACCAACTTTCCATTTTTTGCCGGATTCCGGACGAACTACTTGTTCGGCGAGAATATGGTTTTCACTATCCTGGTCAGCACGTTTTTTTACACCACGATCCACTATCACATTAGCTGTTTAAAAAATATTTTGTTTGTCCCTTAATTTCAACCCCCTCCCCCACCCCTAAATGTTGGGCTACAGTGCCCATCTACGAACTCGACCTTACTCTTGACCCCTAGAATCCTCACACCAAGTTTCATCAACATATCTCATTCCCTTCGGGAGTTACAGTGCGCACTAAATCGAACATCTAGTCAACCTCAAACAAAACTTTTACTGTTAACGGACTTTCTGGTTTTGGCCGGATTCCGGGCTAACTAAATGTCCAGCGAAAAAATGTTTTCCACCATCGTGTTCAGCATGTTTTCTTACCCCTAAATCAAATGTCTAATCAACTTCAAATAAAACTTTACTTTTCACAAACTTTTCGGTTTTTTCCGGATTCCGGGGAACTACTTGTCCGATGACAAAATGGTTTTCACCATCGTATTCAGCGTGTCTTGTTACCCCATAAACGACCAAACGATTATCTGTTTAAAAATATTTAATTTTCCCCTTAGTTTAAACCCCCTCCCCCACCCCTAAATGTAGGGCTACAGTGCCCACCTACGAACTCGACCTTACTCTTGACCCATAGAATCCTCACACCAAGTTTCATCAAAATATCTCATTCCTTTCGGGAGTTATAGTGCGCACAGACGGACGGACGGACGGACGGACAGACGGACAACTTTTGCGATGTCATAGGTATCCCGCCACTTACGTTTTGGGATACCAAAAACGTAACTAATAAAACTGTACCTTACAGGTTGTGTTACATTTGCTTCTTGGCTGGAGAACAAACACAAATGCGTAACTACCCTCAGAGCACTTATCTCTAACTGGAGGCCTCTATCACTGAGACAAGGATGCCACAAAGGATCTCAACTGGGCTCTAACAGTAAAAATCTAGTCCTGAAAGGTTTGGCTCTGAAAGTGATATATTATACATTACATGACATCATTCTCAGTCTGGAAATCATCTACTTCGTGTACAAAACTGCCAATGGCCTCATAAACATCCTCTACTGAATAGAAGTCTTCCAGACTTGTTTCCAGGATGCCTAGAAGAAAGGTGACACAAGTAAGATTTATGCTACAATAGGATAGGGTAGACAAATATGCTTCAAACTATGGGCAGACTTGGCACACTGTCTCATTACCAATAAATACCACTGATGGCCGTATGTCACTCTACACAAACTGGTGAAATCACCCCTCTACTTCATACCTTTACCCCAATTTTGTAGGCTATAAGCAATTTAATGCATTTCTTCACACAATGGTTCAGAGCCTTACCTTGGTCTCACCTTAATGTGAATGGAAACTTTACTTTCAAACAAAACCTAGCCTAGTCCATTTTGCTGAAGCAAACATACCCAACCCAGTATATTTTGGTGAAGGATGAAGTCTCCCCTATTCAACAAAAACATACAAGAGCCACCGTATTTGTAGCTACAGTCTGAGGAGGACCCATGCCAAGAATGGATGAACAACTGCCAAAACAGAGCCTCAGTCGCATAATCTGTTTCACAGGATTTCATGGTCATACACAAATCCTCAAATTTGAGGCATGATGCTCGAACATCAGGGCATGCAATGATGCAGTGTCCCATCATATGAGCAGATTCAGCGATTTTATTTATTTTCCACTCAACTATCAACTGGCCTCATTCAACAGTTAACTGGCATCATTTAACTATTGACTAGTCTTACTCAACAGTTTAGCTATCAGCAAGATATGTTAATTGCCATTAACTACAGCTTATTTCTAGTATTACCTTTTGTGGAGGATATCATTGGAAAGAGCACACAAGGTTTTCTTAGCCTCTCCACTTTCATTCACCAAAACTTTTAGAGATTCAGAGATTTAAAAAAATTAATTTTTAACTCAACTGTTAACTGGCCTCACTCAACTGTTAGCATGGACCAGGTAGTAGCAGATACCCCCATAAAACTTTAAATTGATGGTCTGAAATGAAAATTTACTTTTCGAACAGATTGGGGTGTACCATTTTGTGTCACGACATTGCTGCAGCAATGGAGCCCCTACACATGAGCAGATGCGCCACACATGGGGGATCGATCGTGCTTCACCACAAAGATAAATAAATCTGCCTTCTTATAGGTAACTAAAAGATCTGGCTCGTAATTTATTTGAGTCCCACACTTGTTCATACTCTGTTTCTCATGTTCCCCTTTTCATTTATTGCTCGTGTTTGCAAAGAAAGAACTCTTTATTAATAAGCAAGTTCTTTTTTCCCAAATTGTGCAGGCTCAAAAACAACAGCATTAAAATGCTGCATCAGCCTCAAGAAAACCCCTGATGTCCGGAAGCGTGTCTTTAACATTTACAGCTTGTAACTTAATTTCATGTGTACCCGCAGCACCCTAAGTCACCAACCCCTAATGTATTGTCAATACATATTGAAAACTATTGAAATCTATTAAATACCATCATCAGAGCCCACCGCACAGAGTTTGCGAGAGAACATGACAGCCAGTCAGCCGCCAGTTTAGGTGAAACAGCATGCTCAGGTGATCAGTAGGAACAAGAAGTGCAGGAGCTGTCGAAATCCCAGAGATAAAAGGAGGGTTTTCGAAAGCAAAGTCGGAATCACTTTCCAATGTTGCGCTACTTTGGAAAGTTGCCAAACTTTCCAACCCGTTTTCAGCACTTTGGAAACCGAAGCAGGCTTTCCCGGAAAGTTATTCCATGAGGATAGTGGAAAGCTTCGCAGAAAGTTGAATGTTTCGGCAGGAATTTCAAAATTGTGGGAAAAAACAGTGCAAGTGTCACTAATAAATAAAGAAAAATGGCAAGCGTTATCAGGGTGGTTACGATGGAATATATGAGAGTCAGAGAATCCTTAAGTGAACCATATTTATTAGAAATAGGTTGTAATTTTACATTACGAAAATCAAGGGTTCGTGACAGACGGTAAAGAAAAGTGCCAGAAGGAAAAACAATGACACAAGCAAAGTTCCAAAAGGTGGCAACAAAGAGAAATGCCCCCATTTAGGCAACATTACCTTCAATGTAATTAGACAGATCAATGTCAATGCCGGGAAGTTTCTTCCTAAGAAGAAGCTTTACTCTCTCCATAGCTTTTCTTGAACCTTGCAGTGACAACAAAACTGCTGAATTAGTTGAACTTGTTCAACCAGCTAAATTCCAGTTCTTCAGCCTTCAGGAATTTGTTGCACTAGGGTTGATTTTTTTCTATCTGTAGTAGTTCCTGGAAGTGCATGCCAGGCTGGAAAATTAGAATCCCAATAGGTGGCATACTGAGCGCTTTCGGAAAGAAAAAGCGAAATTTTGTGTGAACCCAAGCTGACTTTGAAACTGTTGGTCTGTTGTTGAAACACTTGAAACATATATTCAAATGATGAGTACAACGGATGCGTCAGCTACGATTCTTCTTCAGCATCGCCAAAAGAGTTGATTTTTTTATGAAAACAACCGTTTTTTCTGAAAATCGTAGAATTGTAGCTGACGAATCCGTTGTACATTCTTTGACTAGAAAGAAAAAGCTTTCTGCCTTGGAGTAAAAGACAAATAGCTTATATCTATTTTTTCTCAAATTTTTCAAGTTGAGCGGTACAAGACATTTCAGAACACAAATGACCGTGTGACAGGGGCGTCACGACTGGGGGGGGGGGGGGGGGGGGGCAGTCGGTAAAAAATAACCGAGGCGGTGCTTAGCGCCACAGTTTTTCGTCAAAACAGTTAGGGTTTTTTTTCATGAAAACAGCCGTTTTTTACTGAAGGTCGGTCGGTTTTTGGGATCCCAAAACGTAAATGGAGGGATACCTATGACATCGCAAAAGTTGTCCGTTTGAACGTCCGTCCGTCCGTCTGTAAGCACGATAACTCTCGAAGGGAATGAGATATTTTGATGAAACTTGGTGTGAGGATTTGTTGGGTCGTCGGACCAGTCAAGTTCGTAGATGGGCTTTGTAGCCCTACATTTAGGGGTGGGGGATGGGGTTCAAATTAAGGGGCAAACAAAATATTTTGAAACTGCTAATGTGATAGACGATTATGGGGTAAGAAGACATGCTGAGCCCGATGATGTTCGTTTGAGTTCGCCCGGAATCCGGCCAAAACCGGAAAGTTTGTTAAAATTAAAAGTTTTATTTCGAGTTGATTAGAAGTTCGATTTAGGGCAAGAAGACATGTTGAACACTTCTGTGAAAACAATTTTCTACCCGGACATGTAGTTCGCCTGGAATTCGGCGAAAACCGGAAAGTTGGTTAAAAGTAAAAGTTTAATCTGAAGTTGATTAAATGTTTGATTTATGGGTAAAAAGACATGCCGAACACGGTGGTGAAAATCATTTTATCGCTGGACAACTGGTTCGCCCGGAATCCGGCCAAAACCGGAAAATTTGTTGAAAGCAAAAGTTCGATTAGATGACAGATTACGTGGTAAGAAGAGAGGCTGAGTCGGTTTATGACAATGGTTTTTTACCCGGACATATAGTTATTCCGGAATCTGGTTGTAACCGGATTTTTTTTTAAGTCAAACTTTTATTCAAAGTTGATTAGATGTTCTTTATAGGGACAAAGACATACGCTGGTTTTGTTTCTGTAGTTTTTTTTTTGCTGGACTAGTAATTCGCTTGGAAATCGGCAGGAAGTCTCGGTCAGTATCGTCAAAATAGATATGACTTATAGAGGTATATCTAAACTTGGTTTTCCTTGATGATTAGCCTGTCCAAGGCTGGACCTGGCGAAGACAAGATTCGATTGTCTGAATCAAATATTAGATTTTTGGGATCCCATCGACACCTCTGGTCTTGTTCGTCAAAGCAGTCGTTTTTCTGAAAATTCGTCGATATTTTAAAACTATATTTTATTTCTTGTCGTTTTTCTGTAAAAACAGTCAGTAAAAATTATTCCTCCCCCCCCCCAAAACATTTTGGTTCATAACGCCTCTGTCTCGTAAGGTAAAGTCCCCCATGTTCCCATATTATTGTTGGAATTTACCGCTGCCATCTTGCGACCAAACGAAATCGCGTTGTACTTTCGTTGGATAGAATAATTAAGACATTCTGAAGAAAGGAGGATACTTAGCCCCAATTAAAAATAAATAGATATTAAGATGAACTTTGTTTAATTTGTTTTGAGCAAGGTGAGTCTCGCTGTGAAAGAACAAAATCTTCGAAAGGAATTGTAATAGAAAGAATGAATTTACTCACTGACTTGAAATTGTGTATTGCCATCCGGCTGTTTGATGGATGCCCTCTGTCTGTTTAAACTTGGAGTTGATTGATTGTTGGTGTGGCTGCTATTTTGACCATCCATCCAAGGGGTTGAATTCATGATTATTTGCTTCTCAAAATTTGTCCACTCTGTTTCACCATCTGACTGTTTGATGGATGTTCTCTGTCTGTTTAAATTTGGAGCTGATTGATTGTTGATGCTGTGTTGATGTGGCTGCTATTTTGACCATCCATCCTAGGGGTTGAAATTGTGGTTATTGCTTCTCAAAACTTGTCTACTCTGTTTTAAAGCTTAGATATGCATCAGAAGCACGTCCTAGTCCTGTCTAAACTAGCTAAACCTGTTGAAAGATGTGTGTTTAAAATCATATTCACTGATAAACATGACTTAATTCAGAAATTTTGGCTCTATTGTGATAAAATGAAGTCACGGCACCCCACGTTGCTACAGTACTGGGGCCTATACTATTTCTGTCAGAAGTTAACCTGTCTTTTCCATTGCCCAGCTATGGTTGTCTTTTTCTCACCATAGAAATTTCCAAAAAAGGTAAACAATATCTCAAAAGAAAGCCCTCTTCTTCTTCTTCATCCTAGGTTTTCTTCCGAGCTAATAGCGTGCAAGCTGTGTTGCCAGTACATGATTTTCTGTGATGATCCACACATTTTCTGGGGACTTTGCTGCTGTTATGGCTGGTCATTGGAATTTTGTTTCCGTACATAATCATTGTTTAACCTAGATACTTGGAAAAACATGAAAGAAAATTGTATGATTGTTTGAAACAAACATGAATTCAATATAATACAAACATTTAGTGTTTTAAACAGAGAAGATCTTTGTCTTTTTGGCTTACAAAAATTGATGTCGACTCTTGTAATGTAACGAGGCGGGATGCAGTGATTCTGTTTCCGTCACAGCAATGCCTTATTATCTGAATTTATAAAGATTTATCAGTGAACTTGATTTTAAACACACATCTTCCAACAGGTTTAACTAGTTTAGACAGGTTGTGGTGCATCTAAGGCACATCGAAGGTATAAAACTAATTCTGTCGGGCGCGTACAGAAATAGAAACTGATGGAAATAGTATAGGCTCCAGTAGGCTACAGGAGAGTCAACGTCAATGCCTGAAAGCCAAAAACCCAAAGATCGTCTCTGTTTCAAACACTATATAATTTTTCTTATAGGCTACTGAATTTCATGTTTGTTTCTAAAGATGATGCAATTGGCTTTCATATTTTTCTAAGTATCTATGGTTAAACTGTGCAAAAACAGTGATAATGTGACAGAAACAAAATTCGGGTGACCAGCTTTTATGGTGACAAAGTCGGCAGTTGATTGTTTTGTCTTCGTAGAATTTCATGTATTGACAACACAGCTTGTATGCTAGTATCTCAGAAGAAAACCATCAATGAAGAGGAAGAAGCTGGCTTTCTTTTGAGATACTGTTGACCTTTTTTTTTAATTTTCTGTGGTGAGATAAAGACAACCAAAGCTGGGCAATGGAATCAGCAAGTTAAACTATAACAGAAATAGTATAGGTACCATGTAGGCTACCATGAAAATAAAAACTCAGAATAGTAAAACATTGAAATTCAAACACATTGGAATTCAATCATGTTGATAAAAAAAAAAACTGTATCAGACATTTTATTTTATTTGTCATAGTACCTACTTGAAAAACAAAACAAAAAAAAAACAATAGAATGGCTAAAGTTGAGAAAATACAAAACTCAACCAAACTCAAATGCTGCTAGTGTTTTGTAACACTGTAACCTTTTAACAAGAGAAAATTCTAATCAAAGATTGGCCATGTTTAGTTTTCGATTGTTTAGAAATGATTCTGTAAAGAAATAGATTGCTGGGAAAAGGCCAATAACATTGGCTATTTTCTGTTGAAGAGGTCTAACATAGTCATTGAAATCAGTAGATGGCACTCTGTTTCCCGAATATCTGGCAATAACTTTGTTTGAATACTTGTTGAAAAAAATATTTATATGGACATCAGTTTATCATTTGACAACTGGATTGTGTCTGTTTGTGACTAAAAGGGTATTGAACAAGTATTATAACATTGTCTTTTACCATTGGTGTATGTCCAATAGTTTTCAGAGATGGTTGTTCCATGTTGAAATATGAAAACAGAATGCACCCTTCCAAGCCAGGAAACTTTTATATATGTAGCAAAAAATAAATCCATAACAGGCAAAGAAAACTTGAGGTGTTCTGCTCTTTCATCTAACCGACTTCGTAAAGCTGTAAAGGCAATGCTGCCTTGCAAATGTCAAAGAAGAACAAGACCAAAGGTTTCGATGGGATCCCAAAAATCTAAGATTTGATCCAGACAATTGGGTCTTGTCTTTGCCAGATCTAGTCTTCGCCCGGCTGATCATCAGAGAGAACCAAGTTCAGATATACCTCTATAAGCCATATCTATTTTGACGATAGTGACCGAAACTTCCTGCTTTACTTCTGCCCAAATTTCCGGTTTTGCCGGAATTCCGAGCGAACTTACTAGTCCAGCAAAAAAAAAAAAAATTCAGAAACGGATCCAGCGGATCTCTTTATCCCTGTAAAGAACATATTATCAACTTTAAATAAAACTTTGACTTAAAAAAAAATTCTGGTCAAAACCGGATTCCGGACTAATTATACGTCCGGGTAAAAAAATATTGTCATACACAGACTTAGCGTCTCTTCTTACCCCTAAATCTGTCATCTAATCAACTTCAAATAAAACTTTCGCTTTTAACAAACTTTCTGGTTTTGGCCGGATTCCTGGCAAACTTGTTGTCCGGTGAGAAAATGGTTTTCACCATCGTGTTCAGCATGTCTTCTTACCCCTAAATCGAACATTTAATCAACTTCAACTGAAACCTTTACTTTTAACCAACTTTCCGTTTTTGCCGGATTCCGGACGAACTAATTGTCCGGCAAGAAAATGGTTTTCATCATCGTATTCAGCATGTCTCCTTACCCCTAGATCAAACATTTAATCAACTTCAAATGACACTTCTGCTTTCACGAAACTTTCCGGTTTTTGCCGGATCCCGCACGAACTACTTGTCCGACAATAAATGGCTTTCACCATCGTACTCAGCATGTCTTCTTACCCCGTAATCAACTATCACATTAGCTGTTTAAAAATATTTTGTTTGTCCCTTAATTTGAAACCCCTCCCCCACCCTCAAAAATAGGGCTACATAGCCCATCTTCGAACTTGACCTGTACTTTGACTCAAAGGATCCGCCCACCAAGTTTCATCAAAATATCTCGTTGCCTTCGAGAGTTATCGTGCTTACAGACGGACATTTTTGCGATGTCATAGGTATCCCTCCACTTACCTTTTGGGATGAAGTCGGTAACCACTTTGACCAGTTGCTCTTATTCTCCATTGCATCCATGCCTTCAGTACTAGCATGACGAAAGTACCCAAGGTTATTTTGCCTAAACTTTGTATATTCTTTCCATTTCTCTGGATATTTTAGGATTCAGCTTTACGGCAAAAACTACATAACCCAAGTAGCACCACAAGAAAACATGACTAAAACACTAATCACTCTTAGCTAAAATAATTGAATACATCCCACTTGCCCATAAAACCTGTCATGGCAAACCTGCACAATTAGTAGTACGTAGTAGTCTGGCTCTAGATGACAGTTTTTTGCAGTCTTTATGGATATAAGCCAGTAGGCTTACAAACTTACTTGTAAAATGGTCAACCAGTAATGCCAGGGAAAGGTTTTGTAATGTAGGAAGATTTTTTGGCTTGACTGGCTTTCTTAATTATGTTTCTTTGTGCCAAATGTCAAAACCAACCACTTCTTCTTTTAGTTGTTAGTGAATTGGAAGACTGCTATTTCTATTTTTCATTGTTTCTCAAATTGGACAGTAAGGTCGTTTCTAGGCAGTCAAATTGCTACTGCTGCTAAATAATTCCTCTTGATGACTTTCTAGGTAGAAGATGAGGTCACCAGGAAGAGCGAGAGGAAGGGGAAGAGAAGCTCGGAATAGAGGTGGTCGTCGGTTAGAAGGTAGAAGAGTTAAAGGAGATAGGTCAAGACCAGGAAGATCTCCAAAAGGGGTTACAGCAAATTTAGCATCCAACTCGAATAGTAAGTAGGCCTAAGCTTGGCCTGAAGGTCAATTCTATCCCTAGACGTCACCTAAGAATTTTATAGTCAACAAGAAAATTGTTTTAACTCGCATTAGTTTAATGTGGTCCAGCTCTAGGCTACTGGTTTTATATTAAATTGTTTCGTCTCTCTTGGATAGTCCTACACAAATCCCAAGTTCTGGGTACAGTGCTTTGGAATTGGGATAAATGCCAGTGTAACAAGACCAAAGGTTTCGATGGGATCCCAAAAATTCAATATCTGATCCAGACAACTGGGTCTTGTCTTAGCCAGATCCAGTCATCGCCAGACTCCTTGAACATTTGTACAATTAAAATTCAAAAACTGATTAAGGCCAAATAGCTAGTCATCTGAGAAAACCAATTTCAGATATGGATTCAGCATGTGTGTTTACCCCTATAAGTCATATCTGTTTTGACGAAAACTTCCTGCCACTTCTGCCAATTTCCTGGTTTCGGCCGAACTCCAGAACTACTTGTCCGGCTAAAAAAGAAAGCTCAAAAACGAACTCAAGGTATCTTCTTTCCCCAATAATGAACATCTAATCAACTTCAAATAAAAATTTAACTTATAACAAATTTTCCGACTCCATCCGGATTCCGGTCGAACTATATATCCGGGCAAAATATGATTGTCAAACACGGATTCAGCATCTCGTCCTTACCCTTAAATCGGTTATCTGATCAACTAGATATAAAACTTAAGCTTCTAACAATTTTCCGGTGTTGGCCGGATTCGGGGGAACTAGGTAGAAAATTTTTCACATAAGTGTTCAGCATGTCTTCTTGCCCTAAATCGAACATCTATTAAACTCCAAATAAAGATTTAATTTTAACAAACTTTGCGGTTTGGGCCGGATTCCGGGCGAACTGCTTGTCCGATGACAAATGGTTTTCACCATCGTGTTCAGCATGTCTTCTTACCCCATAATCGACTATCAAATTAGCTGTTACAAAATGTTTTGTTTGCCCCTTAATTTGAACCCCCTCCCCCAACCCTAAACGTAGGGCTACGAAGCCCATCTACGAACTTGACTGGTCCGACGACCCAGCGAATCCTCACACCAAGTTTCATCAAAATATCTCATTCCCTTCGAGAGTTATCGTGCTTACAGACGGACAACATTTGCGATGTCATAGGTATCCCTCCATTTACGTTTCGGGATCCCAAAAATACAGTGCATGAGGATTTCTAGCAAAGTCCCTGCTGCTAGTGCGCTAAAGGCTTATTCCCTTATCAAAACTGTTCAAGGAGAATTCTTAGCTAGCAGATACCATGCTGAAAGTAGTTTTTCAGTGAAAGAACATATTACTTATTAGGGTGCAATCTCGGGTTGTCCCCAATTGGGAAATAGGCGGATATGGACAGGACACAGCTATAGCAGTCCCTGTTTTGCTCTTGAACTTCCAGCTGATCTTGGTATTGTCCTGAGGCAATTAAAAGTTCCATGGTCCAGATTACCATGGGAGAAAATAGCTACTTAACTTTCTTTGTTTTCTCAAATCTGTAATTGTTACGTTTTTGATAATAGGCTATATAGCTTATAATAGTATAAGTTACAGCTATTTTCGTACAATTTTGAATTCTTATTTCTTTTACAGGGGTTCCTATTGGACGCCGATCGCCTGGGTAAGACAATATTTCGTTCCACCCTTCTTTAATTGTGTTACCTTATTGATGTTTTAGTGACCTGACTTTTTACTATGCTCCTACCCTACCAGTTTTTATGGCACTTGCCTTCCGGCCAAAAACCAAGTACTGATCACTTACCGTTTGTCTGTCCGTCAGTCCGGTGATCGCGAGTTAGGATACTTCCAGATGTGCTAGGATGATGAGCCTTGGCAGGTGTATTAAGGACCCGACCAAACTAACATGGAACCGAACCGAATAATGAAATGGACCGACCGAATGCGATAGAACAGATACGGATTTGAGAAAAGTCCAGTGAATTACCGAATTTGGTAATGAATTAGACCAAATTAACACTTTAAATCACCGAATTGACGAAGGAACTGACAGAGTGCGGTGAAATTGATGCTGACAGAAAAAGTTGGATGAATTACCATATCCGATAAAGAATGGGAACCAATAATCATGTTAAATCACCCAATTTAGAAATACCGGTACAGTTTTTATAAAACGGGCATCGATCGGAAAAAATTTGACCTAATGCCAAAACGTAGGTGGGCCTGCGCCCCCCCCCCCCCACCTCGGGACGTACCCATCTGTTAGTCGATATCCGAAGTAGCATATCTCTACTGAAGGTTTCACATAAGCTAGGATTTGATAATGATTTATTAAAGGCATCCTCCTGTACATGAAAGACCCCTTCTACCACCAAGGGATAGGAGCCCTGTATATGATGAAGATATTCACCCAAGAAGCAGAGGAAGGAATGAGGCCAGTCCTAGAAACACAATGCAAGATCTTAGAGAGAAGCTGTCCTCCACAAGAGCGAAAGTAGGTTCTATTTTCGTTTCAGCCCCTCCCCCCCCCCCGAACTCCCATCCACACACCCAGTGGCGAAACTAGCCGATCTTCGTGGGGTGGGGGGGGGGGGGGGGGGGAAAGCCCAGATTTTACCGACAAGATCTAACCATTTACCGACAAAAGGCGTCTATTACGATGATAACTCTCAAAGGGGTTGGAATATTTTGTTGAAATTTGGTATGAGGATGCATCGAATCAAAGTACGGGCAATCCAGTTTCACGAATGGCTGATGAGTGTCCGAACGAAATCTGACAACTGTGAGTGGAATGTAGGCGGCATAGTAATTTTTGTATACCCTTCAAGAACCAAACGGGTTCATGGGCCCAAAAGGTGCTCGGATTCGACTGAAACTTGCCGAAGATGTTCAGTTTATCCGCGTCCGAGAATGGAGCTACAAGGAGGTCTCGGAAAAATAATATATATATATTATTTTAAAATAATAGTAAAAAGAGGAGTGAAACAAGGGAGCAGGGGCGCATGAGCGCCTTCGCACCGACAAACACTGCCGATTTCCGCAGGATTTTTTGGAAGGGCCAGGACCCACGCCCCCCCCCCCCCTAGTTTCGCCACTGCACACACACCAATTTTCCTGGTCTCCCGTGTTCGTGTGAAGAATTTTTTCATTAGTTTTTATTCCTCTCGCGATGAAAAATTTATCTCAAAACAGTAGTATGAAGTTGTACGAAAAAGTAGCATGCAGTACTAACCAATGCTACTACATGCTTCTACTTCAAGGCTACCGTGTTACCGCATTCTACTGCATGCTACTATTAGCAAGACTGGATGCTACTATAACAAGACAGGATGCTACTCGATACTATTGCTTAAGATTAGACCAGCCTGAGGCACATTAAATGATAGTATTCTTTACTATTACATAGTATTACATGCAACTTTTTCGTACAACTATCATACAACTACGTAGGCTACAAATTTTTCATGGGGCAGATTTGCTACTGCTAGCTAGACTGTGCTACGATAAGACTGAATCCGAGCTGACTTTCGAGCCACGCGAAGTTTAAATACCCACGCGGAGTGAAGCACTAACAAGACCAGTTCAAATCAGGTGTGGATCGTCACCTTTCGGAAATTAAGTTTAGTGTACATAGTGTCTTGAGAAATTTATGGAAGCGAAAGCCTCTTTGCTGCAGTTTTAAGAAGGCTAGTCGCCGTTGAAAAAGATTAAAATCTGGGGAATCATGCAAGTTGTCACTGGAATTGGAAAATTGGGAATACATAATTCAATTGTATCGCAGATACGTTCTTGGTTATATTTATACGCAGTTGCACTTCCTCACGTCCTATTTCCGTCTGCTTTCTTTTCTGCTTTCCGTCCTTGTGAACTTTCTGCATTGGAAGACATTTTGTAGATTTTGAATAGGAAAATTGAAAAATTTCGTAAAAACGCGGACAGAATGCTTGTCCATCACAACCTTTTCCCTTTCTTTCACGCCCTGGTGAGGTTGTTTATCTTTTTCTTGTTTTGTAATTGATTGTAGGTTTATTCGGCTAATTTATTTTTAGGCTTCATGAGCGTTTTATATTTATGTAAATATGTGTGAGTTTGACTGATATGTTGCTCTTTTTACATTACTCTTAATTTTAGAAGGGATCAAATAAATAAAAATAAAAGGTCTCCAACTTGCATTCATCGCGGAATGTAGCTAGAGGCGAATATACATTTTCTTCAATATTCCCTAGGTGGACAAGATAGCGACTAGGAGCATTCCAGTCCTGTAGTTTAGTTTGAGCTGTTTTGAGAAAGTGCTGGTTCAAGAAACAGCCTAAATTCATAATAATAATAATATTATGGATTATTATATTATTATTCATGCGATTGGTTGGAAGACTGCAGAGCTTTTAGATTTGGAAGAATGTCATAACAGTGAGTGGTGTTTTCACCAGTTGTGTGTAGGGATACTGACTTATGGACAATCCAAAAATTGCTTCATAAGTATGCCAAGTACTTAATAAGCCTCCTGCCCCCCCCCCCCTCCCCCATGGGCTCGTGACCATACAGTTACGCGATTGTAGGCTACGGTGTTACTGATCGTGTGTGGCTGTGGGCCAACGCCGTGCCAAGTTTGTCTAGACCGTAGCCACACATATTATAGTGCGTGTATTTAGTTGTTTAGTTTAGTCTGATCTGTTTCTTTCTTCTTCTTTTGTTGTTATTCTAGTACTTCATATTCGCAAGCCTTGTGCCATTTTTATATGTGTTAATGAATTATAAAAATAATGAAAATTGGTTAATTGAGAGTGATCGCGTGCCGTCAGTTGCTTTTGGGTTTTTGGTCTACTCCACAGCATGAATAAAACGTCAGGTTAGGACTAAAACAAATTTATAATAGCTTTGAAAAATGAATGCAAAATCTTTGGCAAGAACAGCAAACAGATGTAATGACAAGCTCAACAAGAAATATAGCCAATGTTTGCAAGTATGGAAATGAATGGTATTCGAGATTGTAACAAATTTTTGCTCTATGAAATGTGGAATAATGGAGTAGGAAATGAGGAGGGAGTTAGCAAGCTAGTGCAGAAAATACTTAAGAGCCAGGAAATACAGGTTTGGCACGTCCAGAAGGATCAATCGGAATCTTTGAGGCTTTATGCCGCGGTAAGGGAGACATGGGGTGAGAGTATAATGTTTAAAGCGGGTCTTAAGCGGGAGGAATTAAGAATTATTATTGAAATGTTGGCGGACACCCTGCCAATTGGTGCTAGAAGGCGTAATATTGGTAATTTTAGGCAGAAATCCGGTCCTTACTTTTGTCCGATGTGCGGATGCGAGAATGAGAGTTTGGGTCACGTGGTTCAGCTCCATGCGAGTGCATGGAGCTGAGTGAATGGAGGAAAGAACAGTATGGTGTGAAAGAGTTTGATGAAGAGTGGTTAATTAGAGTTGTTAGGAATGAATGTTTTACTACGATTAAGAGATTGGGGCGATTCCTGAGGACAGCGATGGAACATAGAAGTAGATTTTTGGATTAGGGAAGTAAAAAAGAAATGTTGAAAACGGTTATTAGAGAAGAGAAAGATTAAGGAGGAGCTTCTCTCTTTTGTGTTGTTTTGTTTTGTGCGTTTTATTCTAGTATTTGATACTTTTTTGTGATTTTTTGTTGCCATGGACCTCGGGCTGCTTAGCAACTAATAAATATATCTATCTATAGCCAATGTTTGCAATTATGGAAATGAATGGGATTCGAGATTGTAACAAATTTTTGCTCTATTAGGACAGTTGACAAGTTTTTCCACCAGTGATTAGGAGAAATCACGAAAAAGTCACTGTTAGTAAAAATTGTTATTGTTTAAAATTGGGACTAAAGCTCCACACAACAAGCTTCATCCCCCCCCCCCCTCCCAAAAAAAGAAGAAAAGAAAAGGATATTAAGCAATAAAAGTGGTGCCACACTGTCAGAAGTTTCATAACAGCCAACACAAGGATGCGCAGTTCCGACAGACAATACTTGGGATGTAATATGTTGTAATTTTGACAGTGTTATGCATAACATTGTCATTGCCAGGAAGATCCGAAAAATCGTCTGAAAAGCATCTGCTGACTTTCTTGTTCGTCTTCATGATAGGGGAAAAGTGAACTATACACAGTATAGCCGCTTTCACATTGACGCGTTTAGCCTTTCACACTAAAGGCGTATTCTCGCCGTTCCCCGAGGACTCCACTTGAGGAGTCCCCGCGTTTTTGTTTGTTCCGGGGACTCACTCCTCGCATTTTCGCACTGACGGGGAATGCTCGGATTATCATCACCATCATCGAAAAGGACTCCCTTTCAGATTCAGAGGGGAATCAATTTTTGCAGGTGTTGGTGCAATGTATAATTAATTGAAAACAATCACAAGGAACAAAACCAAAAATAAAGTGTATCCAGACTAGTTTCATCAACTGTATATTTTTTTTTCGAACCAAATCCATTTTGAACCATCCCCCGGAGTCCGCTTGGAGTGACTCCCTCTATTCTCGCCGTTCCCGTCGATTCCCCGAGGAGTCCTCGGGGAATGGCGAGAATACGCATTAAGCTACGCAACCTCTGCGTCGTGCTTGCGTCAACGCGGCGCAGAGCTTACGCAGACAAATAAAACGCAACGCAAGAATAGAACCATGTTCTTTGGTTCTATAGAATAGAACCATGTTCTATTCTTGCGTTGCGTCGACGTGTACGCATCAGATTTGTCAGTGGAAAATGATAGTTTTTGAAGAAAAACTAAAAAAAAAAAACATGCTAGTGATGAAGAAAAACATGCTAATAGTGAAAGAAATTAAAATTCGGCAGAAAAAAACGAGAAAGGAAAATGTTAACGAGCATCCAGCGCGAAAGCTTCTCGCGCAGGTGTGAAAGATACGCTGCGCAACCTGTACGCAACGCGTCGCAATGACGCGTCAATGTGAAAGCGGCTTAAAACTGCTTTCACGTTGACGCGCCTAGCCTTTCACACTGAGCTGCGCAACCTCTGCCTAGCACTTGCGGGGACGCAACGCAGAGCTTACGCAGACAAATGAACGCAACGCAAGAACAGAACCAAGTTCTATTCTTGCGTTGCGTCGACGCGTACGCATCCGATTTTTCAGTGAAAAAAAAAGAAGTTTTGAAGAAAACCTGTGCATGATGAAGAGTTCTATTCTTGCGTTGCGTCGACGCGTACGCATCCGATTTTTCAGTGAAAAAAAAAAGAAGTTTTGAAGAAAACCTGCTCATGATGAAGAGTTCTATTCTTGCGTTGCGTCGACGCGTACGCATCCGATTTTTCAGTGAAAAAAAAAGAAGTTTTGAAGAAAACCTGCTCATGATGAAGAGTTCTATTCTTGCGTTGCGTCGACGCGTACGCATCCGATTTTTCAGTGAAAAAAAGAAGTTTTGAAGAAAACCTGCTAATGATGAAGAAAAACTTACTAATGATGAAAGAAACGAAAATTCAGCAGAAGAAACCGAGGAAGGAAAACGTAAATACCCGTCCAGCGTGAAATCTTCCCGCATAGGTGTGAAAGATACGCTACGCAACCTGTGTGCTACGCACGATAAACGCAACGCATCGCAACAACAGTGTGAAAGCTGCTTAAAGCTTTTATTCTGTTTCCTTGTTTTTTAGAATCAAGACAGAGGATCTGCTAAGCGCACCGATGAAACGGAAAATCGGAAAAGGCGAGATTCAGGAGGAAGAAGAGAGAAGGAGAAAGCTCATAGCAGCTCTCATGTTAGGAAAGAAGGTAAGAGTTGGCAACACTGTTCACATATTTATTTATTCATTTATTTCCCTCAAAACTGAGGAGTACAAAATATTGTATAAAACAGAACTATGCCTAAACCATCTGGTCCATTCAATGACAACTAAATATTATAAAAATAAACAGGACTTCGACAACTAAATTACAACTATTTACGCACTATATTATTCACTTGTTAAAAATGGGTACAGGTTGTGGGTTTGGAGGGCTAACGAAGCTTTTTTTTTTATAAAAGTTGGTCATCTTTTTCTTCACGATTAAAACTGGGTCTTTTACTTACCAACTGCGAATTACTGAAAGAAGGGAACCCAAGGAAAATTTGGAAAATTTGAAGTATGATATTTTAATATCAGATATGTCGCACATTCGAAAATTTTCTACGATTGTTGCAGCAAAAAGAACATGAGGTAAAACAACTGCGGTGAACAATGACCTGAGGATGTAACTTATGTATATAACGTAGCATTTAATTCGGCGACTCTGCTGATTTGATGAGGGTAAATTGACGGGAAAATCACTATATTTCCGGTCTTTTAGGCTTACTGAAATAAATAATTGTAATCGTAACAGCCGTTAGAGTCACAGCCTATATAAAGCGGTATCTACACAATACGGTAGGGTTAGGGTAAGGTACAGTTTTATTAAAAACGGAAACGTGACAATCAGAATCATTTTTCTTTGCCCAATATCAGAATAATTTTTCTTTGCCTAATATCTTTAGACAAGGGAACAAATGACCTGGGAGGTCAACAATTTATACGCGTCAGGAAATACATAAAATAACACTTAATACGTACAATTAATTCATATCGTGTAAATTGTCTTCTTTTCCTTCTATTTTCAGGTTGTGAATGATGGATGAAATATGGCGCGAACGACTTTGTGTAGCGTTGGCATGATTTTGGGGTTGAACGAGTGGATCGAGTCCCTTAAAGCACAACTCTTACCAGAAATGATCTTTTCCCTATGAAAGGGATCAGGAAAAATGTTTTCCAAAATACCATTACTTTCCACCTGAAACTAGTGATTCTTGTCAACTATATAAGGTAAAGGTAAAGGTATCAGCACTAGCCTTGACAGGCCAAGCTGGCGGTGCTGATCTCCGACTCTCGGTCCTCAGCCAGGAAGTGCAATGGGGGGTTGGGGGCCAGCCATCCTGTGCTTTCACACACCCTTTCTGTCACTTTCCCCGGATTTCTCCAGGTACCCATTTGAAGCTGGGTGGGCTTTGGCTTGTCTTACCGGGTTACGCCACTAATCCCCGTCCCAAACCAAACAGTAGGCACTACCGAGATTCGAACCCTACACTTGCGAGTCCGGCGCGCTAACCACTCGGCCACGGACGGACTATATCCAGCCTTCCTGCTCTCCGACGCGGCGGCTGCGCGCAAAACGTTTGAAAACTGAATGTGCCTTGGTTATAAAGTGGGGAAAATAACTAAGCAAATAAAAGAAGTAATAAATAGAAGATTATCACATCCTTATGTGTGAAAGTGTTGTTAGCGGACGTTGAAGATTCTGTCAAACGTTTTGTTGGGTGACGGAAACCCCGGCAAGGCCGAAAGAGCGCTAAAAATTCGTAGGAACGAAACGAAACAATGGAGAAAGGTGGGGATTTTAGAAGCTCATAATCCCATATAGGAGCTAAGTATATTATAAAAGACCGAATAAGCAAGCATATCCCCGTACGACACATACGAGGATTATCTTACAGGCTCGTTTTTGTAGAGACTCTAGCCTCGAACTCGGGTTAGGATGCCAAACTGCAAACTGGACACGTGAGTAAAACCGCCAGACGTGCCTGGGTCATTCAGATTTGCGCCTATGTAGCTATTTTCATTTGGAAGCGAGTGAAGTGGGTAGCAGCTTGAACCCTGTTTACTTGGTAAATCCTACCCATTAAATTAAATTTTTGTGTGTAACCCGTCTAGGTAAAGACGGAATTAAGGTAAAAGATGAAAAAAGAGAGAAACAACACAACAACCAAAATAGTTAAAAATTCAGTAAACCGGAACATCATAGAGCTCCATGGGTGGTTACAGTTTTCCTTCATCTTGCTTATGGATCGCAGGACAAGGAAGAGGATTTCCCTTCCTTGAGGCCATTCAGTGATACATTCCTGAGTTGAGCAACCGTAATGAACCTTTAATAAGTAATGTAATGTAACAGCTTTATTCCGGCCAAAGACCATAATTTACACTCTACAATACAAACTTAAACAGACATAACATTGAACAGACAAACATTTAACCAGCTTCAGGTTCGTATAGCTGCAGCCAGATAGGCAGAGACAAACGGAGTACCGCACGAGAAAGAACGCGAACATTTGCATTTTCCGATGAAACGAGTCGCTCACGTAATGATACGTTGCAAGAGTGTTGAATCTGTGCGAGATTTTTCACTCTGAAATCGTCGAAGACTTCGGAGGCGCTGGCGAATCGTCGCAGCCGTGAAAGAAACAGAAGCTACCATTGTATGCCACGCGGAGATCATTTATACCTTGCTTGGTGTATTTACACATAGTGAAAGCCCAAAAATAGAAGAACAAAAAGATCGAAACAAAAAAGTTTTTACATCTGGTGAGCAATGACTAAATTTACGTATAAGCAAATTTCCACTTATGTAAACAGAACGCAGAGTGTGCCGAATGTGCCCATCATCTAGAATAAGTAGTGAACTGAAGACAAAAATGCTCCTCGGCCAGGATTTGAATCCAGGACCCTCTGCTTAAAAGGAAGACGCCCTTAAAGGACACCTGAACAATGAAACCATACTTGAACACACCATGGAGAATTCATTTACAGACATGGACACGGAGAGCATTTTTCTCCTGAGCGTCACGTTTTCAAAATAAGGATGTTCCTTTCTGGAGGTTTGCACATGCAGACTCCAAGACAAAAAGCGCAATTCATTCAAATCTTGTACAGCGCTCGCCGGATCGTATTGGAATTTCTTCTAGATATACGTTTGGGCTTAACTGGTTAAAAAATATTCCAGAAGAAAGGTTGATTGGAGACATTTGTTAATTTCTAAAACTGTTCAGTACTGAAACAAGGACAGATGCAAAATGGAGCAAAAATCATAGCTTGGAAACGCTATTTTGTATTTGGATCGGGTTTTCTGCAGGCAATGTTAACAGAAGTCATACAGATAGGGATGATACTTGGTACTCTTCATTCAGGTGTCCTTTAACATTTGAGCTACCGAGGGGCTTGTGAACAGAGTTCACAAACCACTGCACTAGTCTGGTAGAAGCCGGCCATAGGAACAGTGATCCCGCCCGAAGGCAAATTGACCTAACCAGTTCACATCCCCGTGTCACAGAAATTAAAAATAATACATAGATGGCACTTTATACAAGGGACTTGTACCGTGACCGATAAACCAGAAACATGTTTCTATTGTAATGAACGGCTAGGCTACTCATCGACTTAACTTCCAGAAAGGATAGTCAATGACACATGACTCGTTTAAATAAAGCTCAGACGCTCAATTAGCTGCTCTATACAGTTTATTTATTTTATTTATTTCAAAATATAGCCAACTGGGGCTGACGAGTTTACTAACGAGGAATTAAAATTGATAGATTTTTTTTTTACATGCAGCCTAATAATAAGGCATTTCCACGGTACATACATAAAAATAAGTAAATAAACGCATAAGCACAACTTTTACTAGAAAATTAATGATCTTTTCACTATGAAATGGATCAGAGAATTTTTATTTTCGAAAATACCATTACTTTCCACCTGAATTTAGCTTTTTTCTTTTTAGCGCTTATCGACTCTATCCAGCCTACCTGCTGTCCGACGCGGTGTTTGGGCGCAAAGCATTTGAAAACGAACGAGCCTTTGTTAACAAGACCTAAGGTTTCGATGGGATCCCAAAAATCTAGTATTTGATCCAAACACTGGGTCTTGTCTTCGCCAGATCCAGTCTTCGCCAGATCAAATATTCGCCAGGCTATTTATCTGAGAAAACCAAGTTGATATACCTCTATCAGCCATTGATGATACTGACTGAAACTTCCTGCTTTAATTCTGCCAAATTTCCGGTTTCGGCCGAATCCCGAGCGAACTACTTGTCCAGCAAAAAAAAATAAAACTCAGAAACGAATTCAGCGTATCTCCTTATCCCTATGAAGGACATCTAATCAACTTCAAATAAAACTTCTAATTTTATCAAACTTTCCGGTTTTTGCCGGATTCCGGACGAAAGAACTGTCCGGCGAGAAAATGGTTTTCATCATCGTGTTCAACATGTCTTCTTACCTCTAAATCAAACATCTAATAAACTTCAAATAAAACTTTTACTTTTAACCAACTTTCCGGTTTTTGCCGGATTCCAGACGAACTACTTGTCGGGCGAGGAAATGGTTTTCACCATCGTCGTCAGCATGTCTTCTTACTTCTAAATATCAACTTGAAATAAAACTTTTACTTTTAACCAACTTTCCGGTTTTTGCCGGATTCTGGGCGAACTACTTGTCAGACGAGAAAATGTTTTGCATATTCGTGTTCAGCATGTCTTCTTACCCCATAATCGACTATCGCATTAGCTGTTTAAAAATATTGTGTTTGTCCCTTAATTTGAACCCCAACCCTAAATCTAGAGCTACAGAGCCCATCTACGAACTTGACCTTACACTTGACCCAAAGAATCTTCACACCAAGTTTCATCAAAATATCTCATTCCCTTCGAGAGTTATCGTGCTGACAGACGGACGGACGGACAGACGGACACATTTTGCAATGTCATAGGTATCCCTCCACTTACGTTTTGGGATCCCAAAAAGTGGGAAAATGATTATTCTCATATCCTTATGTGTGAAAGAGTTGTCTAGTTGTGTGACGGGCAAAACTTGGCACGGCCGAAAAAGCGCTAAAACTTCGTAAGCACAAAACGAAACAATGGAGAAAGGTGGTGATTTTAGAAGCTTATAATTCCATAAGGGAGCTAGGTATATTATAACAAGCAGAATAAGCAAGAGGGGTCCTTTAACAAGAAATACAGAGCGGCATTATCACAGTATGTACAACAACAGCAAAAGATAAATAAACACAAAAAACAAAACACGAATAGGACAATAAATTTACTGCATTGTCCAGGAAGGCGGTTGGATAATGGCAGAAGATGGTCACTTATTTCTTTTACTTTGACAGTTGGGTCCAAGACAGACAACTTATGATTCGGTGATTGCGCATACGAAGGTATAGACGAAAGCGGAGATATTTGAAAAACACGATCTCATTCGACTGGTGTCTTTTTTTCTGAGGATCGGGTACAAACCAGCGAGGAAAAGCACAGAGGAGCGGCTCACAATTGAGCGACTAATTGTAATTAAATGTTAATTAGTTAAATTTTTTTTAGAAGGAGCAGCACCCGCAAAGAAGCGGAGCCCAGCGCGGCCTCCATCCCCGCCCGAAGAACCATCAGTGACATCTACCGTCCACAACTCAGACGTGGAGCTTGATTACGACTATGAACCGATGGGTGAAGAGATCGAGTCTCCCGAGCGGAAGCCGAACCTCTCTCCCCGGAATGAAGGTTTTACTGACGATCGGAAAGGAAAAGGAAATGCGGACAAGAAGAGTCCGGTAAGAAGAAAGGTGAAGCAAGAAGAATCAGTGGAAAGAAAGAAAGTCAAGAAGGAGGCGAAGAGGGAAGTTGAATCGGGAAGTGATCAGGAAGAGGATTCCCGAAATGACAGGTATTTTTTGTTGTTGTTGCGATTAGTCCAAGCTGAGCTTAATCGCGTAGCAAGTAGGCATCCAACTTATTACTACCAGCTTTGTGACATCACATTGGAAATCGGCAACGAAGTGAAAGCAAACATAATGGAGAATTGGAAATATAGGATCAAAGGAAACTCCACTCAGATCGAATAAGTTTCTGAAAAGCTTAACAAACAACCCATCAGTTTGTTTCCACCCTAACTGCACTGGTTAAAGGACCCCTCTTGCTTATTCTGCCTTTGATAATATACCTAGCTCCCTTACGGAATTATGAGCTTTTGAAAACCCCATCTTTCTCAATTGTTTGGTTTTCTGCCTTCGAATTCTTAGTGCCTTTTCGGCCATGCCGAGTTTTGCCCGTTACAGAACGCAAAGTTTGCCAGAATCTTCAACGTCCGCTGACAACTCTTTCACACACAAGGATGTGAGAATCTTCTGTTTTTGACTAATTTTATTTGCTTAGTTTTTGTAATTTTAATCCACGGCGCGTTAAGTTTTCAAATATTTTGCGCCTAGCCGCCGCGTCGGAGAGCAGGAAGGATGTGCAGAGTCGCCAAGCGCTAACAAGAAAATCGCTAAATTCAGATGGAAAGTAATGGTATTTTCGAGAAAGCTTATTCTGCCCCATTTCATAGTGAAAAGATCATTTCTGTAGTAGGATTTGTGCTTTAAGAATTGTAAAAAAAAAGAGTAAAAAACAACTAATGAGAAATAGAAAATAGGAGATTAAGAAGGAGTAAAATACTGAATCGGGGATAACTTAAAGCCGGTTCACCGCCGCTTTGTTGGTAAGGCGCGGTTTTTGCTTTCGCAGTTTTGACCGTCGCTGTTTTGACTTGACTGGTTGTACAGGTCGCTCGTTTTGTTTTCGTGGTTTTTGACGTTCAGCTGGGAAGATCGGTTTTCGGTATTATCTGTGTAAAGCGCACACTTTGGGGAGGGGGGGGGGGGGGGGGTCGGAGTTACAGGCTGACTTGATCGTTCATTTTATTTTCTTCTTAATGAATTTTAGCACTTTGGCACATTTGTTTAGTGTTCTTGCCGATAAACTATTGAAAAGCCAATCAAGATGAAAAAATTTCTTTTTTTTGTATCTATCTCATTTCCCCTTATAAGTTTTAGTAGTTCTATAAAAACTCTCATTTTGTCGTATATTATAACGTACTGCATTTTAAAAAAGCTTTTCCGCAATACGGAAATAATCATACTCAGCCCTGTTGAACTACTACTCCTCATGTTTGATAGTGCAAAACAGATACGTCAGCTAATTTTTAATAGAGCTATATTTCGGCCCTTCTTGGTCCTCTTCAGGTTCAAAGTAGATCAAGTTGGAAAAACGAACTTGTGCGGAAAACCTGGCTGAAGGAATATTTACGATTATACTCCTCAAGCTGACGATTGGTTCAACACGGATTGCATCTTAGGTTAGATTATTTCAGTATCTCCAACAACAGCATATTATAGTATATTATTTATTACATTATATTATATTACAGTAGATTATATTTCTTTTATATTGTGTGTTTCGTTTGACGACTTATAATGCCAGTTTTTCCTAGGAAAAGATCCGTTTCTCCCAAGCGAGTTGCTCGACATGTTTCTAATTCCCCATCCAACCGTCGAAGGCGTTCACTCTCTGAAGAAGTTAGGGTTCCCGCCAAGGCCATGAGAAGGTCCGAATCCCCTCCCCCTCGCGAGGGAAAAGCTCGGGATTGGTCCTCTCTTGAAAGAAAGTCCCCCAGCACCACCAATGGTAGGCCTCCGCGCCAAGTGCGCGCGCCGAGGGACGGACGAGACCGCGACGTCATGCGCTCTCCACCAGCTAGAGCCCGAGGACAGCTGAAGCCGTCGATGACCCCCTCCCTCTCTCCTCCGAAGCACACACCTCCCCGACAAGTGGTTGGTGTTCCCAAAAAAGCTGCAGGATCCAGAGCGGTTAAGACCGCGGCAAAAGACCG
The DNA here is from genome assembly GCA_023053575.1 of Branchinecta lynchi. Taxonomy (NCBI): domain Eukaryota; kingdom Metazoa; phylum Arthropoda; class Branchiopoda; order Anostraca; family Branchinectidae; genus Branchinecta; species Branchinecta lynchi. The sequence goes on along the minus strand of JAKZAP010000008.1, from coordinate 25,590,640 downwards.
GCGATCCCCGGATGGAAGACGCATTGGACCTCCTCTAAAAAGGGAGAGGTCTCCCCCGCCTCCGCGTGGGAGATCCCCGCGCAATCGGGGACGTCTCACGCCTCCCCACCGACGATCCGTGGAGAATAAACATATCCCGTCGCTCCTGGATGTTCGTCTCAATGTACCAGACCGTCGGATGAGCCCTAGACGACGAACCCCCCCACCCCCAAGACGAGTCAGTCCTGGAAGGAGGTTCAGCCCCCCGCCCCATCGGAGGGTTAGCCCGATGCATCGTCTAAGCCCACCGCCTGGGCGTAGGGTCAGCCCAGGGCCACCTAGGGGGAGACGTGTATCCCCAGGGCCTGCTTATGGAGGGTTTAGGGACGATCGACCCGAGTGGAGGGAGTTCTCGCCTAGAGCCGGAAGTAGGGGGCGTCTTTTGCCGCCTCACCCTGAAAGGTAATATGTCTTAGTCACCTACACTACCTCATTTATTTCCCGTCACAACTTGTTTGGAATTTAGTGTGTGGAAGTAGAAGGGGTAAAAAAAATAAGGATCATTTCTTGCATCATGGAATGATGAATGAACACGGCTTTAGTTGAATCGGTAATGTCAGACGACCCCGATGAAAATTATCTCAAAATAGTAGTATGAAGTTGTACGAAAAGTAGCATACCAACTGATGCTACTATAGCAAGACAGGAGGCTACTGGAGCAGGGCGGGATGCTACTGAATACTACTGCTTAAGATTAGCCCAGTGTGAAACACATTAAATTAAAGGACCCTCGCTTGTTCTGCCTTTCATAATATACTTAGCTCCCATATGGAATTATAAGCTTCTAAAATCCCCACCTTTCTCCATTGTTTCGTTTTGTGCTTACGAAGTTTTAGCGCTTTTTCGGCCTTGCCGAGTTTTCCCGTCACCCAACGAAAAGTTTGACGGAATCTTCAGCGTCCGCTGACAACTCTTTCATACATAAGGATGTGATAATCTTCTGTTTGTGACTTCTTTTACTTGCTTAGTTTTCGCACTTTTTAACCAAGGCACGTTCAGTTTTCAAATATTCTGCGCCAAGCCGCCGCGTCGGAGAGCAGGAAGGCGGGCTATACTCGACAAGCGCTAACAAGAGAATCGCTAGTTTCAGGCGGAAAGTAGTGGTATTTTCGAAAACGTTTCTTCTGATCCCTTTCATAGGGAAAAGATCATTTCTAGTAAGAGTTGTGCTTTAAAGTATTCTTTACTACTGCATATCAAGACATGCAACTTTTCCGTACGATTATGATTCAACTAGACAGGCTAGAAATTTCATCGGGAAGAATTACAAAATAATCTTTTGTTTGTTCTAAGGTGCGACGAAGGCCTCGTTTCCTGTCTCATTATGTCTCAGATTTTGTAACTTTAGTCATTGAACCAATCCGGATTGTCCCACTCTATTTGCAGTAACTTAATGAACGTGTCCGAAAGCTCTGAAACGAACGAAAATGCTGAATTAATTCAGCATTTTATGCAGCATTTCGCTTCCGGACTTAAATTTTCGCTCAATTGACGCAGCATTAATTCAGCATAAAATTCATCGAAAAATTCAGCAAGAATGCTAAATTTTATGCTGACTTTCAAGAAGAAACTTGGGAGTACGTCGATTCTCTCAGTGTTTTCGGCGGCAAACATAACAAATTCAAAAAGACAACTGACAATTCGGCAAACATTCCGAATTCTAAGAAAACTGGCGATCATGGCCAACGAAGAAAGGAAAGATAAGAAGATAAGAAGGTTGGATATTAGTAGCTTATCCATTTTGTTAGCTTTATACAGCTAACTCTTTTTTCTTCTTCTTCTTCCTGACTTAAATTTTTGTATTCTATAAGTGTCAGAGAAGAAAAAAGGTAACAGCTTTCGGACAAAAAAGAAAAGAAAATGCAGCATTAATGCACCATTTACAGCGCCAGAAAGCTTTCGAACACGTTCAATACATAAAATGCACTCGAGTCAATAGGACGTTGGATGTTGATAAAAACAGGACTGATATCATTACTTTATTAAATAAAATGCGACTACAGATATCTGTAGTAGAGTCTGACAGCAAAACTTGGAAATCAAGGACAAGTCGCCCAGTGAACGAAAAGGTGGCAAGAATTTCGAAGAAATCTAGCTGGTGCCATTCTTAGAACCACCTATTACAGGTTCAGGGAGCCATCTCCCCGATTCCATCGGCGCCCACTAACCCCAGAGTGGGAACGGGCAGACCGTGGTCGACGCCCATCGCTAGAAATGTTTCCACCGTCTGATATCCGTTTTGAGGAGCCGATCGAACGATTCCACGACGGACCCCGTCTACTCCCCCATCACCCAAATGAGAGAAGGCTTGTCAGAACGTCGCGACACTCCCCCATGCCTGAGCCGGAGTGGGCCGACCGCTACGTTTCACCGCGACGCGAGGTTATGAGGGCACCGTTCCCGAGACCAAGGAGCTTTAGGTGAGCAGGTTTTTTGTTTATTCTGAGCAAATTTAAGTAAAATCCTTTTCAGATATATATAGATAAGATAAGATTTATTCCACTAAAAGCACAGAGGCCATGAGAAAAAAAAATAAACAAACAAAAATCAAAAACACAAACCAAATAAATGCTAACTATTTTACATATTCCTTACAGGAATCTTTCTCTGTGGCTCATCGAAACCGAAAGGAATCTTCCCAACGTTTCAATATCACCAAATATTTTACTTCCCATTACTTAACCAATCCTTCCCCCATATATAAACGAAAGTCAGCCCAGATGCAGACAAATCTCTACCCGGTCAACGATCCAATCGAGCAGCAAAAACAGCAGCCGTGTCCAAAATGAAATCACAGCAACCTTTTTAACTCCAAGCAACTCTCACAAAGGAAGTTAAATATTTAACGCTAAGCTAGAATCTTTATTTTGTTTTTCCCACAAGTTAATTTTTCCAACTTGAGCGGTTTTGAGCCTGAAGACGCTGACGTATCCGTTTTGCACTATCAAATATAACATCCTTTTCCTCTTTTGTGTGTTATTATTGAAGTTTAGCGCTTTAGTTTGTTGCAATTTTTGTTTTTGTGTAATTAATGAATATCTGACTATGTAAAAGCGCAATTGCATATAGTTGTGTTCGACGAGAGAACAAATATTCGTTTTTTGTTAATACCGTAAAGAATGTTTTCAAATACTAAAGGTTGATTGAGAATGATTGAAAACATGTGTAATTGTGTACACCATGTTATTTGTGGCGGACGGACCCAGATTCCAAGTAATACTGGCATTGATTTAATCCAAAGTATTTTTATAATATATACAAATAACTTTTAAGGTGTCAAACTTTAAAGCAATCAGTCACTAAACCAAAGCACTGACTGAAGAATCTTCGAAATCACTTAGTTAAGAACAGTTTACAAAATATGATGCACAAGACTACAGGTACCGCGTCGATGGATATACTGAGGGAGAAGTTAGTTGCTGCTTGTCATTATTGCTAGATTTTTCGTAGTAGTTCGGAAATAGTTTTTCGGAGAATTCGGGTAAAATGTCTCGATGTAGGTCGGATGCTTCTACTTTCGTGCCGAATCCTACCGTAAGCACAGGAGTTAAAAGTTAGGGCGCCGTGCTTCTGACACTGTAATTAGCTGTATCAGACGAATAGGCTATCCGACCTAGATGAAGCTTCGCTTCGCCGAACCAGTACCTAAACTGCAGCCAGTTAAACACTTACCAACTCGCTACCTGAGAAGTTTGTTCACGCGTATGTTTAGCTCGTATTAATTATACGAATAGCCGTGAATAATTTTTGTTATGTCTGCAGTTGAACAGAAAAGGCTAGTCTAGTGACCCATCACTTATTCACTTAAACCTCCAAGACTAGTTGCGAACCCAATTCCAAAACTGCAACCTGTCTAAGGCACCAACGTAAGATACAATAACTGCTTTGTTCCGGCATTTGTTAAACTGTTTAACGCTGCATCCACCATTAAGAGCCCACATGATTTTGTTCGTTTTTAAGCACATGTTTGACCGTTTAGTATAGTGTAATTATTTTATTTTATTTTTCTGTTGTTTCGATGCAAACCGAAATAGCAGTTGACTCGGCAGTTACGCTTGCTTTTTTTTGTTGGTATATGTGTGTTATGTTGACGTTGTAATCAGTTAGTCGGCACACGCCGTGAGTAAGATTCTTAATGAATAAACGATTTGATTTAAAGTTTAACTGATAAGCAAACATATTTTTTTATCATTTAGTTGAATACACTGAGTTATTTGGAGTCTGCTAAGAGATTTTTGATAGCGCTCGTAGTGAGGTTCAGAATATCTACGGCTGTCCCCACAGCACAAATTCTACTATGACGCGGAATATTTGAATCTGAACAGCTTTACAGCGGGCGGTGATAAGCTTGGTGAAGACTGCTTAGTGCCTGAACATAAAATGTTCATAAATATCTTTTTGTCAAGCATGGTGCCTGAACAAAAAAGTTCATAAATTTATTCAAACAATGTTTTCAACGGATACGTCAGCTACGATTCTACATCAGCGATATTTTGGCTCTTCTTGGCAAGGGTCCTCGTCAGGCTGTCACTCCTCTGGTTCAACTTCGGGGAAGAAAACAAACCTGTAATAAATAACTGAAGCTTCTACCGACTATACATATCTTATTAAAGTAAATTATCTTCAAATACCACTATAATGAAAAAACTAGTCCTGAGATTTAATTTTTTTTCATTATAGTGGTATTTGAAGATAATTTACTTTAATAAGATATTTATAGTCGGTAGAAGCTTCAATTATTTATTACAGGTTTGTTTCCTTCCCCGAAGTTGAACCAGCGGATTGACAGCCTGACGAGGACCCTTGCCAAGAAGGGCCGAAATATCGCTGATGAAGAATCGTAGCTGACGCATCCGTTGAAAACATTGTTTGAATAAATGTTTCAAAGTCAGCTTGGGCTCAAAGAATATTTAGTTCATAAATATCTTTTTGGTCAAGCAGGTAGTCCCACAGATCTGACAGGGAAATTCCACTATTTGACAATTGGTTATTCGTGAATAGCGAAGCGACGAAGTAAAGCATTTTCATCGGGTCTTCAAGCCTCTTTAAGTGAATAAGTGAGGGGTAACACGACTGTTCCATCTCTTTCCTTTTCAGTTAAACTTTAAAGATGCTTGAAGGCCCAAGGAAAATGCGTTACTTGATTGCTCCGTTCACGAATAGTCGATTTATCTACAGTGGAATTTCCCTATCGGATTTGTGGTACCCCTGTGCCTTTGTACCCTTGCTGTATGCTTGACGAAAAAGATGTACGAAAATTTGTGTTCAGGCACTTAGCAGTCTTCACCAAGCTCACCACTGCCCACTGAAAAGCCGCGTTTGTGTTTAGATTCAAATTTTCCGGGTCATAGTAGAATTTCCTTGTGGAGACGGCCGTAGATATTCTGAACGTCACTATTAGAGGAGATAGTGGAGACGCTACAAAGCCTTTAGCAGAATCCAAGTAACAAAGTGTATGCTGTTAATGATACAAAAAGAAGTTCGCTTTTCAGTTAAAGTTTAACAAGAATTGATATTTTTAAACTGTTAGCGTTCCAGCAACTTATCATTGGTTACGATCGTTACTATTCTTGTTATTATTGCCGTTCCAGAGCCCGCCGTAATAAGTAAATTGGCTCCTCCCACTTATTATTTTCGTTCCACGACTGTTACGATCGTTACAATTTACTTAGAATGGTCGCGAGCATCATAAGTGATAATAACTATCGGTTCTGCAGGAACTCCAGTAAGAGTGATGACGTATGTCCGCGTTGTTATTATTTTCGTTCCAGAGAGCGTGGTAACCACGACAATACGGCAACGGCGCTCGCCCTTCCTCTTATCATCGTAACTTGTAATAACTTCACTGGAACGCTACCGTAGTCTTTACATGTTTTGTTTGATGTGATGCCGATATTTCCAAACTGTTTAATCGAACTATGTCTATGTGTCGACGACAACCACAAAATCGGCTTTACATGTTTTGTTTGATGTGTATTTTCAATCGGATATTTATTTTCCGATATATATTTCGATCTTTCAATCGGATATATATTTTCAAACTAGTGTTCACACGAACTATGTCTATGTATTGACGACAACCAGAAAGTCGGCATTGACCGTTGTGTCGGGTTTTTTTTTCAGTCGTTCCCCCGTTCATCACGGCAAGCTCATGAGGCCCTACCCACTCCCGCCTCCCCCTCGTCCCCTGTCGCGCAGTCCATCCCCAGCTCCCTTCCGTCGCCGCTCTCTTGACAGAAGCCCACGGCAGTCGCCAGTCCGCTCACGAAGTCGATCGGAAAAGCGCCGCCACCGCTCTCGTTCCCCAGCGGGAAGTAGGAGTGAGTCGCGCGGGGAGAAGGTCGTTCGAAAGAAGAGCGGGGTGGTGAAAGAGAAGAAAAAGAAGGATAAAGATGCAAAAAAATCCGATGGGTAAGTGCACACTTAGCGCTATCTTTAAAAGACCCCTTGCACTATTTACTTTTGAACTTAGTATTTTAAAATATTCGAATACTTAAAGGACCTCTCGCACTATTTATTCTTCAACTTACAGTATTTTAAAATATTTGAATACTTTAAAACTAGGCTGTGCTTTCAACAAATAACCCATGGTTTTGGTTGTCTTAAGCCTTTTCCGAGACCCGTTGACTTGTAGCGAGAACAGGGAAATCATTTACATAACCGGTTTGTCTGATGGAAAAACTTCTCTCAGACAACCGTCGACAGCGTGATACACAGCGAAGGTAGCAAAACACGGCGAGTGAGAAAATCAGCGTGGTTTTGTTAGAGGGGTTAGAATGTACCGTACGGAATTTGGGTCTCCGGGTTTAGAAATATATGAGTGACGATGGAAGTAGGTTGCATTAGTATTACAGATAAGACAGGTCCTTTAAAAGGAATGTTGTCCTTTCAAGAAACAACCCACGGTTTTGGCTGTTTTAAACGTTTTCTGAGACCCGTTGACTTGTAGCGAAAACAGGGAAACAATTTACATAACCGGTTTCTCTGATGGAAAAGCTTCTTGCAGACAACGGTCGATAGCGTGATACACATCGAAGGTAGCAAAACACGGCAAGTGAGAATATCAGCGTGGTTTTGTTAGAGGGGTTAGAATGTACCGTAAGAAATTAGGGTCTCTGGGTTTAGAAATATATGGAGCTCAATCTAATAATGCTGAGATCCGACAATCTAGTTACACGTCACTTATTCACTTCAGTAGGTCTGAAAATGCGGAAAAAGAAATTCCATATTAACTAGCCTAATACAAGAATAGAAACAAAAACAATAACAGCAACAGAACGAATATCACCTATCCACCTTGGAAACCAAAAATATCGGAATTGATCTTATCCCAGATGGGTAACGATAACTGCATAAAAGGGATACTCACTCCCTCGAAAAGACTATTTCCGCAATAATTATTTACAACCCGGGGTCTAATGAATCCCCGGCTCCTGCGAACTACCTCGGAAAATCAGGCAATGTAGCATCATAAATCAGTTCCGTAGCGCTATACCTAGACGGTAAAGAATGTAGGAGACGGAACGAATTGTTGTAACACACACGTATTGTTAAAGTTCCATGGGCTGATCAAACTACCCCAATTCCACTCCGTAACAACCTAGGAACAATGCTTACCCCCTAGCTCAACAGCTTTTTCAACAGTTTCCTCTCTGTGACATTTCAAAGCGTAATTTTTTGGGCCAGTACATGCTCAATTTACTAGCTTGGACAAAGATTAAAGTGATGTTTCTTATAACACTTAGCAGATCTTTATTTTATGCATAAATCAGCTTGTCTAATTCAGATTTGAATGGGCGATTTGTTTTTGAATGATTTTTGTAGCTATGTTATTTTTTATAAACTTATTGCATATTTTGGTACATTTTATAAAGCAAGTTAATCAAGCTTCACGACACTATTCTACAAAGAAAAACTTCTTATAGGCACTTAAAACATGGAACTTCTGTTGAATCACTAGAACAATCACATAAACTGCATCTGCGGCATGACTTATTGGTCACATCTCAAATATATCCTTTTCTATCAAGCATTGCTGGGAGTTTTTGAATTTCCTGCCAAGATATCCCAGCTCCTAAGATTTGGATCGCCGAAATGCCAGAGAGGTAAAGACAAGGGATAACAAGAAAACGGCCGATTTTCGTAGCGCCTTCTAAAGGAAGTCGGAAATGTTTATTTGTGAAGCATTTACTACAAAATAAAGCATTAGAAGTGTCCATTGTGCTTTTTTTTTTTTTTTTTTTTTTTTTTTTTATATTTACTATTCTTTCCCCTAAATACTTGGAAAATAATTATCTCATTTATATTTTGTAAAAAAATTCTTTAACTACATTTCCTTTTTTTTTTTATTACTTATAATTCAAATCTACTAATATTAAACCCACCTCCACTCATCTCAATAACATTCTTTTTCCTTTACTCAAATTTAACTTTAATCTAATTTACCTTTTGAGCAGTCAAACTATAGTCTAATAACGAAAAATAGGGCAAAACACACAAAAACAAAAACAAAAAGCACATCGATATCTCAGGGTGCCCTTCCGGCATAGGGCACCCCTTCCATCGCAGCCACTATTACAACCCTTTAAACCAACAAAAAACCCTATTTTTCTTTACTAAACCAAACAACCCCCCTCCCTACCAAAAGTTAAATGAAAATTGTGCTTTAAGTTGCAAACAGGTGATCCAATAGGAGTAGAGCTTGATGCGTGGTAGGATCAGATGCCCTGGATCTTCTGTTTATTTTATAGTTCCGAAGGGAGGCATGGGAATTGTGCAACATCCTAGTACCACCTTCCCGTAGCTAGTACCGTGTGATCTCGTAGCCCTTGTTCTTGTGATAGAACGTGTGCCTTGAAAGGATATGAGTTTATTCCTTGCCACGCTAAAATCCAGGGGGGGGGGGGCGACCTTATACTGTGACAATATACGATTGACTGTATTAGAATAGAATTCTGCAGGAGTCTGATACAAATTAGCCACCGACCGAAACCATCAAGTCGAACTACCGTCTCCGGCACCAGAACAGCGCTTTATTCCAGTACGAATGATAAGCGATTTGTAGGAAATACTACAGGCCATTTTTCGAGAGTACTGGAACCACGAACAATATTCTTTTTGTCTTGCAGCAAGAAATCAAAGGAAAAGAAAGCGAGCAAAAAGGTATCATCGAAACCAAAACCGAAGAAAGTAAAGAAGAAGAAAGAGGAGTTAAAGAAAAAGAAGAAGAAGACCAAGAAAGAAGAGTAAGTATTTTTTTTTTGTTTTATGGATAGACTATGTCTCGAGTCCTCAGTCATGACTTATGTATTTGTTGGCTGAAATTGAGCAGCAATAGACATATGTCTAGTGTGGTACAGCACCACGATGAACTCGAGTGCAGTTAGTTTTCCGGTCGGATGAATAATTTCGCAAGAATCCGGAAAAGCCGGAAATTGAGAAGTGATCAGTGTAACTTAGAAAACGGACTGACATAGGGATGAAAGGACATATTGAGTATATGTTATTAGCCTGCAGTTCTAGTTGATAATCCGGCCGGAATTCAAGGAAACCGGAGACTCGGTGTATTAGCGAAACCTGAACGAAATTGGAGTAGAAGAAGATATGCTGCGTTTGCATCTTAGCCTATTTTCTCAACGAACCACCAACTTGACCAGAATGCGCATCCATATGCTACCAAACTTCTGACGTTATTTGAATCAATTAATTCCAGGTCGTCGAGCGAGTCCTCAAGCACCGACAGTAGCAGTTCCAGCGAGTCCCAGTCGGAGACAAGCGGCTCTGAATCTTCGGAGGAGGAGACCCAATCAAAGTAAGTATAAGACAATTTCTCCGTTTAGGTGTGAAGAAATCTTTCTTGATTATTATAATACACACAACTAGCTGCGTTTGTGGTTCAAGCCGTGCCTTGCTATAGAAGATTTAATTAAATATTTAATTAAAGGAGTTTTTGGTCTTGATCCCAGTTAATTTGTCAAGTTCAGTAACTACCATACAACCCGCCAACACGCTTATAAACTGTACCCTCAGAAACCACATAAACAGATTAGACAGTGTTCATTCGTCAATAGGGTAACTGAACCTTGGAACAGTTTGCTAGCAGAAGTTGTTGACTCAGGCAGTATCCAAACATTTAAGCGAGGTGTAGTCGACACCCCGTTTTACTCAGTTGCTTTTGTAGTTTGAAAATTTGCTTGCTTTTGTAGTGTGTCACTTTCTGTTTATAAGGCGTATCTAATCCGTTTGTACTTGTGGAGTAATGGCGACAAGCTAAAAGCTTAACGTCAAATGTAATAATAAAAAATTCCCTACTATAAAAATGAAGATCCAGCCCGGCGGCCGTCCCTCTTAAGTCCTGCAACACGAAGGGGACTAGAGGTTCAACAGAATGAGAAGACAACCGCGGTAACCCGTCTGATAGGGACGTTTTCGCATGGCCATCATGATGTTGACAATATTATCCGTAAAAACAACTTTTTATGGCACTTGCCCTTCGGCCAAGTGCCATATAGCGATTGTAATTTCTGTCCGTCAGTCGGTCTGTCGGTCCCGGTTTTGCTAGTTCGGGCACTTCCAGATAAGCTAGGACGATGAAACTTGGCAGGCATATCAGGAACTGGACCAGATTAAATTAGAAATAGTCGCTTCCCCGATCCGACCATCTGGAGGGGAGTGGAGGGAGGGGGAATCCGGAAAAATTAGGAAAAATGAGATATTTTTAGCTTACGAACGGGTGATCGGATCTTAATGAAACTTGATATATGGAAGGATCTCGTGTCTCAGACCCTCCATTTTAAATCCAGACCGGATCCGGTGACATCGGGGGGAGTTGGAGGGGGAAACCGGAAATCTTGGAAAACACTTAGAGTGCAGGGATCCGGATGAAACCTGGTGGAAAGTACAAGCACAAGTGCTAGATACGTGACTGATATAACCGGAACGGACCCGCTCACTTTGGGGGAGTTGGGGGGGGGGGAGAGAAGTCCGAATTTCTAGTGATCCCGTGAGTTCGGTGCTTCCTGATGTGCTGGGACGATGGAAACTGACAGGCACGTCAGGGACCCGACCAGATTAAATAGGAAATCATCAATTCCCCGATCCGACCATCTGGGGGGGGGGGGGGAGTGGAGGGAGGGTGAAGCCAAAATTTGAGGTATTTTTAGCTTGGGAATGGGTGATCGGATCTTGATGAAAGTTGATATTTAGGATGTCCTCTTGTCTCAGACATCCCACTTTAAATCCGGGCCGGATCCGATGTTATTGGGGGAGTTGGAGGAGGGAACCCGAAATTTTGAGAAACGCTCAGAGTGGAGGGATCGGGATGAAACTTAGTGGGAAGAACAAGCACAAGTCCTAGACACGTCATTGACATAACCGGACCGGATCAGGCCACTGTGGGGGAGTCGGCGGGGGGGTCCGGATTTCTAGCGATCACGCGAGTTCGGCATACTTCCTAATGTGCTAGGGCGATGAAACTTGGCAGGTATGTCAGGGATCCGAACAGATTGACTTGAGAACAGCCGTTTCCCCGACCCGACCATCGTGGACAGTGGGTGGATAGGGAGTCCGGAATCTAGTGGCGTGCATAACTTTTGAACGGGTGATCGGATTTAAATGAAACTTGTCTGGTGAGCTATCGCCTCGGACGTTCAGTGTCAAGTCTGGGTAGGGTCCGATACCTGTGGGGATGGGGTGGGGGGGGGGCGGAAAACTCAAGAAACTCTAAAAGCACAGGGATTGGGACGGAACTTAATGGATGGAACAAGCATTAGGCCTAGATGAAATTGACGGAGCCAGATGGTTTCGGAGCTCTGTGGGGGGAGTTGGAAGGGGTTTCCTGGAATTCCGGTAGTCGTGAGTTAAAATAGTTCGAGATGTAAAACGACAATGAAACTTTGCAGGCATATTAGTGACCCGAATTATCTTGACTTAAGAACCTGACACAACATACCCCCGGAAACTTCCTAGATCCGAGCATTTTTCGGGAACAAGAGAAGAGAAATATGGAAATTGACTTCTATAAATTGCGAACGAGTGGTCTGATTCGAGTGAAACTTAATGGGTGATACGGATCGATGACCTCGACATGTAAAACATGAGATTGAACTATATGCGACCACGATTAGGGGAATTGGGGGGGGGGGGCTTTTGACATGCACAAAAACCAAACGGATGGACCGAATGAGATGCAAATTCGACAGTGGCGAGTTTATGCGGCCTAGATTTGTTATTTGGCGTCCAAGGCCAAGGTAGGGGGGGGGGGGGGTACTGGAAACTTGCAGATAGGCTATGCTCCAATTTCAGTAAAACTTGATTGACAGGAACAGGGAATTAAGAGATACGATGTTTATGTTTTCAAGTCCTGTTCGATCACAGTAGGGGGAGTTGGATGGAGATTGCCGGAAACTTTGAGGCTCGCATAGGGGTCAAACGAGTGCATCAGTTTACATGAAACATGGAACATACAGAGAGCACATACCCTCGACGACATATTTCGGGACCGAGCCGGATCCGACAACGTTGGTGGGAGGGGGGGGGGTAAACTTTCCAAAAAAGCTCAGATTCGAGTGAAACTTAAGAGATGGTATAAAAGAAGATGCTTTAGGTGGTTGATTTTTTTTTTATTCCGAACCAGATTCGGCCACTGTAGGTGGAGATAGAGGAGTACCAGAAATCGTGTCGCGCGTCTAGGGATCAAACAAATGGATTTATTGGGCTGAAAGTTTGAACAGTCATGTGCATTTGCTACAGATAATCGAGACGATGCCGGAACTGCTCAGAAATGAGCGAAACTAAATATCCTATTTCTATTTCCGAACCGCATTTTTGGATGGCGGGTGTATTTTGTGACGTTCTCATCTACTTTCTTGTACAGCCTACTCGTACAAGTGCCATATGAGCTCGTAGCTGTTGTTAATTAAATCCATCTCCACCCTTAAATCTTTCGGTTTGGATACTAAATGCCTCCTCTGTTATTTTAAAACTTATATCCGTCCTCATTTAGAATATGTTTCACCAGTTTGGCATTCTTCTCTTTCTGCAGAGCTCTCTGATCGCCTGGAAAATGTCCAAAAGAGAGCCAATGACAATCATTCTGGGTGATCATAATATTACATACGAAGAGGCTCTCATTAAACTTGACATTCCTAAATTATCTGTACGTATAAATACTCTTTCAAACAAATTTGGAGCTAAGATAACGTGTTTTCCCCAGATGGCCCATCTATTCCCCCCTCCCGTCTTCCGTGCGTCGGTCCGAGAGGAATACTGGCAATCAGTTTTCTCCATATCCCGCTAATTCTTCTACCGAATTTTTACGTAGTTTCATCCCATCATTTATTTCTGGTAATTTCTTGTAAGTGTATTAGTTAATTTGTTTCTTGTGTGTCTGTGTATTTTGTAAATTTGTATTCCTTTTCTAGCTTTTAGCTATTCGGATTAAAATTGATTGATTGATTGATGTGTTTCGTCTTGGATGCCATCCGCCTCAAAGTTATTTTTGCGTGAATAGCCGAATATGTGACGTCAGAGTTGATCTTAACACCCAAAATAACACTATGGAGTAGCGCCAAGACCTATGCGTTCCATGCTTCGCGTGCGAGCAGTAGTCGTCGCGCCGTCCATTACGCTTGCAGCATTTAAAGCGAGACAAACATGCGGGTATAGAAATTTCTGGTAAAGCTAAGATGCGGTCTGCACACATCGTGGAAACTGCGTTTGCAGTGTTCAGAATATGAAGTTATTGGAGCCAGCGCTTGTGCACGACTGATTAAGTTTTAGTAGGGATGTTCTCTGTCCCTATATAGTGGTGGTAGTGTCACTGCTATTCTAGTGCGTGCCACTTTTTTCAAGTCTTGCCGCTACTCCCCAGTGTTACCTTGCTCTGCACCCGACTTTAGCTCAGTGATGCTCGGAACAAAACTGCTTCTTCCCTTGTCGAGGTCAACGAGTTCATATCATCTATTGGCATGTTCGTGTGGACTGCATCTTTCTTTTAAATTCGGCTAGTCCGTGAATGGTTTGAAAATATATTAAATTAAATTGAATCCATACGAAACATCCCCTAAGTATCTACAGCTACTGATGGATTGCCAATGATACAAGTTCTCGCACAGATGTTCCTACAGTGTGACATGGGAGCTTGAAAGTCTACGGAACTTGGTTTTTCGCGGACCATCATCATTGCAGACAAGTAGCGATCTTACTTACTTTTTATTTTAGGAAGAAGACGAAAAAGACAGGCAAAAAGAAGGTTAAGACTCCCATCGAGCCAGTTGAAGAAGAAGTAGTTACTCCTCCGAAGGTAAGCAATCCCTTAAATATTTTTGGCATGCTGTGAGACTTTGATAAAAAAAAAACAGGGATGCGCAAAGTTCACAAAATCTCAACAGGATTAAATCTTGTTAGTTTTACACAAAAAAGGTGGTATCTGCCCCACAGTGTCATGTTTCCGATCCAAGTTAACTCTGGAGACTCTTGTTAAATATAATCGAACTTCTTACATCGGATAGGATTTAGAATTCTTTTTTTTTTTTTTAAATATCCATACGTTAGTGTAGTGACATCTAGTTCATATTGTAAGGGTTTTTCTTTTGGATTTTTCTTTTATTATTTTTAACTCGAGTAGAGGAGAAGTCGTAGCCGTAGCCGCAGTGGTCAAACATATTATGGATTTTTGGAGTGGGCCGTTTTCTGGGTGAAAGCTTCTGCGCTTTCCCAGACGGATGGTAGATTGTAAATATTCACAGAATTCAGAGTTGTAAATAATCACAAATTTGTACATATACACTTTGAACACGCACATTATTTTTATCTTTCGTTATTTTACTTTTATCTGCATTTCGTTCAGTCCGCATCGGTCTTCTGGTTTTTAGTTACATGTCATCTTATTGTTTGTTGGTTCTGCATCGTTTTCCTCTTGTTATTATGGTGGATTTTATGATTTAGTTTTGTTTTTTTCGCTGAGGACGGTTTGCCGGAAGTGCAACCGAAATATCCGAAATTGTATTTATCCCTCGCACATCATCTTGGAGGGGTAACTAGCTGATCAAGAAAAAACCCCGAAAATCTCGTTTTTCTATTTTATTTTAGACATGTTATTATAATCATTGTAAATTTGTTATGTACCTTCCTCGTTCCTGCCGCAACCACAAATTAGTTATATTTTTGGCATGCTGTGAGACTTTGATAAAAACAGGGATGCGCAAAGTTCACAAAATCTCAACAGGATTAAATCTTGTTAGTTTTACACAAAAAAGGTGGTATCTGCCCCACAGTGTCATGTTTCCGATCCAAATTAACTCTGGAGACTCTTGTTAAATATTATCGAACTTCTTACATCGGATAGGATTTAGAATTTTTTTTTTTTAAATATCCATACGTTAGTGTAGTGACATCTAGTTCATATTGTAAGGGTTTTTCTTTTGGATTTTTCTTTTATTATTTTTAACTCGAGTATAGGAGAAGTCGTAGCCGTAGCCGCAGTGGTCAAACATAAGTAGTATAAGATCGCCGCTCCCACTCCACCCTCCCCCCCCCAATTTCAAAACCCCATTTTAACATCAATTTCTTAAATTTTAACATCCTTTTTACCAAATTATCCCCCTTTTTAAGAACATTTTTATTTTCTTACTTCCAAAATAAAGGATACAAGAAATGAGAATATTACCCTTTACTACATATAAAATACTACAATATACACTACTTCTTTTTTTTTTTTTTTTTACATTTTTCATTTTTTATTCAAATATTACTGAGTAAACAGTTCTAAATCCACATATGTTTCTTTGTTCTTGTTTTCGCGTACAATAGGCTGCAAAACTAGATTTTTCTTTAAAAGTAATTCGTTAGCAATGGCATTATATTTCTGAGTTATAAACAAATCACAGGGTTTGTCATTATGATTAATGACTACAACCAACTTATCACCATATTTTGTCTTAGCAATTCTAATTTTAACAATAGTATATTTCAATCCTAGAACTAGTTCTTCTTTCCTGATTGTCTCATTGTATTTATTCATTCTGATTGTATTCAAGACTTCCTTTGTGGACTCCATTTATTAGGGGATGATTTTATTAAATAAAAATCCAGACTCACAAACTCACATACATATTTTTATTGATAATATCTAATGTAGCTTTTCTTTCATAATATATAACACAGTAAACATTATATGGTACGGGTTGATTATCTTTCAACGTTAAACTTATTTCAATATCAGCAGTTGTTCCATTATAAATATTTGACTCGTGTTTAGAAACATCGAAACAGAATAGTGGGTATACTTCTTTAAATTCTTCTATACTAACAACACTACCAGTATCAAATGCTAATTGTTTATAACCCAAATGTATGAACCTATTGTAAAGATTTGAGTATTTACATTTATCATCGCTAAAATCACATTTAAGTGGTTCTTCAGGATACTTATCCCCATTAATTCTAAGTTCTATGTCTGTTAAATTCATATGATCAAACACCATATTATTCATTAATTGATTGTTATACTTTTCATTTTTCTGTAGCATCACAACTACTTTTGTTGGATTGTTTCTCTCAGAAATAACTTTCCAAGTGTGCTCCTTATTCTGACTAACATCGCTTTTATAAGTATTACATGCTTCCCACATCAGATTATGCTTTCTGTCCTTTGCCAATCCCTTTTCTAAGTTACTCATCATTTCAATACTAGGAGCTACAATAGGGATCTTCCAGGATAAATATTCGATGACTACTTTGAAATTAGTATTTCCATTTCTTATAATCATGCTGTTATCATCATTTCTTCTTAGAAATATTTTATGCGATGCACCTCTGAAGAATCGTTTGTTTCCTTTCAAAAATCCAAACAATTCTGATAATGGTAAATACATATTTACTAATTTACTGCTCTTTGTTCTGTTATATCTTTTTTCAAATCCTTTATTATAATTATCATTATTGGTCAGCCTGACTGTTCCAGCCCCTGCTGCAGCCCCTGCAGTAAAAGAAGCAACTACAGGATTGATTTCTTTTCCTTGATTATAATCTTTATACCAGAAATGATTTCTTGCTGCACTTCTAGAATAATCATCAGAGTATTCAATCAACTTTGTAACGGTAGTTGTAATACCAACATGATTAATTTTTTCAACCGATTCATCGTTTATTACATACTCAGCGGTACTGAATAAATTAAATCCATTATTCGTTAAAGTAGCAACATCGGTTGCAGCTATAGGAGTCCCATCTTCGTTTACTATTCTTACACTGACATCAAGATAACTTTCACTTGGATAAAACCAAGAATCTAATTTCTTTGTTACGAATTCAAACTCTGATTTATTAAATGGCACTGTCTAGGGAACCGGGAGTCGTACTTCATGTCCTACGGGCTACGGAACCGGTAGTTCTCACGGAAACCAAACCATATGAGCTGCGATTCCGGGATCTGACGTCATTAACTAACGGAAACTTGTACGTGCTGGCTCCCGTTCCGGTAGTAATTGGAAATAGCTCACGGAAACTTCATCGCACCAGCTTCTCGTCCGGTAGCCTCACGGAATTGTGTACTCAGAAGCTAGGGAGCCGGTAGTTGATACCGGAAACTGTATAATTGGAGCTTCTGTTCCGGTAGTGTCTACGTGGAATATAAAACTCTCGGAATAGTTTGGATGAGAGCTAGGATGCCGGGATTTTCACGGACTTAGAGAAATAACATGGGAAAAAATTCACTACCGGAACCCATATATTGAGAGCTAAGGTACCGGTAGAAACTACTATTTGCTTGAAAATGACCAGCTCACGGACACAGATGGCTATGGGCTAGGGTTCCGGTAGTGATGAAAAAAAATTGAACTCACGTACCCATGTCAGTGCAGACTAGGAAACCGGAAGCAAATATTTTTAACTAACGGAACCCAACTTCTGCTGGCTGGGGTTCCGGTAGGGCAAAAAAAATAAGATGTATAACTGGATTCAGTGAGCTGTACCGGACTCAAAGTCCATATTGACACGCGTCCATGAGTTTTAATTTTAATTTTTGGCACTACCGGAACCCGAGCTCGCAAGAGCAGGGTTCCGTGAGTAAAAAATATTCACTTCCGGTTTCCTAGTCTACCCTGACATAGGTCCATGAGTCCTATTTTTTTTATTTTCGTCACTACCGGAACCCTAGCCCATAGTCACCTGTGTCCGTGAGCTGGTCATTTTCAAGCAAATCGTAGTTGCTACCGGTACCTTAGCTCTCAATAAATGGGTTCCGGTAGTGAATTTTTTCCAATGTTATTTTCTCTAAGTCCGTGAAAATCCCGGCATCCTAGCTCTCATCCAAACTATTCCGTCAGTTTTATATTCCACGTAGACACTACCGGAACAGAAGCTCCAATTATACAGTTTCCGGTATCAACTACCGGCTCCCTAGCTTCTGGGTACACAATTCCGTGAGGCTACCGGACGAGAAGCTGGTGCGATGAAGTTTCCGTGAGCTATATCCAATTACTACCGGAACGGGAGCCAGCACGTACAAGTTTCCGTTAGTTAATGACGTCAGATCCCGGAATCGCAGCTCATATGGTTTGGTTTCCGTGAGAACTACCGGTTCCGTAGCCCGTAGGACATGAAGTACGACTCCCGGTTCCCTAGACAGTGCCTTATTAAATACATTCACATCTGTTTCTCGAATTTCTTTAAATTCATATTTAACCACTGTATCATCCACAAGCGGTTCGTCAAATATGTTCCATTGCGGACTGATAACTTTATTTACTGCCATTTATATAAGAAAGAAATTATTAAATAAAACTTATTTCAGAATCTTTAATCCATTTCCAGTCATTAACGTTTTGATCAAGTCCTGACTTCTTTGATTTAAAATCCTTTTATTTGTACCGATAAGATCCTTCATCGATTTTTTGTTTCCAATTACATCAATGAGTTCCTTCTTGTTTACATTGATCAGATCTTTCCCATATTCTATTGCTCTGTTTTTCAACAACTCAAATCTCGGTTTAATAATATTATTATACATTGACATAGCCCCATCTTTTATTTGTTTTGCTGACGTTTGAAATAACTGGGAATTAACAATGTTTTTTAATACACTACCGATTCCACTTCCATACTGCTTTTTATAAAGTAATCGCTTATTATTAATCAACATTTATAGGTAAATAATTTTATTTCACTAATCAATAAGCTTTTCTTAAATGCAGCACGTATCCAACGTTATCACCATTCAAATCGATAGGTCTTCCCAACTGATCAGTAATTGTCATTCTCAAGGAGTAAATAAAGTCTTTTGTATTAATAGGAAGGTAGATTAATTGTCTAGGATTCTCAACAATTTGACAACCCGGTTCTGTATTAGGAACAAATGTCCAAATGACATCTGATTTACTTTTGTTTACGATAGAACTGTTTACGAGGGAGCAGTGAATTTGAATTTTATCAACGCTTCTTGTTATATTCGGAAGCTTTGTACCTTCATTGATTTTCTTAGATATCTCACTATCCTTCTCAAATCCTAAAATCTGACACAAGTCACCATTAAATCTAAACACATATTTTTCTTGTAATAGTATGACAAATCTCATAGATGCTGGATTGGATGAAATTACAATAGGACATTTATCTTTTGGGGTATCAAAATACTGACACAAAAAATAATTCAAACAATCATCGTTATACATCCCATTAGGAATAGTAACATTCATCCATCCCCCCTCTTCATCTTTCCTGTATTGAAATGTATTATTTCCAAATTTATCACTTATATTATGCCACGAATACCACAAAGTACACTGATTCAAACCTATTTCATAATCACAATTACGGTTCAATTCGATTGGTTGACTAAATGTTATATCAATGATACTTTCATTACCTTCAATGTTTAACAACACCATTTATTAGAAATATTTTTTATATATTGAATTGTAATATCTCTTCGTAAGAAATTTATTTCGCATTAACGAATCCAAAATATCAATAGCTTCATTTCTCACCTCATCAGATGTATTTCCGTTTACTCTGCTACCTATCAAAGTGTATAATTTTGAAATCATTTCATCACAATTCATAAATATTCCAGTTCCTTGTTGTCTGATAAAGGGTATACTAGATTGAATTTTTCTTAATCTATCCTTATAGTCTTGTATAAATAAAATAATTTTATCATACTTACTAGAACTATAACTTTTACTTTTCAGACCACCATAACTTTGACTTATAGATGTTAAATAATTCAGAGCCCCATCTATTTCGTTAGGATGCTTAAGGTAATAATGAGGCATTTTAAAATAATTATCGGTATCATTCCAGTCATCTTTATATTTTAAATTAATTTGATTTAATAATTCCACATCAATATTTAAGTTTAGATTTACGTCATATGGTTGTTCTAGATTGGGTTCTATAGCATGAGTGGGAGCTCGGCTCGATTCCTCTGAAGTAGTGGTCTGTAAAGCTGTTTTAAATGTATCACCTAATCTGACAAACCGTCTTCTTGAACTATTATCACCTTCCTGTAGTTTATTAATTATCGTTTCAGCGTTCTCTTGTAATTTTTTGATGGTATCTTTAGTGTTTTCTTTTTGTGCTATAATAACTGGAGCGTTTAATTCTGAAGCATATTCCCGAAATCCTGCCTTCTCCATCTCATTTTGTTGAACCTTGCTTCTCTGAATTTCTCTGTTCTTCACTATATCCGATAACATATCACTCAAGCGTCTTGAATCCATTTATATACAAGTAATTTTATTTCATAATAAATTTTGAAAGTTCTTTTTCATAAAACCCTCCTTGAATTAATTCCCCACTTTTGTCAGATATTTCATAAGTAATGGGAATGGTAGGTCTGATGGTTGCTATCTGAAATACTTCATCCGTATAATTAGGTAAATATCCTTTATCGAAAATACTTTTTTCTTTTTTAATTCTGACTAAATCCCCTACTTTGACTTTGTGACTCTGTGAGTTTCCTGTGATTTTGTAGTCATCTACTGGAGGAAACAAAGCATTGTAAACCTTTTTCTGATTTACCTTTTTACTAGCATCAATTGGTTTCATTTGTATTGAACGATGGTATGAGTTGTTATAATTATTTACGAATACAGGTAAAATATCAATCCATCTGTTAGTGTTGTTGTGAGTAAAATATTTCCATACCTTGTCTTTCAGCGTTCTATTGAACCGTTCAACGATTTGTGCTTTCAGTTCACTTTCAGATGCAAACCAGTGTATATCGTTATTTTTCAAAAAAGATTGAACATTTCTCATAACAAATTCCTTACCTTTATCAGTTTGCAACTTTCTAGGAATTCTTTCTTTAAATATATGACTGAATGCGTTTATTATTCCAGCACCTGTTTTATCTTTCAAAGGGACACACCAAGCATATTTACTAAAGCAATCAATAACAGTCAAGATGTAATTTGCTTTATCATTCGCTTTTTTATATTTTTGGAGGTCAACTAAATCAGCTTGCCATTGCTCATCAACATAGTGAACATAGACTCGTCTCCTTTCAAAATTGTGATAGGAAGGTTTGTGTAACGTATACACATTCTCATTTTGCAACACATTTTTTATTTTATCTTTAGAAACGTTCACTCCATTTTCTTTTAATTTTCTGTAAATATCATCAACACCTGAATAATTAGAATAATATGTCTTTAATATATCTTTTTCTGCGTCGAGTTTTTTTTTAAAAAGCGATTTTTCCTCGATCCGCAAATAACACAGTTACCTTTCAGCATTGGAACATTATTTTTCTGTGACACTGCATTAAACATTGATTCAGTATCAGTTTTCTTTTTACATTTCATACAATAAATCTGCATTTATTAGAAAACAATTTTTATAAACGAAAAGCTACCAACTTCATTTTGCGCTGTATGTAGGAAATACAGTGAAGTCCGCAGTTTAATTCATCTATATTTTGAACAGCAAGATTTTCATAAGCTATTTTTTTCTTTGAAGTTCTTAGATATTTAATTATTTCTTTTCCTGGGGGAATACCGAAAGAATCAAAAAATTCTACATGGGGGTATTCAGGTAGATTACAATACGCAACCCAGTGAGTTCCAGGCATTCCGAGTTTATCATAATTAATGACACCGCATTCTATACTATTTATATGTTTGGGTAGCGTATCTATAGAGAACACACCTCTAAACTGTGGTATATCCCCTAATGCATCCATAATATCAAAATTGGTTAGAGGTCCTACTTTACTTTTGCTTCTTTTTTGATGTCCCCGTTTTTTGACTTCCTAGGTCCTCCACGTACCCCATTACCCACAACTTTTTGTGTTCCAGGGAGTGTAAGCGCTTCACCTATGTTGACATCATCGTTTTTTTCCTTCCTAGGCCTTCCACGTACCCCATTACCCACAACTTTTTGTGTTCCAGGAAGTTTAAGCGCTCCACCTATGTTGACATCATCGGTTTCCTTCCCACGTAACCCATTACCCACAACTTTTTGTGTTCCAGGAAGTTTTAGCGCTCCACCTGTGTTGGTCATTTTATCCATAATTTTCTTACCAGCGAATGTACCCAAAGCAGCAGCACCACTTGTTAAAGCTGCCTTACCAAGGGTAATTGCTAGCGGTATTAAAAATGGAAGTAATCCACCCTTTTGAATCGCTTCTTTCATCTGTTTGTATGATACATCAATATCACAGCCCTTATTATTCATTTTACATGTTTCAATTTTATCAATTTGTCGTTTACTTAAAAGTAACTTAACTGGTTCTCGTTCATTTTGTCTACTATGACTAACACGTATCTGACATTTTTGTTTAGCACCAAAGCATTTCTTCAGCTTTCCTTTCTGAAGCTTTGACAAATAAACTGTATACTCCATTGTTTCAACCATTTATTAGGGAATTAATTTATCTTATAAAATTTATTTACCAGCCATCATTTTTTCTATTTTGGTAACGAATGGTTTGTCAACAGGTTTTAGCTCTAGAAGCCTTTTTAAAATATTTACTACTGCTCTTTCAATATTATTGATATGACTTAGTTGGTCAGCAATCTGTGCTTCGATTTTACTGTTATGGGTGTGTTGACCAAGAAGCTTTTTGTCATACTCTAAAAGATTCGTAGTTAACGTAGCTAAATTAACAGCATCATTTTTGTTTCTAGGGTTTTGAACATTTGTTATCAACTTGTTTTCAGCATTAATTTCTTTATCATTAACTCGAACTATTTCTTTTACAAATAACCCTTTATCATTAATCCTTACCAATAAATTATCAGGAGAATCATGTACCGCAGTTAATCTGTTGATATCTTCGCTAAAATACTGATTTGTCCCCACTTGTTGTGCGGTAATTTCTTCTTTAAATTGATTCAAAATAATAGTCATAGATCTGAAACTAATAGCGTCCTGGTCAGCTTTCGCATCCCCTAACATAATAATTCTCTTATCTTGTAGGTTAATATTACCGTTCTCATCAGTAACTCTCTTTTCATTCGATTCGTTACTAACCTTTTTCCCAACACTACCGAATTTATTCATTTATAACAGAACGAAATTATCTAGTAGACTTTTCAAAGTTTTTCCTATAAATCATATCTTTATCTTTTGTTTTTAAATCAACAAAGAAGAATCCGTAGCCTTTGGTTGCAACCTCGAATTGTTTCATAAAGTTCTCATTGTCTACATGATTTTGTCTGATTAATTTTATTTCTTTTGGATTAGAGCACTGAAAGAATGCAAAGTAATTACATTGAAGTCTTACCACCTTTGGGGTTTTATGATAGCTCTGTGATAAATAAACAATTGAGGCATTTTTCTTTCTTCCTCGTATGAATAAGTCTTCTATTTTCTTCTGGTCTTTTTCAGTAACAAAATCATCGAAGATAATCAAGTTTTGGTATTTAGGGTCTAGGTCGTCAACATCAATAATATCATTAAGGTCATTACTTACGGTTAAAATATTCATTTTACATTTTGATTCCAAGGTGGTTAAATTGATTATGAGATCTTTATATTTATCTTCTTCAAGATCTTTTGCATACAAGTATATTCGGTTGAAACAGATATATTCATAAATTAAATTCAAGAGTAGATTGGTTTTTCCTGTTCCAGAACTTCCACAAATTAATAATCTAAATGGCCACTGAGGTGCAAGTTCGTGTTTGTTCTGATAGTTATTCTTTTCGCTAAAATCATATACTTTGATTGGTGCCTTTTCATTCATTTATTTAGGAAGAATTTTTCATTATAAGATTTACTTGAGTATTTTAAGTATATACTTGAAGTATTGAAGTGGGTACTTGAATTTTTTAAGTAGGTACTTGAATTTTTTAAGTAGGTACTTGAATTTTTTAAGTAGGTACTTGAATTTTTTAAGTAGGTACTTGAATTTTTTAAGTAGGTACTTGAAGTTTTTAAGTAGGTACTTGAATTTTTTAAGTAGGTACTTGATTTTTTTAAGTAGGTACTTGAATTTTTTAAGTAGGTACTTGAATTTTTTAAGTAGGTACTTGAATTTTTTAAGTAGGTACTTGAATTTATTAAGTAGGTACTTGAATTTAATGTTTATAACCTAAAGGTAAAGTGTGTATTTTATCGCTTGTTACTATCCTTTTATCATCCTTAGGATCTAACGCTTTTTTATTCTGTTCTTCTAGAAACATATTGTGCTTGTATGATCTTAAGTTATACTGGGTTATAGAAAGGTTTTCCGTTTTACCAAACAGTACATCCTTATAGTTATGAATCGTAATTTTATCTTTAACTATATTGGTTTTTATTCCTTTCAGTTTTTTGCTAGCTTTTGAAGGGTCTTGGTTGTCCTTTAAATAAGCATATACTTTTGATCGTAATCCAACAAACTCTGTCATAACCTGTCCACCTAATTCATCTTTCATCATTCCTATCACTTTCTTATTTACATTAGGAAACCTATATGGATTATCTTTCGCATAATCAGATGTATCGAACCTCTCATTCAAATCCTGTTTGATATCTTGATAAAAATCTTCAGTTCTAATATCATATATGAAAGAATCAGTGTCCATATAACACAAATCAATTTTATCTCCATATTTAGGCTTCATATAATCATAATGGAATTCATACATCAATAACTTGGATAGTTCCAATACAGCAAAGCCGATATACATTGGTTTGTCTAATTTTATCTTTTCCTTTGACATTCTTGCTACTGAAAAGTTTTCACTGAATATTATTTCAGATTTAAAGTTGGGTTTCTTTATTATTTTTTCTCTTGTTGCATCATCCGTTATTATTTCCATATCCGCTCGCTTCCTTACGTTTTCCATAGTTTTTCCAAAGCAAGCATTATTCATAAGCTTAAAGAAATCCTTCTCAAAATCATTTGTACCTTTAGTTCTAAGTGCTGTGTTGTGGTCTATATATCCTTTTAAGTAAGCACTTTCAGTGAATCCTAGTATTCTGTGTACTCTTTTCAATATCAAGCCTTTTTGTAAATAAAATTCTAGGTTCCTGTGGTGAACTACATAGTTGGTTTTATCTAATACTGTGGTACATAGCTTACCGTTAAAGTGTTCGGGTGCTAATGGTAAATCCTTGTGTAATTCGTGTAGTTCTTTTGGATATTCTAAATCTACCTCATATATAGCACCCACATCTTGTCTCACCGACTTAATCGTAATCACCGAATTGATATGACTGTTCAGATGGTTGTAATACTCGATTGATTCGTATTCATTCCTTTCTTTCAAATCATCCGGTATGGAAATGAATTGGAAATCATTCGCTGGTAAATTCTGCGACATTGCCCACCCATATAAATTATTTTTATCCAAATACACTAAATAATTAGATGGCTTATTCTTATTATAATCACTTGTATATTTATTATTTGCTTTTGCGTATCTTTTTATACATTGGGATACACCACCTCTTATTCCCTTTTCAATGAATGTATACATGTCTTCCTTTGAGAATAACGGCAAGTCTACTTTCGAATGCTTTAGGAAAGCATCCCATGTTAGTCCTGGAGCTGAGAAGTAATGAAGTGGATCCAGATCATAATTATGTATACAAACGTTCCTGAAATTCTCTGCAACATCCGACAATATTAAAACATCACTTTTTAGATATAATTTGGTATAACCAAGTAATGTTTCACAGTTAAATTGCTTCCATATAGATACCGCTCTTTTATAATCACTTTTGTCAATACCTTTCCCCGTCAACCTAGAATAAAAGCTTTCTATTGGTGGTAACTTTGTACATTTCATTTTATCGAAACTGTCTACGAATTCATAGGGATATACCCCTTTTTTAATTATTTCTTTGAATTCATCGTCATTTTTGAAGCTGTTAGATGTGAATTTGAAATTCTGTCTTAGATGATTACAAGGTACTTTGCAATCACATTTTGCTAAATTTGCTGATAGTTTGTCTAAAGATGAAGCCATAAATCTAATTGAATCTATAAACCGCATCTCATATTTTATTTTCGTATCCGCTTTTGTAATACTTATTGATTTCGAGAATGAGATGAAACTTTCTGCACTTTCAAAAATTCCGTTATCAGGTATCAATTCTCTAACAAATAAATGAGAGTCATATTTTGATAAATTATGCATTACTACCGGGATATGCCTAGGAATCCTGTATTTCATATTACATTCAGCATGAGCAAATCCCCTATCTTCTCCTGTCATGTGGTCGTGATCAAAGTGAGGATTTTCAGTGATTTCAGTTGTACAGATGTGACAAGTCTTATTCATTAGATTTTTCCATTTTTCGGTAATTTCTCCATTGGTATAAGTATGGTTTCTTTGTCTGCTTTCATATTTGTTTGCAATTTCTGTGGATACTTTTGTAACGGTTTTAACAAAATGTTCTGCAGCGTCTTCACCGAAATAGTCATAGTATTTGTTCTGGTTTGTATCAAAGGAACAGCATACCTGAAACCCGTAAGCAAATGGTTTCTGTTTGGCCACTTTTATTGTTTTCTTCCCGTGTACTTGATTGTACTCTTCATTATAAGACTCAAAGTCGGCTATTATGCAATAAGGTACTTTCATTTGTTTTGCAATATTTTTATATTGTATACTTGAACCTTCAGGAGGCATTATTATATCAGGATCTTCGCAATTATTTTTACTTTCATGTTTTTCATATTGTTCTTCTTTTGTAAAATGCTTTCCGCAAAAAGTGCAGAGGTATGTCTTTTTTTGTCTTGTAGATATTTGAGGACCAACTAATCTGCTCAGATCCTTTACCAGTACATAATGATTATCGAAATACAATAAATTAATAACATGTTTAGCTGTTTTGCCATTGATTGTACTTTTTAGTATATGACTTCTGATAATTTTCTCTTTTTCAATTTGAAATAAACAAATCTTAATGTTGTATCTATTTTCAAATTTGTGTATATCTTTAGTATCCATTGGGAAGTTGGTAACCCCTTCGAAATCAAATTCGTTCTCATATTGTTTATATTTCGAAATTCTTTCCGGATGATCCTTAGCTGGATGTAGATTTGCTAAGATAGACCAAAGGAAACATTTCTGGTCGTTATTTTCAATATTCAAGCAAGCTCTTTTATTTTTTACGAAATCTGGCAGTATTTTAAACGTTCCTCCCATGTAAGATTCTATTCGTGTCATCCTATAATCAATTCCTTCATACCGACTAAATTGTAGCCCAGATCGAGGGGTATTACTTAAAGAACTAAGTCTCTTGTTATTATCATTCAAATGATTATGAGTAAGAATGCTATTTTTATTTAAAATCCAAGAAGTACTGTTGTAATACACTACTACTTCTTCATCATTCTCCTGTCGGTGGAAAATAACACGAGTTACAAACTGAACTCTATACTGATAAAGTTCATTCATCCGCCGCTGTAAATCGGCGAAAGTAAAAGCAATAAGAGTATGTTCATCTCTTCCATTGCTTTCAACTGATACGTTTACAGTGTACAAATTCTCATTTTCCCTAGAGATAGTAGGTTGTTCTTCTTCTTCAGTTCTAAATAAATGATCAGGAATTAATTTTTCTACTTGGATTTTTTTCTTATTTATGAAGAGAGTTGATAAACCAATTGGTTTCTGTCTACTGTTATCACGTCTTTCTGTTTGATCTCTTATGATATCTCTATTTTTCTGTACGGAATCTTTATGTTTGGTAATAATATTATTATAGTATTCTCCAACTCTGTTTAGTACTTCTTCTCGGTTTCCGCGAGTTGATAGGTTCTTGTTTTTCAGAAATTTCTTTAATTCGCTTGTCCCTTTTTCTTTGTTATCATTGTATTCTTGTTTTAGTTTTGTAATGGTGATATTATTTTCTTTTATCTCATCTTCCAGAATGGTTCGTAATCTCGGTTCTGGTTTGTAGTCGGATGGTCTGTTCTTATTATGAGTTCTTTCGTTTCTGCGTTCAATTTTAATTTTATCTTCAGCTATCAAAATATACTTATTAAGATGGTTTATTATATTATTTGTTATTTCATGTTTCTTAGCTCCATTTGTTTTGATTTTATTAATTTTCGCATAAGTCCGCAGTTCATTATATGTGTATAGCGATAATCTTTGTATAACCGCTTTGTTGTTTGATATAACCTTTTTACAAAGCTGAATAACCTCTGTAGTATTCATCATTTAATAGGGGAACATTTTTATTAATAAATTTCTCCCGTCTGAGTTTTGTCAGCCGTAAAGAAAAGCACTGGTTTCAGTATGCGTTTCACAGAGCAAGCGCTGTCTATATTCTCTCCAATCAGTCAAGAAAGATTCCGTACAGTTTAGCAGGTGGCGGATGTGTTCCGAATCGCGAACCTTTCATTCAATCAAATAATTTCTGAAACAATTTTATTACATAATAAATGGAAGAATTAGAAAAGAAAATGTATGTTTACCGTCGCAGTTACAAGTACTACAATCGTATAAGTAATAGCTTACTTGTATCCAAATTCCTCTTTTCGGCAGCAGGAATGTCTGCGTTTCTAGTGCTACCGTTAGCTTCTTTAAGTTTGGGTGCTGTTATCATCGAAATAATTGAAAAGCAGTTAAGCATTGCTGATAGAAAAGCAGAATTTAGGACTATTTATGATTTTTATACTGAGTTGTTGTCAATGCTAAAATGCGGACAATTAACAATTGAGGAGGTAATTCAGAGAGAAACAGAGATGCGTAAAACCTTTCGATTTTTTCCTCGCGAAAAATACATGAAACAAGTCCGTCTGAATGGCTATAAATATTGTAATAAATCTATAAAAAGTCAAGAGAAATTACCAAACATATAGTCTATTGCTATACTGAATATTGTTTCCTAACTGTCAAACAGATCTTTATTTCATACGCGCATTAATGAGCTGCGTCATTCAAAGGTCTCGCCGTCAATTTGGGATGTAATTACAGTCTCCGGCGTGACTAACACAATCTCATCTTAACTCGGAAACTTTTGCGAATTGAACAAGGACCCTTGGTGTAATGGCTCAACGCTCGGCCGAACGTTGACTCATCACCATTCAGACCTTCGAATCCCACTGACCGCAGTTTCTGTTTGTCGATAGTGGGATGGTAATAAAAACTTGCGGGTTCCCCGTTCAGGGCCCCCCAGACTAAGGCCACATCACCACAAACACTACACCAATCGGGGTGTACCAACATCACACCTCTTAATTTTCAAAGTCTGGGGGTGTGGGGTTTTGCAAAAATATTTTATAAAGTTCAAAATCGGTAATCATCATATCATCATGCAAACTCAGTACTGCGTTTGTATCTATCGCATTTATATGATAAACGTGGTTGGTTTCTATTACCAGATGTTTCAAAGCGATTGGGATTTTTATTTAATAAAATCATCCCCTAATAAATGGAGTCCACAAAGGAAGTCTTGAATACAATCAGAATGAATAAATACAATGAGACAATCAGGAAAGAAGAACTAGTTCTAGGATTGAAATATACTATTGTTAAAATGAGAATTGCTAAGACAAAATATGGTGATAAGTTGGTTGTAGTCATTAATCATAATGACAAACCCTGTGATTTGTTTATAACTCAGAAATATAATGCCATTGCTAACGAATTACTTTTAAAGAAAAATCTAGTTTTGCAGCCTATTGTACGCGAAAACAAGAACAAAGAAACATATGTGGATTTAGAACTGTTTACTCAGTAATATTTGAATAAAAAATGAAAAATGTAAAAAAAAAAAAAAAAAAGAAGTAGTGTATATTGTAGTATTTTATATGTAGTAAAGGGTAATATTCTCATTTCTTGTATCCTTTATTTTGGAAGTAAGAAAATAAAAATGTTCTTAAAAAGGGGGATAATTTGGTAAAAAGGATGTTAAAATTTAAGAAATTGATGTTAAAATGGGGTTTTGAAATTGGGGGGAGGGTGGAGTGGGAGCGGCGATCTTATACTACTAACATATTATGGATTTTTGGAGTGGGCCGTTTTCTGGGTGAAAGCTTCTGCGCTTTCCCAGACGGATGGTAGATTGTAAATATTCACAGAATTCAGAGTTGTAAATAATCACAAATTTGTACATATACACTTTGAACACGCACATTATTTTTATCTTTCGTTATTTTACTTTTATCTGCATTTCGTTCAGTCCGCATCGGTCTTCTGGTTTTTAGTTACATGTCGTCTTATTGTTTGTTGGTTCTGCATCGTTTTCCTCTTGTTATTATGGTGGATTTTATGATTTAGTTTTGTTTTTTTCGCTGAGGACGGTTTGCCGGAAGTGCAACCGAAATATCCGAAATTGTATTTATCCCTCGCACATCATCTTGGAGGGGTAACTAGCTGATCAAGAAAAACCCCCGAAAATCTCGTTTTTCTATTTTATTTTAGACATGTTATTATAATCATTGTAAATTTGTTATGTACCTTCCTCGTTCCTGCCGCAACCACAAATTAGTTCGGAAAATCGGCGTCCAAGATGTGATCGTTTACGCGAGAAAACGTCAGCGTCAGTACTGTGTACATATCGTCATCCTGGTCATCGAGTACATCATGTTTTTCATGAATTTTTCAGGCCCAGCTAGAAATTATGTCTAAATTTTGTGTGTTTACACTGTTGTTTATCTTGTGTTGTTTTTCGTTATTCTCTTTACTCCGCTACCACCTTGTGTATTTGGCGGGTTACAAATAAAATAAATATGTAATATATATATCCCCCAAAAATTCCAAAGTATGTAATGCGAAATTTACCAAGTAGCCTATTTAGGTAGTGTGCAAGTTCATTTGGTATAGTAAGGTAAGAGAGGAAAGGACAGCTACGCAGGAGTAAAAGAAACAAAACAAGACGAGTTCTTAGTGAATCGCTCCTTCCGAAGAAGCAAAGACTCCCTTGTATGGCAGCGTATCAAGAACATGTTTTCGCCATTTCCTCTAGAAGTGTTACTAATGTTGGTGCATAGTCCTAACCTTAAGCTTTGTTTCAGGAAGCCAAGGCCAAATCGACCGAGCCACTTGAAGAGTCGGTCGTTGAAAAGGTCCCGCAACAAGAATTCGACGAAGACTCAGAGTCCGAGCACTCGACCTCGGGTGCTTTGGAGCCCCGAGAAAATGAAGTCGCTGTTTTCTCCCAGCGTGTGGGACTCGAAGCAGCCCTAGGACCCGACAAGAAGACCCAGGACCAAGAAGTCCTGACCATCACCAAGCCTTGCAACAAGGTACTCGTCGTTTATCTTTTAGCAGTCGTTTGGAGAGAGGAAGGTGGATAGTGAAGATGTTCGAATCGCTGCATGATCAAGATGAGAACGTCTTTGGATGTTTGAAACTCGCTCCGCCCTTGGAGCTGGTGATGGCTAAGCGAAATTAGCTAAACCCAAAGAAGAAGATCATGGGTTGACAAGAAGAGTGATGCGGTCTGAAGTACCTCTTGTTTGCTGTCCACATGTCGGCTTGACTAAGATACCATAGATAAATCCTCGATATCCGTGGGGCCATGTCTGACCAATTACATTCGTTAAGCTGAGTGGTTTCATTGGGGTATAGCTTAAACGAGGAGGGGAGAAAGTGAGTTTACCTTCGTCCTTAACCAGACGATGGTCCGTCCCGCTCGGCACTACGGGCTACCGGAAATACGAGCTTCCACAGGGCTTTCAGTGTTCGGAGGTTTGTTCGACGATCTTCAACCATCTGCGGTCGTTACGATGGGCTGCAACTTCGGAAGCCAGCTATTTGTGACAGCCCCGTCGCTGGTTTTCTTCTGGACTCGGAGCTTTCTTCGTTAGATTGGATTGTGGATCAAATAGACCAAGAGCGCTGGTTCTATTGATTAGCATACGCCGGTCGTAACTTGGAATAAGCAGAGTTGCTTTTTTGCTGCTCAGCTTTAAGTCGGATGCTCAGAGAGAGGCCTTAGAGTAAAGTGTAGGACTTGGAAGAACCTAACCCAAAGTATCAGACCCATTCCGATTGCGCTGGGTCTATTTGCGGTTAAAAAAGCCGGTTGCGAGCTATAATATACAGCAAAGAAAGACTATCGTGTGTGGCTATACGATGGCGCTATCTCTAGGATCCCTATGATTGGGTGTAGTCACAGGTTCTGGAATTTCTCAGATTAGTATTGAAAAGGGCCGGCGTACGGATCGCGTTTTTCTATTGCAAAACTGACAAATCAAGCTGTAGGACTTGTAATGCAAAGATACTGCCGGAGTGATGGCATGGAATGACGAGAATCGTTTCCCTGCTCACAGTCCTAGTAGATTCTCAGGCGAAACAGAGCAGGATGATCAAAAAGACTCCAAAAGATTCCAGTTTGCATTTCGTTCTTGCACGTTTGTAGTATCCCGAGAGCTATGACGAACGGCCGGATACCTTAAGAAAAAGAGATACCACTCCAATTTTAGCGGTTTTTAGCTCAGTTTCGAAGCCTAAAGCTGCTAAAGCGACCTGACCAGGAGGATATTTGTAATGAAGGGACTGCTGTTCGGAGTGCAATAATAAAGCACTTTTTTATAGAGCGACCAGCGAAGCAGATTCCTAAAACTGCCTTACTATACCAGAGCAAAAAGGCTGAACATAATTTTAAGCCTTGTCACAGGAAGCTGTTTCTAAACGGAAGCAATGGTCGCTCGATCCTTGAAGCCAAGCTGAATATAATCCGGATAGCCGTATCATCTGCCGATGCGACTTACTGAAGGGACGAGTAAGGAGATGGAAGGATGTACAGACGTTGATGGTGAAGAACTACTAGAGGATCTATCCGCTAGTATGACATGACCTGCAGTTGCAACCCGAGACAAGAGGGTTGTTGATCAGCCCTCTGTTAGTTGAACATGAGATTGAACCCAACATATTTAATGTTTGCGTACACGACTACAAATCCCAAGTTTGGACGAATTTGACCGGTCGTGCAATGCCAACGTGTAGTCGAAATGGGATGAGAAAAGGCTCGGAGCGCTGAAGAGTTTATTCCGCTCATATGTCTGTACCACAGTCTGTTGTTCAAAAATGAGAACGGAGCTGAAGCCCATCGTTCAGTCCAGAACACAGAATCTTGATTTATCCTGCCTTCACTTACCTTGACACCTGGTAGCCTGGACGAGGGGAAGCGAAGGACTGAACACAAGGACAGTGCTGAACGCTCGACAGGAAGAAGCGGTTGAGGATGCAGGTCTTTTGATGAGAATCGGCATTAAAAACGGAAGTAGGATGCGGTCGGCGCACAGCGGAGAACGGTTGAAGCACGGAAATTGTGCCCTGGCTGCAACCATTTTGACCAGAGAACAGGGTGCGCATGTGTCTGCGCAACCATAAAGGACGCGAGTGCATCACACGCGAAACAGTCCGCGTTGAAGTGTCTGCGGCCAGAGATAGATTATGTCTGCCCATCCATCGGCAGTCCAGCCAGAAATCCAGGAGATCTCGACCAGGTAGAAAAGTTGACTCCCTTGTAACCAAGGACAGCTTATGGCAACTGTGATTTTATCAACACGCCAGCCAGAAATTCAGTCTAGCCCTGAGAACTTTTATGGCAGCTGTGATTTTATCAACACGCCAGCCAGAAAATCAGTCTCATTTTATGGAGGTTACGCTCAGGTAATCAGAGAGGACTCGACAAGAGCATAGAGGCCTCTTACTTTTTTACTAAAAGACCTGTCTTGGTTTGGTTGCCTAGAGATTATAGAAGGTGCGATTCTTCTGCAGTCAGCGCCGAAGCCATGGCAGTTTACCCAC
Source organism: Branchinecta lynchi (assembly GCA_023053575.1). NCBI lineage: Eukaryota > Metazoa > Arthropoda > Branchiopoda > Anostraca > Branchinectidae > Branchinecta > Branchinecta lynchi. The sequence continues at coordinate 25,556,456 of JAKZAP010000008.1, read as the reverse complement.
GCGACCTCGACAGATAATCAGAGAGATCTCGACCAGAGCGGGAGACCCTTACTCGAAAACTAAAGGATGCCACCTTTGACTTCTCTGACCGTTTTGGAGGCTGTGAGTCATCTGCGCTTCAGCCAGTGATCCAGTCTAGCCCAGAGATCATTTCAGTCTGCCTACGTCACCCTGGCAGGAATCAAAAGAAGTCTGGACCAGATATTCTGTGACCCATCACTCCAGCCAGAAATCCACATGGTATGCGTGATTCGACTGATAGTTCTGGGCCGGAAATGTGAAAATTTGCACTCCTTCCTTCCGCAGCAGATGGAGATTCTCCCATCTCTGATCCAGCTGCATCCCAGCCACAAATTCAGATATCAAACGACAGTGCGCTACCTTTACTGATTATTAGAGCTGTCTCAACCAGCCTTGACAAGCCGTTTTTAAGCCGAAAAGACGTTGCCTATTTGACTGAGGAGGGATTCTCCGTCTAAAGCTCAAGCTGGGAATCAGTCTGGGCTGGATCACATTACAATGTGTATTTTCGGCATCGAATAAGCTGCCTACTTTGAATCTGGATAAAGATGCCACGCTTTGCTCCGCCATCGAGTAAAACTCAGGTCCGTCCACGCTTTAGTCCGAAAGTCAACATTTCGCCTAACTTCGGTTTGTCAGACAGCCTGGACGTACACCTGCGACGACATCGGCCTTAGAAGATCAAGCCAAACGTTAGACATCACCTGTTTCCGGTCATGCCGTCTTCGCTGCACCGATTCTGTCGAGCTGCTTTCATTTTATGGAGCGAATCCTCCCTTGCACTTACCTTGTTGTCGCTTCAGAGGTAAAGTATACCTTACATTAAGAGTTACCCCTTAAAACTTACATTTTACTTGTAATCCATTGTTGGATGGGATATGTTATCCTTATTTCTGTTAGCTAAGCGCACTGTTCATAGGCTTTTGCGTTCACCTTTGATTGTTGTAGAACCTAGACTGTAACAAAAATCTTGCAGTATTTGCTAATGGGATTAATCTTGTCTCTACTAAGATAAGATTATCTCTAATTCGGACTAATCTTATCCCAGTTGAGATAAAATTGATCCCATTTGCAAATACTGCAGTTAACTTTAATCTTTATTCGGAGAAACTTTTTAATAGTGTAGACATGAAGCTTTTCGAAATTTTACATGATCGGTTTCCGCCATAGAACTTGTGGAATTTGAAGATGGTTACCGTGTAACAAATAGTATTGAGCTGTGATGGTGGAGCTACCCAGCGTTCTAAGCTCTTGGCAAAAACAAATTGCTCAACCGTAATAAATGAATTATAAAATTACCTGTAATTTTTTCAGAGTTTCAGGTTTACTTCCATCGAATTCAGGTGAACGCGTACGTGTATGGCACTGTTGCATGTCTTATGTGCCTTTTCGGGGTATCTTGTGGTTTAATTTGCTAATTGTTTTTTGCTTTGTCTCGTGGGAACGTAAGGAGAAATACTCCTTGGTTTGTTGGGGTAGTTTTGCGCTAGTGATGTGGGTCACAGTGCGGAGTAGGCTGTACAGACGGAGACAACCCGCTCTCCTTCCAACTGTTGAGACGTGAGGTTTAGGAGCTTCACACGGTTTCGGAGGCTTTGTCGGTTGCTAATTCGTTGTCTGGCCTCATTTGAGAATTTTGTTCAAAAAATTTGGCATAGCGAGTGTCAGTCATAGAAAGTGTTTGATGTGGAAAAATGTTTACTAAAGGCCTCTTTTTTTATTCCAGGAAGATACTTCTAGTTGGAGGGTGAGCAATCCGTTTTTTTTTTCTTTCTGTACGAAGTTGTACGTTATTTTACATTTCTTTGCGCCGGTTTCTGTGGTCAGTGGTATGACTTATACTAGGGGACGTTTTCGCGTGGATGGCTCTGGTCCCGTCAAGCTCCCGTCGAGCTGCACGGACTTTTCGCGTGGATGCCGTCAATTTTTTTTTGCCATTTTCGCCTGTACGGATGAACAAATGAACGGGCCATCCAGCTCGATGGACGCCTCCCGTTCAACACCGCTCCGAGGGCAGCGTCAAGTGAACCGGGATATTGTGTTGACCACTCAAATGTTCCCGACCAGCTGAATGGGCATTTTCGCGTGAACAACGGAACCCATCTTCCTCACCGTCCAACGCCCGATCTGTTTTTTTTTATTTTCGCGTTGACGGGATAACCTGTTCAGCTCTACAGCCATCCACGCGAAAACGTCCCCCTGGAGACGCTGGAGTAGACTCGCGAAGAGGTTGCCACTCCTTTTCGGTTACATCCTTTACCCTCCTCGATTACAGTCGATAGGGTTTGCTGTTAGTATTGGATCGAGATTCAGATTTTATTTTGATTTGGATCTTAAATGACACAAAGTATAAACTCAATAAATCACAGAAAAAATGGTGATAGCAGGGGAAGTCATTCAGTGAATTCACAGAATGACAACTTCGTTCACAAACGCTTGGTAATTTGTTGCTTAAACATTCCTTCAGCCCAAGCTGACTGCGAATCATACTTGAGAGTGCCAAACGGATACGTTAGCTGAATTTTATTGAAGCTATATCTCGGCCCTTCTTAGCAAGGGTCCTCTTCAGGCTCAAAACCGCTCAAGTTAGAAAAACGAACTTGTGGGAAAATTCACAAACTAAAGATTATAGCTTAGCGCGTTAAAAAAAAATTTTGTTCAGGGATCAGCAGAGACACGGGCGAATACTCACTACCAGAAACATGGAACGGCATCGTCAGTGAAAGGAAATTCAGACCCCAGCTCTTCTCTACAACAAAACGAAAGTCAACCCAATTGTAGAAAAATCTGTACCCGGTCAAAGACCCAATCGAGCAGCAAAAACAGCAGCCGTGTCCAAAATGAAATCACAGCAACCTTTTTAACTCCAAGCAACTCTCACGAAGGAATTTACGAAGTTAAATATTTATCGCGCTAAGCTAGAATCTTTAGTTTGTTTTTCCCACAAGTTCTTTTTTCCAACTTGAGGGGCTTTGAGCTGAAGAGGACACTTGCCAAGAAGGATCGAAATATAGCTCCAATAAAAGTCAGCTGACGTATCCATTTTGCACTATCAAATATAGTTTGTTGTTCCTGTGGCGGGCATCGGTTACAAGAATTTGTCCGGCCTGCGTTATCAGCCAAGGTTCGCGCTGAAAGGTCGAATGGTTCTTCCTTTCCCCCCCTCCAGTTCCCTCAAAGCATATGATGGCCCTGCCCGTCAAGTTCCGTCCAGGTATCTCCACCCTCAGCTTGTCACAAGATTTCCAAGAAACCCCCCACTCTACCTGCCCAAAAACTTTAAAGGACCCCTCGCACTATTTACTATTCAGCTTGCAGTATTTTAAATATTTGAATACTTTAAAACTAGGCTGTGCTTTCAACAGATAACTCACGGTTTTGGCTGTTTTAAGCTTTTTCCGAAACCCGTTGACTTACAGCGAAAACATGGAAAATTTTACATTACCGGTTTTTCTGATGGAAGAACTTCTCGCAGACAACCGTCGACAGCGTGATACGCATCAGAGGTAGCAGAAGACGGCAAGTGAGACAATCAGCGTGGTTTTATTATAGGGATTAGAATGTACTGTACGAGATTGGGATCTCCGGGCTTAGAAATACATGGAGTGATTATGGTAGTAGGTTACGGTAGTATTATAGGTAAGACAGGTCCTTTAAGGGAGCTAGGATTTCATTTGTAAGCAAAACCCTTGAGGAGGGCTCTTGGGGACATAAATTGTGTCGTTTGGCCAAAAGTATTTTTGCACATTGTTGTAAAGATGCGCACCGGTCCAGTCTTGTTGAACTGGTGTGTCTGCTTAACCAAGAAACGCCGAAGTAATAACAGCGTACAGTATCCAACCTCAGACAAGATTTCAAACTTCCCGAGAAGTCTTTCCTTCAGAATAATCTGTCTGGCTTAAAAAGGAACCAACAAATATGACAAATATACTAGATGGAAGCTAATTGAATGGTTTACATATTGGATAAACAAAATGATGCTTCAATATTTCTAGTTAAACGTATTTTTCTTGTCAAACAAGATCCCTTCATTGTAACCTTACCTCGATAGACTTAAGGGCACAGAAAACTTGACTACGCAACTTTCGGCCATTAAACCGACCTGGGGAGCTTAGATAAAGATACAGGGTATTATTGTCGACAGGACCTCCCTTCTTTGTTATCTCGAACCCCCTCCTTAGTGTTCCGAAAGCTAGCTGGCAGGCCCTTGCCCCTTATGCACTGTAAAAGTTCACCTTTGGCCGTGTTTCGGCCATAGTTACGGGGTAGTAGTCAAGAGGTCGTTTGTTCGATTCCTACTCCCGGCACACAAACCTTTTGCCTTTTTTTCTACTAACTCAAAAGTCGAATTCTCGGAAACTGCCCGGAAACTGTAATGGTCGTAACGCGATTTTTTCTTACTCTCAATATCGACTCAGGGTACATTCTTGATATGTCAGCTAGCTCCCCGAGTCAAGTTTGAGTCAAGTTTTCTGTTCCTTTAAAATTGACTGAAAAATTTTGAGTTAGCAAAGTCAACAGCCAGAAAATCCCTTTTCAAAGCAGCTTCAAAACAAAGAAAAGGCACAGAATTTCAATATTTTTAGACACATGACTTTGAAAAAAGTCATATTTTGCCTCTTGACGGTCAGGACAGCATGTACATTTCATTTTAACATTTTCGCGGCAAAAATCGAGGTAGTGTAAAAAACGAGGTCAGGTACCCCTCCTGTAGTTCTGGTTACGGTTTTTGCCGCGCTTTCCTTGCTTTTAACGTGAACGATACAAGTCTAATCTCTTATTAGGACACAGAGCCAAAAGGTTCACTGAGCGAGCGGTTTGCGCGATGCAGTCGAATCAACCCACGGCCAAGAGCGGAGCTGATTGAAGAGCCTCTGGTGCTGAAAGTCACAATGAAAACTGACAGGTGAGAATAATTACAGAGATGAATGAATTAATGAATTTATTACATGCAGCCGAGTAATGACAGTAGCACAGTACATACAGACAAAAAAATCTAGAAGGCTTAACAATGTTTACAGAGGGTACACAAAAACTGCAGCGACAGCAAAAGATAAATAAACGCAAAACAAGAAATACACAGCGAAACACAAAAAGAATAATAAGCTTACTACATTAGCTGGCGCATTGGGCAGGAAGGCGGTTGAATGATGAAAACCATTTTCTCGTCGGACAAGTAGTTCGCCCGGTTTGTTAAAAAAAAAGCAAAAAAAAAGCTGTGTTTGTTGTTGATTAGACCTTCGATTTAGGGGTAAGAAGAGACGCTGAATCCATATATGATAATCCTTTTTACCCGGACATATAGTTCTCCGGAATCCGGCTGAAACCGAAAAATTTATTGCAAGTTAAATTTTACATGAGGTTGATTAGATGTTCAACATAGGGGCAAGGAGATACGCTGAATTGGTTTTTGAGCTTAATTTTTTCGCCGGACAAATAGAATCGAGAATTCCGCCGAAACCAGAAAATTGGCAGAAGTAAGGCTTTCGATCAGTTTCGTAAAAATAGATATGACTTATAGGGGTAAACACACATGCACAGTTGCTCTGCGAAAAACACAGTTGCAGAAATTGCGCTTTTCGAAGTCATCCCAAAAGAAAAACTGATATCCAGTCACAACTCGAAGTGCCGAACTTCTTTCCCACCAATTTGACAAAATCCTAGGCTCTGATGACTTTTCAGATACCACGATCAGTTGCGAAGGTCAGACCGTGGTATCTGAATGACTGGCCAGATACCTCGGTAGCTGCAAAAACGCGTTTTGACTGTGGTATCAGATACCACGGTAACAGCGAAAACGACTTTAGACCTTGGTATCAGATACCATGGTATCTGAAAAACGCAGCTAATGACAACGTCCCTGTAAAAGGGAAATCGAGACTAGTTGGGCCGTTGGTTGCGCTGTTTCATTATTTGTTTTCAAATGATTTTTACTCTTGTGGCTACGCTTCCTTTCGTCTACAAATGTGCTAGGTTTGCGTCTCCGGCAGCTGATGTAGCATTTATTGTAACATACACTCTTTAAGGACTCAACAAGGTTCTGCTGCATCGGCGCGTTCCGGAGTGATCCCTCCTATCCCAGTTCCTGCGATTCCACCAAACTGGGAAGACGCTAACGTCCGCTTGGCGTACTACACAGCGTTAGGCTTCCTACCAAAGGGGTCCTCTTTCGAAGAAATGAGGATCTACGAGCTTGAGAGGGTGGTAAGTTTTTTTTCTTGTGTAATTATAATAGCTATTTATTCCTTAATACCCATTCGCAAATTGCCAACTGCGGATTGTCTACAGAAAACATGAGTAAAATTAGGTGCAATTCAAGTACCGTAGGCACAGATGAAGATGAAAACATTTTGATGGAATCTATGTGGGTTCGAACAGATTGTGGCTTATCAATGGTAATTGGTCTTTGTCTTATAGTGTTCGGGTTTTATAATATAAGTCAGTGGCGAAACTACCCCATTGTCCTGGCGGGGCATATTCTACCGACACACTGAGCGTGTTCCACCCTACTTACCATAGTTACTACGCATGAAGTCACGAATTAGGTCTTCTTGGCGTCAAGGCTCGAATGCATTTTTCTATTTTCAGCAAAGATCGTCCCGCGGGCTAATCCGGCCAATCAGGTTACAGATATTCGTAGTTACCACGCTTACTACACTCCCGAGCGTGGTAAGAAATTAGTTACTGTTTCGAGCAGGTTAGAACGGACAGTGTAATAACTTTTCATGAGGTTGGAAACGAAAATAGTAACTTATAGTTACTATTGTTAGAATGGTGGAACACGCTCACTGTCAGAAGTTCGAAAAACCATCTGCTAGCTCTTCCGATACCATGACGACAGACGAAAAAGTCAGAAGATGATTTTCGGCAGATTTTGGGCTTTTCCCGGCAATGCTTGTTATGCACAACATTTGATGCATAACGGTTGAAAAATCACAACAGATTACATCCCGAGAGTTGTCTGTTGCAACTACGCATCCTTGTGTTAACTGTTACGAAACTTCTGACAGTTTACTCTTGAAAAAGACAACTAATCTTTGGTGCCTTAGATACACTGTAAAAAAAAAATCTTGCAGTATTTACTACTGGGATTAATCTTGTCTCTTGAAAGATAATCTTATCTCTAATTAGACTAGAGATAAGATTAATCCCAGTAGAAAATACCGCAACTTTAATACCTACTCGGCGGCATTTTGCTGTACCGTTTACTAAGACGTCCAAAATCCTTCTCTCGACACTGTAAAAACTTTCTCCGAGTAAGGATTAAAGTTAACTGCAGTGTTTGCAACTGGGATTAATCTTATCTCTACTGGGATAGAGTTAATCCGAATTAGAGATAATCTTATCTCAATAGAGACAAGATTAATCCCAGTAGCAAATCCTGCAAGATTTTTATTTTTTTTACCGTGTATACAAAGACTAACGTTCTACACTGCTCTTTTGGTGATGAAAGTAGAGAAGAAGGATCGGTTAGCCCTTGAGAGCTCAAAGGAAACATTTTTAGTTTAGGAAACATTGCCAGGCCTTACGTTAGGCCTTATGGTGGGGCCATAAACAGTTAATGGTGTTTTCTGTTTTTATGAAAAAAAAATGAACTGAACTGAACTGAACTATAGTACTACTAACTGTTCTGTTAAGTTGTTTTCAGTACTACAAAAACGTATTCTAGGGCATGAAGCCTCCCACGGCCGCAGCTAGAGGGGTTCACGATCGCCACCAGTCTTCGGAAGAAGATTACACAGCAACCAAGGCCTCCCGTCAAAGTGACACGAGACCCCGAAAGGAAAAGCGAAAGAGCGAATCTGAGAGTTTTCTGGACAAAAAGCGTAAATATTAGGTTTATTTTATTATTTTATGTGAAGGCGTTGATGAGAGAAATTTTCTTTTTGTTATTCTCCCTGCTATAATATTTGCAAATTAAAACCCTGTTTGATAAATTGATGGTCGACCACGGAGATTTTCAGGAAACCTTTTTGTTATTCAGGTACGGCTGGTACCTGACCAGCCGAATACCTACGGCTGGTATTCAGGTACGACTGGTACGGCTTATGCGCGCCTATCCCCTCACCACCGTCTTATCCGTTTCTTTCGTTAATTTTGTGTAGATTTCGTTTTCTTTTTTGTGTTTCTTTACTTATTCCTACTCCACTATTGTTTGGGTGATAAAAAATTAAATTATAAAAGGTGTTTCTGTCATTAAGACCCCACATCCACTCGGGACCCTCTGTCAAAAGAGGAAAATAGACTAATCGGCGTACATATTGTCCAAAGAATTCTTTTAAGTATTGGTCAAATCATTCATTATGATTTATTTCAGATTTTTACTTGAGGTACTTGAGATTTTTAATTTATTTGCCACCGTGGTATAACAAATTTTCCGGAATTTTAGTGCCCCGAATGTAACGGCAAAGCTGGCCTTGCTACACGAGGTGCTGTCCGGGTCTGCAGTTTCGAACCTTGAGCCTTTCCCGTAGTTGAGTTGTTTTTCTTTCTTTTTGGTTTCTTTTTATTGTTTAGTTAATTACTCCACTTTTTCTTGTTTATTGTAGTGGGTTAAAAATAAATTATTATTATTGCCAAAGGCCATCTGCTAAAGTATCCTAGCACTGGATAAATGAATGAATTGTATAGACCCTTCATGAGAACTAGTGGAGTATAATAAAGGAAACTAAAAAAAGGTAAAGGAAACTAAAAAAAGTTAAAAGAAAAGCATCAAGTAGCCTACGTGAACAAAACCAGTAACAATTAAAGACCTGATCCAAACTTTCTGTTTACCTTCTCTTACTGATCGCAAGCCGCCGGTTTATTTAGATTTGAACTTAATTGCCGGGTTGCTGCAAACAGAACGCCTTCTTTTCCAAATGACGAAATTTTCCATGTTTGATCAGCAAAGAATTGTCTTCAGGAGTACTACACTGGTCTTGGTTTTTTTAATTTATTTGAATTTGTAATACGAGCATTAGATAGAAATTATTGTGATGCTTGGCTCCCTACATGCCATAAAGGCTTTCCCGGATAATCTGCTGAGACTTATTCAGACCGAATTATTTCAAACCTAGGAAATTTGGTATTTTTTTTAATTTGCTCATTGTTTGACGGTGTTTTTTTTCTGGTTTTGAACATTCATAGTGGCAGTAGCGATGGTTATCACTGTGTGTGTGGTAGAAATACCTTTTTTGTTGTCCGCTTTAAACATAAACGGTAACTAATCGGTTAGTGCGAACTGAAAGAAAAAAAGCGACTCCGATCCTTATTCCTTGCGATCTCCCTTCCCCTCCGTGCATAATCATACAGAACTAACTTTCAACAAAATATGTAGATTATAAAACGTTTATTTGAGCAAAAAATATACACGCCCTCGTAATGTGCCAGCCACACAAAATCGGAAGAAACCAAATCAGGTACTGAGCTCACCCTCTTCTCCCTCCTTACCTACCTCGTCTTCTTCCAGTAGCAGTTCAAGTTCCTCTAAGGGTATCCTTAGCCGTACGTCCTTATCACTAATTAACTTGCAAATGCTTGTAAATTGATCGGGAAGCAGCCGCGAAATGTCCATTAGAATATCCTGAAATGGGAAAAATATCCAACTTACACATAGAAAACGGTAATAGCGACGAGTGAGGGGACCGACGGTCACCGAGTTGACGTTGGGTTTCTATACCGGGTCACGAATTGATGTGGAATATATTTCAACATTTGGACTGAAATGCACTAGTTGCGTTTTTGATCGAAGTTTAGTTCGCCGTTCGCATAGTCGGTTGCTTAATTTCCATTTTCGAACGCCGTCGAAGTTCATCGTTTGCTAAATTAGTGTTTTTACTCCGGCGATCCTTGCCCGGTCGACATTTCTTCCATGATTCAAGCAAACTTCGGACTTGCCAGCTCACGAAGTTCGATGATCAGAGTATGAAAGACAAAGAAACTGTGAGCGGCGACCAAAAACGGGATTTAAAGAGACCTTTGAATTTGAAGATAACTTCAAACTTCGATAAAAAATGCAACAATACTGTCGACTACTGCCACACTAGGAAAACCCCTGCGGACGGACCGAGGGCAAGACGTCGCGAAAAGACAAAGAGTTGCCAACTGATACCTTCTTACCCAGCGACTAGTACGCAACGTTACATCAAGTCATTCGTCCAGTATTTTATTGATTATTTTAACAGAGCAACGTTAATTGAAGAATCTCGATTCCAATCTTTATATATTATCTTAGTTAAGCAAAATTGCGTTGAAATATTTAGTGTGGTTTTATTTATGTATTGACTCGTGTATTTATCTGTTGACGTGCCTGCGCTAGCTAACGCTATTTTGGTAAAATAAAGGATACATTCATTCATACAAATGACATGGGCTGAAGGGATGGACTTGATATGTTAAATGACGAATGGGTGAGGTGATAGTCGCGTGAAACCGATGGGGATAGACCTAGTTAGTGATGGGCGTGGGTGTGGGGGATGGGAGTGGATAGAACTAAGAAAGCTCATATTGATAATAATTTTCAGTTATGACGCAAGAACGCTGAAAGAGTTAGCTCTAAAGGCGTGTGATTAACTAAACTGATGTGACTAAACGCGGAAATCATTTATGATTTTCGTATGACTGAGCAAACCAAACACACACAAAAAAACGTTGGCGAAAAATTTAGATAGACGCTGCATTCGAATTTCGCACCACACTGTAATCATATAGGAGGATTTCTTTTCCAGCCATTCCTTGGCCATCACGCCAATTCAGTCGAAGCAATCGAAAGACAAATGAGTGATCTAGCCTCCCCACCTTCCAGAGCAAAATAACACTAGGCAGTAACGTCAGGACCTATGTTTTCCTTGCTTCGCAAACGGGCCATACTCATAGCTCCGCCCACTAAGCTTGCGGCATTTTAAGCGAGACAAACCTGTGGATCTAGAAATTTCTTGTAAAGCTAAGATGCGGTCCGCACACATCGAAGAAACAGGGGAGCAGAGATGGGCGAATCCGGATTCGTCCTTTTGGCCGGATTCGAATCTTCTGCTAGTCAGGCTGGATTCGGAATCGGATTCGTACCTAGCCCTGGATTCGGATTCCGGTCGAATCCTTTCATGGTCGGATTCGCCCATCTCTGCAGGGGAGGTTTGTATCTTTTGTTTGTTGTGGTCAGAATCTGAAGTTATTGGAGCCAGCGGTGATGAACGAGCACGACAGATTGAGTTACAGTAGGGATGTTCACTATTGCTAGTGGTGCTAGTGTCGCTTATATTCGAGTGTGTGTCATTTTTTTCAAGTCTTGGCACTACTCACTAGTGTTATTTTGCTCTGGCACCTTCCAAACGTAGCCATATCCATGCCCGTCTATCTTAAATGCCTGATCTGTTGGTAGGTTACACCGATCATTGGGTGTCCAGCACGTACGCCAAACTGTTAGGCTGAATATTCACAAACCGTGAATATTTATTGGGTCGGGGTGACCCAGCGTTTGCCCACGACGGGCGAGATGCCAAAAGCTGGAGGCAGAGATGGGCGAATCCGATCATGAAAGGATTCGAATCCGAATCCAGGGCTAGGGAATCCAAATCCACCATTTCATGCTGAGGATTCGAATCCGACTACAAAAATCAAATCATATCCATGGGTTATAGTTTAAAAATGAGAGGTGACAAAAAAAGCACTGATATCTAAGGTACAGGAGTGCTGCGTGAAGCCGCCACCCTAAACTCCTATTTTTGGGAAATGACTTAGGGAAAAAGAGTAAAGGTTGAGATAAAATTCAGTGGAGTATCCTGAGAGGAAGCTTAGAACCTTCACTTTCTGCTGGTACCATAGTTTACTTGTAATTGTTCAAGGCTAAGCTGGAAAACACGAAAGAATATAGGCACCCAAGTGATCATGAAGTCGCCCACTTTGCTAAAAATAGTATTTTGCTACATGGTGAAGTTAGAGGCCAGCTGTTTGGTCAGAGAGGTTCCTTGACCTTTTGCAAATAACAAAATTTGCTGTTTTCTTGGAATTTGCTTGATTTTTCTGGGGGTGGCAGCTTCATGATCCAAGGTGGCAGGATCATGTACCATGGCCAATTGGGGGGTGGGCGGTGCCATAGTATGGGCAGCTTCATGCAACACTCCTGTAATCAGATAACGTGATAGATTACTGAGGATGGTTGGTGGTGAAGATACAAAATTTGATTGCTGAATCCCACAGTATAAAAATTGGGAAGTGGAAACTGGAAGGATGTAGACTATAAATTTGAGCGGATTCACAAGATTGAGGGTATGGAATCCGAATCCAGGCTGACAAGCAGAAAATTTCAATCCGGCCAATAGGGCGAATCCTGGATTCGAATCCGGATTCGGATTCGCCCATCTCTGGCTGGAGGTAAGTGAACTTCGCACGATACCTCTAGGAATCAGGTATGTGTTGTAAGTGATCCATACCTTAGACAACGGGAATTCTTTCAATGCAAGGTACGATACGCTCTTCAACTGAGGTCCAAATCCCGAGCAGTGTAGAAGAGCGAAGTACATCCTCCAAAGCAGCGGATCCTGGCGGCAGTCCCGTTCGGACATGACGGCATCGAAGAAGTTTCTCAGTTTATGCTTCAGGCCATCAGGATCTAACGGATTACTCAATCCTAAACAAATTAGAAGTCAGACGACTTGTTATGTCCGAATTTACAAGCAGATCTTTGGGAACCAGCACAAAGAGACCAAAAATGACGACACTTCGATTAGATTTAGATTTATTGTATAATTCAGGTACAAAATTTCGTAGTTGTCCAACCAAATTGTTTGACCTTTGTCAGGTAATATATGCAACAATTGTTAAAATCAAATTCGTAATCAAAATAAAAGGTAAACCATTGAAGTCAACAACCGAAATAAAATTCATAACAAAATAACTAAGACAAAATAATATTATTGTAAAAATCCACAAATTTCGGAATCAAGCTATTACAATATCTTTCCCGGTTACATGCGATCGGCATGAGCTTCGGTGGCTACTTGCCTTGGTGGCCTTGGGCACACCTCCCCCTGCGAAGTAAGTTGTGAATGGCTTATAGGATTCATTAGTTGCCTTTTTGATCCGAATTCTTCTCGCAATTCTCCTATTTCGCGTTTTTGGTCCATTCAGATGAAGCGAATTCTCCTTTTCTTGTGTTTTTGTCAGAATCGAGAACGGGAAAACCCTGACGATTGTGCAGAATCGAGAAGTTCCTCCGATAGTGAATTCTCGTCTCTCCGTTCTCCTCCCGGATTTGTCAACAGAGTGCGAGTGTCAATATGCATAAACAGGTATACTGGGTTGCAGGGGAGTTTCCAAATTAGTGTTTTTGTCAAAAGCGAGAGGAGCAAAAACGGTAATTTGTACGAGAATTCAGAAGCGAGAACGGAGGACTGAGAATTCAGATAAAAAACGCAACTATTGTAAAGTTCTCACTGCAGGTGGGGGCTGAACCGGACGCGGGCTGAACCGGACAGTTTCAAGTGTGAGCAGACCCAAAGTCGTGGAATAATTGTCTGGGATTGGCAAGAGTGTTGGCAAACCGATTCCCAACCAGGCGAGTATTTTGTCAGAAGAACTTGGATTTCACTTTTGGTTAGAGAAGAAGTTGTATTTTGCGAGTGCGTGATAGTTTAGTCCAATGTAGGTTAAATTCTACATCTTACTAGCCTATTGTGGGGTTCCTACTACTGTACGTTTTTTCTTGGCGTTCATTTTTCTAGAATGGTCTCTGTGGTGTTGAATCGTTGAATCTCTGTGGTGTTGAATCTGGGGGGTTGAATAGGACATTATTTTAGAGGTCCGGTTCAACCCCCTCTGTCTGGATCAAAGTGTTTACCAGTTTTTGGGAGTTTTAAAAGCAGGATAAAGGTGCTGTAGCCAAGCTTCCAATATCAGCTGCTTCTGGACAAGCGCTTTCTTTTGAGTTGGACTTTCCAAAGATTTGGTTCAGTGAGTTTCCATAGTACAACTCTTTTCCAATAAATGAAAACTTTATTAGCTTTATGGTACTACTTATTCGGTCATATTCAGAGCTCATCTTGACACGTCCGGTTCGAAACACCATCCATACGAACCAACTCCACCGGTGAGCCTGAACCGGACGGTCTTCGAAAAAAAAGAAAAATCGCGGCGCCAAAACAAGTTGAAATTAAATTCTCAAAAAATTACAGGACACACCTAGTCTACCTCCAGTATTCAAAAAATTTCTGAATTCAACAGAGATGGAATTATTAGCAGCTAACGAAAAACGTAGCCTATGGTTCAACACCGGCCTCCCCTACACACATTTTCTGCTTGACCAGAAACCGCTTATCGGCCACGACCAGATTTAGTTTCAGAAAATGTTACTGACAAATACAAGAGAACGCATTAGTGTCAGGAAGTGCAGCTTTTTCCCTTTGTTTGAATACAACCATGCTGGACTAAGAATATTTCCCATTTTTACAAGTGCCCTGAATATCGGAGGGGCCGGACTTTTGAGATAGGGACGCCACTAATGCCGCAAAAATCCACTGGGAAGCATTGGTTCTTTATTCTCTCATTTCGAATTTAGTATACCATCAACCTTCTTAAAATAAAGAACCGTGTCTTCACGTACTCATCTGAGGCCTTAAAGTTTAACTGAAAAGCCAACTTATGTTTGTGTCATTTAATTGAATACACTGGTTTGGTGTATTCAATGGTTGGTGAAGAGTGCTTAGTACCTAAACAAAACAAAAAAAAACAAAAATCTTTTCCCGTAAGGCATGCAACACAGATACAAGTGCATAGAGGTACCACAAATCACACTGAAATTCCACTATTTGAAAATAAATTATTCGTGAATAGCGGAACAACGAAGTAACGTATTTTCAGCGGTCTTCAAGCCAATTTAAGCGAAAAAGAGATGGGTAACTAGATTGTCCTATCCCAGACCTTTTCGGTCAAACTTTAAGAACGGTACGATATTAGAACAACAAGACCGGTTACAAGCACCGTAACAACGTTTTAGACTTGAAACTGAGATGATTTTAGAACGACCTACCTATCTCCTTCCATAGTTCGTCTTCCCCTTCCAGGAAATGTTCATGTCTCATCGCGTACGTTAGAGATATGGCAAACGCAAGGTTTCTCTTCTTACTTGTTTCTTGAAGTATCTTAAGGGCGCCATCCAAAAGACGCTTCGACCCTTTGCAGGTTTTCTAAAATGAACAAAATTTAGTACGCGCAACCTAATAAATATTTTTATTAGTGAACTGAAATACAAAAATGCTCCTCAGCCGAGATTTGAACCCAGGACCCTCTGCTTACAAGGCACGCGCACTAACCATTTGAGCTATCGAGGGGCTTGTAAACAGTGTTCGCAAACCACTACAATAGTCTGGTAGAAGCCAGCCATAGGAACAGTGATCCCGCCCGAAGGCAAGTTCATCTAACCAGTTCCCATCCCCATGTCACGGAAATTAGTAGTAATAACAAAGTGGGTCCTGGTATGTCTACGTGGCTCCGACAATGGAATCCTAGACTTCTAGATTAAATTGGAGAAAACTGTTTCTGGTTTACTGGTCACAGTGCCATCTATGTTTTACTAATAACTAGTTAGTCACCAGCGCAGTACATACAAAATAAAGAAAATAAACATATAACAAAACATTTACAACGAAAAACGCTAAATTTGCTGAACGAAAAATACTTAAATTGCACTGGGCAGTAGGCAGGAAGTCTGGATGATGCCAAAAGGTGTGATCTCATCAATTGCAATACGTAGTGGGTTCAAAACAGAAAACTTCGACATGTGTGATGATTTCGGGTGAAAGTACAGTAGAGCTATGCTTATTTGAACGTTTGTTGAGACATGCTTATTTGTACGTTTGTTGACTTTGAACTATGCCATTTTCATGCACTTGCTGTGACTAAAGTTAACTACCAGTAGGCCAAAGTAGGTGATTAGGGGCCTCCGGAAACATCTGGATATGTACTTTAGATCTTCAACCTAGCATTTAGCCTAAAACTGCACTGTTCACATTTAAGTAACTGTTCAAATAACTATACCTCTACTGTAGGGAAGGAAATGGGAATATTCAACTTTGCAGAATATTTACGGATATAAAATATTGCGGAATATTTGCGGGAATATTCAACCATGTCTTTCTTCCTGAGAATCAGTAAAGGTCAGCAAGAAAGAGCACGGAGGAGGGTCAAAAGCTTGTGTAAATTCTGACGAAACCCCGGCGATTATATCTGGCTTTGGTTGCGTTTTTGCAGATACAATGGTATCTGATACCACGGTCTAAAGTCGTTTTCGCAGTTACCGTGGTATCTGATACCACGGTCAAAAGGCGTTTATGCAGTTATCGTTGTATCTGGCCAATCGTCGTGCCACTTCTCTGTCAGCAAAGGGTCTTTCCGTTAGTGCCAGTAAATGCCAGTTTTTATGGCACTTGCCCTTCGGTCAAGTGACATATAGCGATCGCAATTTCTGTCCGTCCGTCGGTCTGTCTGTTGACCGGTCCGGGTTTTGCTAGTTCGGGCACTTTCACGTAAGCTAGGACGATGAAACTTGGCAGGCATATCAGGGACCCCAAACTATTAAGTTGGAAATAGTGTTACTTTCCCGATCCGAATATGGCGGGGTGAGTGGAGGGAGGGGGAATCCGGAATATTGAGGAATTTATAACTTTTAAACGGGTGATCGGATCTTAACGAAACTTAATATTAGAAAAGACCTTGTGCCACAGACGACCCAATTAAAATTTGGACCGGATCCGATGACTTTGGGGGGAGCTGGAGGGGGGGGGGCGGAAATCTTTGAAAACACTTAGAGTGGAGGGGTCGGGATGAAACTTGATGGGAAGAACAAGCACAAGACCTAGATACATCGTTGACGTAATCGGACCGGATTCCGGCAGTGTGGGGGAGTTGGGGGGGATTCTGGTGATTCAGCGAGTTCAGTACTTCCCGATGTACTAGGATGATGGAACTCGGCAGGAATATCAGGGATCCGAATAGACCGACTTGAAAATAGTCGTTTGAAAAATCCAAACATAGTGGGGGAAGTGGAGGGATGGGGAATCCGGAATCTAGTGGCATTTATTATAATTCATAGTTGTTGTTTTTGTTTTTGTTGTTGTTTTTGTTTGGATTGATTTCGCGTCGTGTTGGCGTTGTCGTGCGGTGATCTTTCTACTCAGCGTTGGGTCGATTTCGTTTTATTGATTTTCTTTTATGGAAGGGTCTGAACCATTCGATATTTTTCTTCTCTCAGGTTCAAACCCTGAAATAATTGTAAGTGCAGAGTATAGTATTGTTAATGTTTATGTATTATATAAAGTAAGAATAAAAAAACCTTGAACCTTTAAACGGTCGATCAGATTTGAATGAAACTTGGCAAGTGGAAAGAGCTATTGTCTCAGATGTTCCATGCCAAGTCCGGACCGGATCCGATACTGGGGGGTGGGGGTGGAAGGGGGCACCGGAATTTTTGTGAAACGCTTAGCGTCGAGGGATCTGGATGGAATTTGGTGGGAAGAATAAGCGTAAGCATTAGACACTGTCTTGACAGGACTAGATCATATAGGGGCTGTTTGGGGGGGGGGGGGAGGGGAGTTGGAGGAGTTTTCCCGGAATTCCGGTGATCGCGAGTTAGGATACTTCCAGATGTGCTAATGAGGAAAAAACTTAGCAGGCATGTTAGTGACCCGACCAAATAGACTTAGGACCCGACACAATGCCCTAGGAAGACTTTCGTACCTGGAGCCGACAATTTTTCGGGGAGTTGAGGGAGGGGGAATCCGGAAATTACTGACTTCCGTAGGTTGCGAACACATGGTTCGATTCAAGTGAAACGTTATGGGTGGTAAGAACTGATGATCTACATATATAAAGCATGTATCCGAACCAATTTGGCCATGGTTGGGGAGTTGGGGGGGGGGGGGGTCGGGAAACTTTTTGACATGCTCAAAACCAAACGGACTGGCCTAACGGGATGCAAGTTGGACAGTACCAAATTTATGCAGCCTAGATTTGTCATTTGGCGTCCGAACCGGTTCCGATCAAGGTAGAGGATGATGAAGCGGGAACCGGAAATATGCTAATATGCTTCGATTCGAGTTAAACTTGATGGATAGGAAGAGGAGATGTTAGAGATACGAAGTTTATGTGGCGTCGTTTTCGGCCACAGTGGGGGAGATCGAGGGGGCTTCACGGGAATGCTGTGGCTCGCATAGGGATTGAACGAGTGGAGCGATTCGAATCAAGCTTGGAGAGTAGAGAGGTGTGCCTTAGATGACATATTTTAGGGTCCAGGTTGGATCCGAGCACGGTGGGGAGGAGCAGCCTACTGGAATTTCCGGCAAAATGCTCAGATTTACTTTTTCGTTTCTCACACCACCTACTCGTGACAAATGCCATATGAGATCGTAGCTCTAGTTTGTTGTAAATAGTACCGTGGAGGGAAATGATTGTCTTGATTGTGATAATGGGACTATTTTTTCAGCGTGATATAGTGACGTAGTTAGGGATCCCATATGCATCGTCGGCTAAGGCTTCTCAGTCAATAATTGTCAATCATATTCAAGAAAGAACTCACAAGGCATTTGGCCTCTTAATTCGTTTTCGTGGGCGATACTAGCAACGACATCCTCGGGTCATTGTTCACCCCTGTTGCAATACCTCATGTTCTTTTTGCTGCAACAATCGTAGAAATTTTTCGAAATTGCGACATATCTGCTATTAAAATATCATATTACAAATTTTTCAAATTTCTCTGTCGATTCCCTATTTCGTTCAGTAATTCGCGGTTGGTTTATAATTTTAAAGTTAAGACTTAAGACCCAGTTTTAATCTTGAAGAAAAAGATGACTTTTATAAAAACGCTTCGGTATAGCCCTCCGAACCCACAAACTGTACCCAGTTTTTAACAAGTGAATAATATAGTACGTAAACAATTGTAATGTAGTTGTCGAAATCGTGAGTATTTTTTATAGTGATTATATGTCATTAATAGGACCAGATGGTTTAGGTATAGTTCTGTTTTCTATAGTTATAGGTATAGGTATAGTTCTTGTACTCCTCAGTTCTGAGGGAAATAATTAAATAAATAAAATTAGCTTAGGATATCTTCCTTTCAGGCCTCTTGTTTCTGACAGTCGGTGCTCTCGGGTCGGCGTTTCTGACAGTCGGCGCTCTCTTGTAATCGCAGTTATCGCCACAAGCAGAGATGGGCGAATCCGAATCCGGAGTCGGATTCGATTCCAGGATTCGAATCTTCTGCTTGTCAGGCTTGATTCGGATTCGGACTCCAAAACCCTCAATCTTACGAATCCGCTCAAATTTCTGGTCTTCACGTCGTTTCACGATGTCGTTTCTTCACGATCTCGTTCGTGTATATTCAATAAACAGGCGTGTCGCCGCTCTCTTGTAATCACAATTATCATATTTCGCAAGCAGAATGGGCGAATCCGGATTTGGATTCGAATGCAGGTTTCGTCCTTTTTCACAATTCGGTTTATTTATCCATAATATCTTTTCAGACAAAAAATAGTGCTGGACATGTCATTACAAATAAAAAGACCAACCAAGGGATGTATTTACAATGGTAACCTATGATTTATATATACAATTCACGGTTTAAAATACAATTCATCAGAATACGAACGGGAATTACAATGAGGTGAGATGCAGTGAATCGGATTTTTACTTCGCCTTTTATACTACTTACTTATAATGAAACAAACAAGGAATAAAAAACAAATAAATACCTGGTAGTCTAAAAAGAATTTTAGAACGACCGATGACGACGGCAGGTTCCTTATAGAAGAAAGGAGGAGCTCAGAATGGAGGGCAAACGAACCAACTTGCTGCGTCTTGACGGCGATACTTCCTAACTCTAGCATTGTTGCTTGAACCTCCTCCTTATACCTGCAAATAGTTGAGCAAGGTTAGCTCAGATAGATAGAAAGTTTATCGGGGGGAGGAGGATTTGGGAGTGGAGAGGATGAGGTACTATCGTTGAACCGAAGTCAGTGCTTAGCTCTTTTCTGCGCTCCTGCAGTGTTTTGAGATTAAAGTGTTTTAAAAGGTAGCAACTGAGGGAGGGGACTGTGGCAATCCTGGGCAAAGGAATATTCACGGTTCAGTAGCTTTAAAATCGGATCCTGGAGCAGAGCAAAATAAGGCTAGGTTATATTGCTGTGCCCTAAGGCGTATTCTCGCCGTTCCCCGAGGACTCCACTTGAGGAGTCCCCGCGCTTTTGTTTCTCCCGAGGACTCACTCCCGTATTCCCGCGAGTCCCCACGAACGGGGAATGCTCCGATTACCATGACCATCATCAAAAAGGACTCCCTTTCAGCTTCGGAGGGGAATCAAATTTTGCTGGTGTTGGTGCAATGTAAAATCAATTCAAAACAATCAGAATAAACAAACCAAGAACTGCATACTAGCTTTCCGAACAAAATCCATTTTGGAAGCATTCCCCGTGTTCTCGCTGTTTCTGTACGCGGAGTCCACTTGGAGTGACTCCCTCTATTCTCGCCGTTCCCTTCGATTCCCCAAGGAGTCCTCGGGGAACGGCGAGAAAACGCCTCTAGAGAAACCTAATCCTGTATACTTTCACGGCTTCGCTGATTTTTAGTTTCACAAGTTCATTATTTTCTTGTACAATATTTTTCCTTTAGAGTAACAAATCAAAAACTTCATTTGACTAATCATGACAGATCCTTATTTCTGTTTTTAGCCTACTATAGGCTACACTGAAGTTTGTGCAGTACAAATAAATGAATGATCAAACGACTGCAAGCTGCATGGATTATCCCTAGACACGCGAGTTCAGCGCTTGAGGAAAACAAAAAAATTAATGTATTTTTAAGAGTATTATTTTTGTTCAATCTGTCAGAATTAATGAAGCGTCATTTCCTTATGCCACTTGCTTGTCTGTCGCTTTTATGCAATTTTAGTTTCACAGTTGTCAATAAAACTGTACCTTACCTTATTTTATATCTTACACATTTTAACCAAAAAATAAAGGCTTTACCTCTGCAAAAAGTGCCTTCAATTATGTAATGCAATCCTTGCTTGTGTTATGGAGACATCCCATAGCACTTTGCTCTGCAATAGTCCTCCTAGTTATTCCCTCCATCTATCGCCTACTTTTCTATATATCTCTTCGGTTTCCATCACCATCATTAATTTCCCGGCATCGTGACAATAGGTCACTTGGTCTTTATCCTAGCTTCAGTTGCTGCTCGCTAATCCGAGGTCAGGCTTTGATCCATTTCATTCTAAGTATTTTGGCTGCGTAATGAATCCGCAGCCAAAAGTAGTTCTCTTTCATCCTTGGTCGGAGTAAGACCTCCGTTACTCTGTATTATAATTTATGGTAAGGACCAGTTTACATATTTAGTTAGGGACCCATTAGTGCTATATTATATGTGTCACACTCTTGTACACGATTTACATAGATAAATTAACTATAGACGTTATGGTCCATCTCGGCTAGTAGGCCTCGGGCTTGACTGGATATGTGAATTCCAGCTTCGCTAGGATGTGTGAACCAGCTTGATTAGGGATTTCTGGATTGACTGCGGCTGAGCTATAGAATTCCCTGAGACTTTACCTTGTCTCTTTTGTCCGGTTTCCTGACTGGTCCTGGGGCTAGTGGGCACCTACGGTGTCAGAATGTCTTCAGCCCACACCCCAGGAGCCTTATCTTCATTAAACCTCGCCTCCACTCGTCCATCCTCTTAACAATGGTATCAGAAGTGGGAAGTTTATTTTTGTAAGCCCTTATTTTCTCATAATAAGGAGGACCCACGTCCAAATTTTTTGTTCGTAGTCACGACAATTAAATTTTTTTTTCCACCCACCCGCCCTACCCTTTCATTTAGCAAAATAAAAATAACTCCCTTATTTATTTTATTTCATTTTTTTTTTATGGTTCAGCTCGGTCAGTCCAGAACAAAAATGTAGGTTTAGGTTTTTCCATTTTTGATCTTTGATATTTCCGTCGGCTTTCTTCACATATGAAAATTAATTTATGTCGGGTTTATCCTTTTGTTTTTGTTTTCCCTTGTATAGTTTTTTGGATTTTTCCGGTCGCCATGTGAGTGTATTTCGCGCCACTGACCGCGAATTTTCTTTTCCCCCTTTTCCTCCCGTATTTTCAGGAATTTTCTGTCGTCAAGTGAGTGTTTTTCGCGCCACAGACTGCAAATCCTGTTAATCGTCATCGCATCAGCAAAATAATTCATTCTCCGGGGTACATCATTGCGTCATTTCGCCGTGTCTATTTTATATCAGTGCTCTCAACACTGACAATGCGTGCTTGCGGTACCATTAATAAATTAGCATTCGCGTATGATTTCATATTTCACGTACCTGGAAACGTAATTTTGCATGCTATTATTCCATGACGATTATTTTGTTTAGTTCCCCGACATAAAATTTTCTTTTCGTGAAAGCTATGGTTATTCGGAATAAGATCAACCTTTCTCGCCTTTCGTTTTCGACGTTGTCTATATGGCACTATTTTCAAGCCCTATGGAGTGATTCAGGGACGTCGTATTTTTATTTGTGGCATATTTCGGCTTATCCTTAATTTTTCATATTCCCCTATCGGCCAGTTTATTTTTTTGTTTGGTGGTGATCTGTTTGTATATTTTTCTTGCGGAGATAGATACTCTCTCAAGAATGTACATCGCACTTCATTCGTGACATTTTCGTGGAATTTTGACTGGTTTCGGTCTAAATGTGTGTAGTAATTTGCCACATAGACGTTGTGTGCGTTTCGCCAGTCGTTCCCTCTGTCATCCCTCCCCCACCACCACATTTTTTTGTCAGGTTTTCTTGCGTTTCGATCGCCATCTAGCGTATGTGTGTTTATTCGCCATCCGGATGCGGCGATTTCGCATGAAGCCTCTGGCCTATTTTCTTTTGATAATAAATTTAAGGTTAATGCCATTAATTCATGCCACATATTTTTTTTCCCTCATGAAGTAAAAACATTGGTTAGATATCAAGTTGGTTCCGCGTCTTAGTTTAGTCTGAGTTTACACGTCCAGTCGAGCTTGTTCCCATTGTCTTTGTAAACCATATATTTTTGTAAGCGTTATTTTCACATTTTTCGATATTTTTTTTTGTCAGAACTTTCTCTCATGAATTTTTGAGCGAATATTTTTGGTGTTTTTGGCAATTTGGATTGGTTTTTGTTATTGCGGACATTCATACCCTTGATTATTCTGGTCTCGTTTTTTTTTCTCGGAAATGGAAAACTTTTTTGATCCTTCTCGTTTCCCTGCCCCTCGACCCCAGACATCGCGACCCCTCGCATCTCGGTTATTTTTTGAAGATGAATGTTCGCAACAATTTGACAATCCTCCGGCAGAACCTTTGTCTCGGTGGTCTCAGTGTATGCCTGATTACCGACCACAAGTACCGCAATATCCCGCCTACCAATACCCGGCCCATCGAGCTGATTTTCACCAACCACAAGAATACCATGACCACTTTTATGCACAACAAGTCCCCACCCACCCAACCAACATGTATTTACCCCAAACATCCTTTTACGGTCCCCAACAATATCCCCAACAGTTTATTCATACCCGACCGTCTCCTCCTCAACCATCATTTGATACGATGCCCAACTGTCGTCCCTATGCCCCTGCCATAAACCCGAACCCAGCGCCACCCCAGCCGGCTCAACAAGACTTGATTGTTTTCAACGATCCACCGGCTCGGGAAGAAAACCCAGAAGTCACTCTAGCTCGGCTACGGCTTAAGCTAGAGATAGCCAAAGAAATTCCTACTTTCAACGGGGAAACAAGCGCGGCATCCTGGCTTGAGCAAGCACGACACAAATTTTCTTTTTGTGGAGTTGTTGCATGGCCAGAGCAGTTCGCAATCCTTTCTTCTCGGCTGGTTTCACCGTTGACCAGTTGGGTTGAAAGTTTGGACGCTCTACAGAAAGTTTCATGGGCAGCATTCGAAGCTTCCCTCCAGCTCCGCTGTCGGGGCAGGGAGGAGGAGTTTCGTCTGGCTGAGGAACGAGTGATTTATCAGCCGGAAAGCATGACGCCTGACCTTTATGGTCAGTTGATTCAAAAGTCTTTGGATTTGCGTTACTCTTATACTCCGGCTGACAGGACGAAGAGTGAGGTTCTTAGGGTCTACTTGACCGAATTCATCAGAGGCCTCCCCGTCCCTTACTATGATGAGGTAAAAAGAAGGAGCCTGACTAGTCTGCCACAGGCAATAGAGGTTTTGCGACAGGTTAGGGCTGACCGCTCAGCCAGGGATTACCATGAGGCGGCACTTTCCCAGTCACGATCGATTTATACCGTCAAAGCCGACACTGTAACTACTCTTCCCGGAAATGAAAGACCTGCCGCGCCTACATCTTCGAGGTCCTTTGGAGACCAGCCAATTTGTGATTTTTGCTTGCGTGTCGGTCACGAAGAAAAATGGTGCCCGGACAAAGCCCGCGGTTTTCGCCCTTTTAACCAGGGAAACGTGCAAGGTCCGCGCTACTTTGGGGCTCCGCGACGGACCGGTCCTTCTACCCCACACCAATACCGGTTCCAGAACCCGCGCCACAATGTCCCTCATTCGCCCAGCCTAATGAGAGGCCCGAACAGGTCGCAAAACCCTCGTTTAGGCTAGAGCACTCTCCTCCTGAGTCTTGTTTAGTTTGCACGGTACAGGGCAGTTCAAATCTGTCTTTTGTAAATTTGTGTTTTGGGACTTACCGTGTCAAGACTTTGTACGATACCGGTGCCGAGTGCAACCTCATGTCTGAGGATACTGCTGCAAATATTCAGAGCTGCATCATTGACCGATCGAAAACATGCATTTCAGCGTCTACATTGTGTGGTCCGCTTACAGTCACCTCCGAGGTTACTGTACAATTTTCTTTATTAGGTCGAACGTTTGTGGAGAAATTTTTGGTGATCCCTAGGCTATGTTTCGGTGCTTTGGTCGGCCGGCCGTTCATTCGGTCCGCAGGATTGATGTTAGACCCAACCACCGATATTTTCTCCCTCAAATTCCCTGGTCAGTCCCAGCCTTCGATAATGGAACCTAGAGTTTGTAGTATAGGTATCAGAGAAAAATTAGTCCCGTCGAAGTGCGCTTACCGCATAAGACCGCATTATGCAAGACCCATTAGTTGCAGTGTTTTAGGCCTACCCACGGGTACGAAAAACATATTGATTGAGGGCAATGAAGCTTTACAAGCCCGAAATATTATGGTTCTTCCACAGTTGGTCCCTATTTCCCCAGATGGTACTGTCGTATTTATCGCAGAGAACCATTCTCTGACGAAAGTACGAGTACGGAAAGGTGACCTATCCCTCCTCTCGATTGACCCCCACCCCTCCGATGCAACCGCTTCTGATCTGGTTAACGACCTAGTCGAACCATTTTCCGAGTCAATGGTAAACTCTGTAAAAATCGGATGGAGCGACATTTCGAGGGATGATTACCTGAAAAATTTTCCACTTGATCACATTCCCCCCACTTATAAGACTGAAATGGAAGACATATTGTGGGAATTCCGGACCATTTTTGCCAGGTCTGATGATGATTTGGGCGACTGTACTGTTGTCACCCATCGCATCGAGACCGGTGACCACCCCCCCCATCCGCCAACGCCCCTACCGAGTACCTATCCAACTTCAAAGTGAACTGAAAACACGAGTTGAAGCCATGCTCCGACAGGGTGTTTTAGAAGAGAGTTGCAGCCCCTGGGCTTCACCAGTATCTCTAGTTAAGAAAAAGGATGGTTCATATCGGCTTGTGAACGATTACCGGCGTTTGAACAAAATAACTAAGTTTGATAGTTATTCCCTTCCGCGTATCGATGACATCCTCGACAGAATGCATGGCTTCACGGTTTTTTCAAAAATGGATCTCGTACAAGGTTTCCTCCAAACCAGCGTCTACCCTCCACATCGCGAGAAAACTGCCATTAATACTCCCTTCGGTCTATACCAATATCGCCGCATGGGTTTCGGTCTCTCTAATGCCCCAGCCACTTGCGAGCGGATGATAGAAATTGTTCTTCGCGATATTTTGGGGTTAAATACGTTTGCCATGTTGGATGATACGGGCGTGGGCACCAAAGACCACCTTGAGCATTTTTCTGTCCTTCGAGAAGTTTTTACCCGGTTCCGTGACCACAACCTAAAGCTCAAACCCTCCAAATGTGAATTTTGCGTCCCCAAGCTTACCTTTTTAGGCCACGTGATCTCTGCGGACGGTATCCAGCCGGATCCCGACAAACTTTCTGCGGTTAAAAACCTCCGTTATCCCCAAAATATTGCGGAATTGAGGTCCAGCTTAGCACTGCTAAGCTATTTTCGCAAATTTGTTGACGGGTTTGCAAAGATTGCAAAACCTCTTTCTGATTTGACACGTAAGGGTCGGGCCTTTGAATTTTCTGAACCCCAGATCACGGCCTTTGAGACACTGCGAAGCAGTTTACTTTCAGAGCCTATCCTCTCGTATCCCGATTTTGAGGGATCCGAATTCATTCTCACATGTGACAGTTCCGGTTTTGCCATAGGCGCTTGTCTTTCTCAGGTCCAGAATGGGCAAGAGAGAGCCATAGCATATGCCAGTCGCGTTCTTTCCCCAGTTGAACAAAGATATTCCACGACCAAAAGGGAAGCTGTAGCCCTTTGGGAGTTTGTGAAGAAGTATAGACACTACTTAGTGTCTAAACCCTTTCTGGTCCGAACGGACCATCAGCCCTTGAAAGCCTTGCCTTTCATGGACTGCCCTAACGGAAAATTGGCTAGGATTTGCCTGGAGCTTCAGGAGTACACTTTTCGTGTCGATTACATGCCAGGCAAGGAAATGTTCGTGGATGCGTTATCCCGCCTGGTAGAAGCTCCAGTAGGCGAGAAAACTGACCCCCAACCCTTGGTGAATGTTGTTCAGCTATCTGAACTTCCCCAAGAGATAGGTTTAGATGGAATTCGAAGGGCACAGTCTGGTGATATATTCTGTAAAGGAATGGTTCAGCGTTTAGCAGGCACAGCAGAGCTCCCTCCCGATTACTCTATACTTGAAAGAAGTGTCGAGTCCTTTTGTGTTGAAGATGAAATTTTGTGTTTTATTTTTTCACCTTCTGCTACGTACCGTGACATGGTTCACGTCGTGCCTGTTATCCCTGACAGTCTTGTGCCCCAGGTCTTGGAACATTTTCATGCCTTTTCTGGACATTTTGGTCTTTCCAAAATGCTCCACAAAATGAGATTTTCCGTGTGGTTCCCCAACATGTACACTAGGGCCCGACATCACGTTTCAGTATGTGTCGACTGTCTGAAACGTAAGGTCCCCAATAGGACTCCCATAGCCCCGCTAGGTATAATCCCGGTTCCATCTGGCCCTATGGAGCTTGTCTCCATCGATATTGTTGGCCCCCTCCCAAGAAGCCGTAATGACAATTCCGTTATTTTGACAGTTTGCTGTCATTTCACAAAATTCATGTTCGGCATTCCCCTCCCAAACCAACAAACTCATGTTGTCGCCCGGGCTTTAATCGAAAAAGTATTTCTCCCTCATGGTTTTCCGAGCCAGATTTTAACAGATCGAGGCTCTAATTTCACATCAAAAATGTTTGAAGAAATTATGAAAGTCATGAGCATGCACCACCTCACCACTACTTCTTTCCGTCCAAATTGCAACGGTCAGGTCGAGAGAATGCACCGGACTGTGAAAGACATTCTTTCCCAGTACCTCTCCCCCAGTCGAGATGACTGGGACGAACACTTGCCGTTTGCGATATTTTGGTTGAATACCGCACATAACGTGTCTACTAAGGAGACCCCGTTTTATGCTATGTTTTTGCGTGATCCCATGCCTTCCCTTTTCGATGTGGCACCACGTCGCCTGTTTTATGACTCTATGGAGAACTACAAATCTGAGATCCTAAACAGAATGAAAATAGCACATGACCAGATTTCTGCCAATATTCATGTTTCAAAACATAAGCAGAAATCCCAGTACGATAAAGATTGCGAAAAATTCACCCCACATAGCCCTGGTGATATTGTTTTTCTCAAAGTCCCCCCTGCCCCTGGTATAGGTTCAAAACTTCGTAAAGAGCGCGCAGATGGACCATACCGTGTTATTCGCGTTATGAATGACGGCCGGAATTATGAGATCCACAAGTTCGGATCAAAGACGCAGGTCGTCCATTTTGACCGTTTGGAGGGATCTAGGTTAAGATCCCCATGGGTATTAGAACCCAAGGCTGAATCGACAAATTTGCCTGCCGTGCCGGCTAGTGAACGCCAGGTTTTACCCCCAATCGCAACGATTACGGAGCAATCTGCTCCATGTTCAGTACCGTTGGACTTGGCAGCGCTGTGTAACGCGCCTCTACTTCTGCCGCAAACACCAAGGGCCTCGAATTATTGCCACCTCGACAACCCTATCCCAGAATCTTTCTTACTACGACCAACGGCAGAAGCACCAATTTGCCCTCGTGCGCCGCCACATTTTGACAGTGAGTCAAATCTTCTCGAGACAACTGTCTTTTGCGAGGCGCCGGTGTTAAGGCCCGCCTCAATAACCCCTACCACTCGCCCTCCCCAGAACAGCACTTTCCTTTCTTATTCCCCTTACCAAATCGAGTATACCGAGCAAGCTGATACTATGAGAAGCGATTGGCCCCGGCCATTAACGCCGGAGTGTCCCTCCGAGCAGGCATCTTTTCTCTTGCAGGTGTCGTCGCCGCTGGTGGACCCTCGCCAGTCGCTGCCCCGTGCCGTTTCTTCTAATAACCTCAGTTCAGATAGTCAAATCTCAAGTCCGTCACTGTCCCTTGTGACTAACGATTTTGAGTTTATCAATGCTTCGAATACTACTTACGCAAGCTTGCCGGACCGACTCTCAGTCCCGGTACAGCACTCATTTTCAAATTCAACTCCTAGCACACCTAAAATATCAGAAAGCAAATTCAGAAATTTCAAGTTTAACCCAAACCAGTCGGACCTCTATCAGCTAACTTTTAATTCAGAGCCATCCGAATCTAGTTCAAATTCTCTATCTGAAATCTCCGACGAAATTTTCTGTCACGACTTTTCCGCACGGCACGCAGGTAGCGACAGAAGAAGCAACGGCGTTGAGGTCCCAGCGTCTCCGAGCGTCACAGCGCCACCGATGGGACAACTCACATCGCCAACGCCGCCAACGGAGCCCGTAACGCCGTCGACGCCCCCGACAGTCATCATCACGCCACCAACGCCACCAACCTTGTACGTCACGCCACCGACGCCGCCAACCTTGCACGTCACTACGCCACCTATGACACGCACCCCTTGCCATCCGTATCCGCCCTCCTCACCCGGCGCTCCAGACGCTCATTCTCCTGTCTCCCCTCCACGGGTCGAGCTTACCCTTCCCCTCCGGAAATCCAACCGCCTGCAGAGACCACCAGATCGGTACCAGTCCGCCGACTTCCGTACCGCATCACGGTCCCGCTCACACGATGTGCCACGACCTAAAGCCACCAAACCAACTTACCCGCAACAATCAACTAAGAAAGGAAGAACCTACTCTACTACGTATCCTCACTCCAGCGATACAAGCTCGTAGAGTCATCAACAACGCCATTTCCAACTTTAAACCAACAACCAACAACTATTCCACCATCAACTCAACCCCCATCACTAGTCAAATCCTCCAAATCCCCCTCCATCAATCCGTATCACCTGGACTGGACACCACGACAGCCAAGTGGAAATGTAAATATTTAGGTAGGAGTGTTAGGTCCGCGTTTTCCCGCTCGCAAGTGCGGCTATAAATATTTCCGGTTAGGTATATATATGTTCGTCCCCCCCCCCCCCTTCTTAGTTTAATTGTGTAGGCCCTCTTTAAAGTCGCTTTTGTACATATGCTGATTTCGGTTTCGCTTCGCTAGCCCTTGCGATAACTGCACTGTTCCTTTAAGCATTGCTTTTTCTGTTTCCGCGCTTTTCATGCAGTTCCTTCAACTTTTCGGTCGATCTGACTGAAGCCGTTTGTCGGCCACCGCTAGCTTTTGTTTTCCGCGCTTTGTTGCCTTATACTTCTTCATATAATGTATATATTATCAATCATCAGATTGACACCGTGTGTCCAGCAATCATGCTTAAAAATGCTCTGCGCCTGTCTTTTGCGCTTCCATTACTTGCGTGCCCTTACCTTTAGTGCTTTATTTTGCGGCTTAGAGTGCGTAGGACCTCCCCTATTTCTACTTCAAGTTTTTTTTTGCATCAAGGTCTTACCTTAGGTCGTTGCGACAGCTAACTGGAGTAATTTTTAAAATTGCGGCCTTTCTTTTTCCCTTTCCTCCCAAATTCCTCCTAGTTTTCCCTTTTCCATTTTCTATTTTTAACAAATCTCAGAGACTTCTCTTTTGGGACGAGTTGTGGTACTGGCAACATTTCCCTGATAATCCCTTTTTAAAGTTTCTTCCAGCCCTAATTTATTTTAGAACTTAAAGGCATCGACGCTTCAAATATTAATTCTGCCTTTATTTCGCATTTTATATTTGTTTTGGTTTGGTTCGTGTGGTCAGGGTAAGGTCAGTAGGACTGAAGCTCAATAAAGGACCCTGAACTAACTGAACAGAGAGTGGGCTTTGATTTTTCACACTTATTTGATTGCCCCCTCTGTCAGAAACCTGGGTTGCCGCGATGGCTTAGCTATCGATGGTATGTTAGTAGGTGGGGCTGGAATGGAAACATTGTAGACTCTTTTGTTGCCCGTACACCACTCTGCCCAAGGGGGGGAGGTGTGTTATGGAGACATCCCATAGCACTTTGCTCTGCAATAGTCCTCCTAGTTATTCCCTCCATCTATCGCCTACTTTTCTATATATCTCTTCGGTTTCCATCACCATCATTAATTTCCCGGCATCGTGACAATAGGTCACTCGGTCTTTATCCTAGCTTCAGTTGCTGCTCGCTAATCCGAGGTCAGGCTTTGATCCATTTCATTCTAAGTATTTTGGCTGTATAATGAATCCGCAGCCAAAAGTAGTTCTCTTTCATCCTTGGTCGGAGTAAGACCTCCGTTACTCTGTATTATAATTTATGGTAAGGACCAGTTTACATATTTAGTTAGGGACCCATTAGTGCTATATTATATGTGTCACACTCTTGTACACGATTTACATAGATAAATTAACTATAGACGTTATGGTCCATCTCGGCTAGTAGGCCTCGGGCTTGACTGGATATGTGAATTCCAGCTTCGCTAGGATGTGTGAACCAGCTTGATTAGGGATTTCTGGATTGACTGCGGCTGAGCTATAGAATTCCCTGAGACTTTACCTTGTCTCTTTTGTCCGGTTTCCTGACTGGTCCTGGGGCTAGTGGGGCACCTACGGTGTCAGAATGTCTTCAGCCCACACCCCAGGAGCCTTATCTTCATTAAACCTCGCCTCCACTCGTCCATCCTCTTAACACTTGTCACCCATCGGGAAATGATGGAAAATTTAATAATCAGAGAAAAGAAAAAACTCACATTTAAAAAACAAGTAATTAGGCTAATCAGGAACTAAAGTACCTGCAAGTTCTGGCGAATATCTGAAAAGAAGTCTTTTGGCATTTGCCGCTTTGTTTAGCGTTGGGTTGTGGATATAGCTCGACAACTTCGAAACTGGGTGATTCGATACCACAAACGAGTTGAAGGAGGGGGATGCAAAAGGAAGTTCGTGTATTCGAAGGACCCCTGGCACTATTAACTCTTCAACTTGTAGCATTTTAAAATATTTGAATACTTTAAAACTATGCTGTTCTTTCAAATAATAACACACGGTTTTGGCTGTTGAAAGCCTTTTCCGAGACCGGTTGACTTGTAGCGAAAACAGGGAAACAATTTACATGACCGGTTTTTCTGATGGGAAAACTTCTCGCAGACAACCATCGACAGGGTGATACACATCGAATGTAGCAAAACACGGCAAGTGAAAAAATCAGCGTGGTTTTGTTAGAGGGGTTAGAATGTACCGTACGAAATTGGGGTCTCCGGGTTTAGGAATCTACGGAGTGATTATGGAAGTACGCTGCATTAGTATTATAGGTAAGACAGGTCCTTTAAGGTAGAGACGTTTATTTTTGTCATAAGCTTCTCTATTATTTACGCGCGTTGACAGATGTTTTACCTGACTTCTAGCTGCTCGAAACCTTCCAAGAATTCCTTTCCAGCCTTGATCGCCGCTTTCAGCCCTTCACTGACGAAAAGAAGATGTAAACAGCAACGGCACCACATCACTTGATACTTCATTTCTTCAGCCCTGGCGTCCGCCTCAAAGTCCGACAAGACAGCCAAAGCCCTCTTCCTCGCCCTTAGGACGCTCGCAGCGCCCGGAATTCGTTCCGCTACAAACTTTTCTTCACATAAAAACTGTACTAGTGGGCCAATCACTTGCTCTTTGCTAACCTCTCGCCTTTCGTACTTGTTTAGTAACGTCCTAGTGTCGGCTAGAAGCGCTTCGAGCAGTGTGTTTTTGTCCTCCGTGGGGAGATCGAAAATAGTCCGGTTCTGCGAGGCAAATACCGTCGCGAAAAACCGTTGGGCGTTATCGCTTTCGCCGGCGGCGTCGCACACAAGGATATATTTCGTGAACAAGGAGACGTTCGTTCGTATTTTTTCATCGCTGAAAAAGTTCTTTAACTTCTTCTTTAAGTACTTCCAGTAGCTGGCAAAGTGCTCGGAACTATCCTTCAAATATCTCACTTTTAACCCCTCGTAATCGAGCCAAAATTTCAGTAAATTCACTTGTTCTATTTCTCTCAAACAGGGAAAACACTGAGAAATCACATTATGCACAAAGTTCACAGGGGTTGAGCACACTCCACCCTTGAGCATCTCGAGCTGAATACCCCAATCGCTGGGTAGGAGCATTTGGGGTATTTCTTGGTTTAAAGCTAGCTGAAGTCCTATGGGGGTTGAAGGAGTTGCCTCATTGTGACCGGGGCATCCAAGAAGACAGAGGAGGTCAGTGACGAGCGACACGGCGCAATTTCCACTTGTGACCTGAAATTAATATAAAAAAAAAGATGAAATTAATAATTATTACCAAAAAGTTGCGTTTTTTTCAGATACCATAATATCTGGTACCACGTTTTTGCGGTTTGCAATTAGTCGTTTTTGCAGTTACCATGGTATCTGATACCACGGTTGCTCTGCAAAATCGACAATTACCGAAATTACGCTTTTCGAAGTCATTCCAAAGGAAAGACTCATATCCAGTCACATCACTAAGTACCAAACTTCCTTCCCACCAATTTGACAAAATCCTAGGCTCTAGTGTTGGTGATGATGAAAATGAGATGAATTTTTCAGATACCACGATCAGTTACCACGGTCGGACCGTGGAATCTGAATATCAGATATCAGGATGACTAGCCAGATACCACGGTAACTGCAAAAACGCCTTTTGACCGGGTATCAGATACCACTGTAACCGCAAAAACGACTTTAGACCAATGTCTCAGATACCATGGTATCTACAAAAACGCAGCTATTGTATCTGATATTGCGGTTGCTTCGCAAAAACGATATTTGCCAAGTTCGCGCTTTTAGAAGTCCCACTACGAAAAATACTCACAACTGCCATAGGCTACTTTTTCTTTGACAAAAGTAAGGTGACTTTTTCCGATACCACGGCTCAGTTACTACGTGGTCGGATGTTAATACCGTAAGGAATATTTTTCGAATAATAAAGACTGATTGATTGAATATCAGATATCAAGCTAACTGGGCAGACTCAACAACATATTTGACGGTGCAAAAAGGATAAATCAGCTGAATTTTATTGGAGCTATATTTCGGCCTTTCTTGGCAAGGGTCCTCTTCAGGCTCAAAACTGCTAAGTTGGAAAAACGAACTTTGTTGTTGAACTTTTGTTTCCCACATGTTCGTTCTTCCAACTTGAGCGGTTTTTGAGCGGAGCCACAGTTGCGGAAACTACTATCGAACCGGAAGATATGTTGAACTTTCATATTGTTGCCGAAAGTGCGGCAAGATGGCAACCAAGACCAGAACTAATGGATTTGTTGGTTAGATCAAAATCAGGTCTTCAAAAGTATGAACGAATTGGAATAGGAAGAGAATTCCCAAGACCGGCGGGAATCCCAACCCCAAGGATGGATCATGTAGTGATTTCGATTCTTCCTAAAATCGAGAACAATTATAAATACCTGAAGAACATGGAAAGAACATCGAGAACAAGAAAATGCAGGACATTTTGGGGCCACTCTCAGCGGTCTACCAAACTCTCCTTGAGTGTACAGAGACGGGAAATATTTCCGCAGAGCAAACTGAGCTGATGATGGCAGGAATCAGCGGAGCGATCAAACTGGTGGGAAACCAGGCTTATATGGTGGAAAAGAGGAGGAAAGCAGCAGTGCTAACTGAGAAGCCCCACCTGAAATCCCTTGAGCACATGGAATCCTCTGATCCCAACAACCTTTATAGACCCACATTTGTTGAAAGAGTGATTCAGCAAAATAGTGCATCACAGGCACTACAATCAGCCATGCGCTTTCAAAACAACCCCTCGGGAGGGTTCCGAAGCTTTCGGGGGGGGGGAAGAGGATCCCTTAGAGGACCAATACGAGGCCGAGGTGTCAGACCTTATGCATTCCATCCTGCGGCAGGCCGTGGAAGGGGACGAGGTACCTTCGAATCAAGAGGTAAATCCCCATATGTTGTCAGGTTATCAGGAAAATTCCCATATTCTAAAGGCAGGGAACCTAAAATCGTCTTAACTGCATGTATCACGAACGACCCGTGGGTTTTAAAGACAGTGGCGAGGTACGAGATAGAGTTCCACACGACACCCCACCAAAACTGAATACCCAGTGGGAAATTTCGGGACAGGTAGCCCCGCACGTAGTCGATCAAGAAATTGTGAGATTGTTAGAAATAGGAGCAATCCAAAAGTTGGATCGCCTCCCAGAAGGGCCTTTTGTGAGCCCCCTAGTAGCCGTCCGGAAAGATTCAAAAGTCAGGATTTGTCTGAACTTGAAAGAACTGAACAAGTTTTTGGTCGAGTCCCATTTCAAGATGGAGGGTATGAACAGCGTCAAGGATTTAATATTGCCAGGGGATTTGTTGGGGAAAGTCGATCTGCAGGATGCGTTCCTAAGTGTCCCAGTAGCAAAGAAACACTGGAAGTTCTTAGTGTTCAGGTGGAAGAAGAAAATATTTTGTTGGAAAGTGTTGGTTATCGGGTTAGCCTCGGCACCGAGAGTGTTCACATAGATCATGCAACCGATATTGGGCTGGGTAAGAGTCCAGGGGCTCAGAAATGTAGTATTCCTAGACGATATATTGACATTGAACCAAACAGTAGACGAGGCAA
The DNA here is from genome assembly GCA_023053575.1 of Branchinecta lynchi. NCBI lineage: Eukaryota > Metazoa > Arthropoda > Branchiopoda > Anostraca > Branchinectidae > Branchinecta > Branchinecta lynchi. Next base: position 25,521,114 of record JAKZAP010000008.1, on the reverse strand, counting down.
TGAGCCAAATCAGGTTGCTGGTGGGAAAATTGCAGGAACTGGGATTTATGAAAAACTATTCTGACTCCGTGCCGGAGGATAACATTTTTGGGGCTTGTCGTAGATTCCGAAATGATGAGGTTGGAATTACCATCCGAGAAGGTAATAGCGGTGAAAATAGCATCAGACGCACTACTACGGAAACAAACAGTCTCGGTTCGGGAACTAGAAAGCTTTATCGGCATGCTAACATTCGCCCAGTCAGCTGTGATGGGCGCACCACTTCATTACAGGGAATTACAAAGATTTAGGAATTTGCAGCTAAAAAAGTCCCCGAATTACAACCAAAAATTGATTCTGTCCGCGGAAGCGAGAGAAAAGATAGACTGGTGGAAACGTCACATGGAAATGCACAATGGGAAATGTCTGTTCAATCCGCCACAAAAACACTCTTTGGTAACCGACGCATGTATGACGGGCTGGGGAGCTCATATGGGAACAAATGTTGCACACGGAAAATGGTCGGAAAGGGAAAAACAAAAGATGATAAATTGGTTGGAGTTGAGAGCGGTATGGAACGGACTAGTAACGCTGGGGAACAACCTATCCCATACCCAAGTACAGGTATTTACGGACAACCGGACCGTTGTTGCCTACATCAACAAGATGGGGGGGCACAATCCCTCTCCCTGTTAGCGCTACAAATTCGGGAATGGGCTCTAACAAAGAATGTGACGCTTTCAGCAGTACACATAGCCGGGGTCATGAACGAGAGGGCCGATTACCTGTCACGGATAGAAGAAGATCCTTTTGATTGGATGTTGGAAAAACAAGTGTTCGGGAAAATGGCTCTCCGCTTTGGAATTCCCAGCGTAGACCTATTCGCGACAAAGCACAACCGTCAGGTTCAAAAATTCGTATCGTGGCATCCGGACAAGGAAGCACTGGCAACGGATGCGTTTTCCCTGGATTGGAAACAGCTCAATGCTTACGCGTTTCCCCCGTTTTGTCTAATAGGACGGGTATTGAAGAAAGTGGTCATGGACCAGGTGGAATCCTTGATCCTGATAGCACCAGTTTGGGAATTCCAACAGTGGTACCCGGTATTGTTGGAACTTCTGAAGAGCAAACCAATTGTCTTAGGGAATACAATGAACATTTTGAGAAGCCAGAAATTAGGAGACAAGATGGTACCCTGCCGGTTAGCGGCATGGAATGTTACAGGAAACTCTTGCAAGAGCAAAACTTTTCAGAACCAGTGCAAAATTTGGCAGGAAAGTCCTGGAGGGAAGGAACTAGGAAGGCATATGACGGAGCTTATAGAAAATGGGCTAATTGTTGTTCGAAACGGAATAAAATCCCGTTTTGTACGATATAAATGACGTTTGTGATTTCATCGCGGATCGTTTTGAAAAAGGGGAGTCTTACAGTGCGATTAATACTATCAGATCAGCACTGTCAAGTTTATCTGGAAAATCTCTGGGTGAGCATCCGGTCGTCGCACGCATGTTAAGAGGAGCATATAACGATCGCCCCCCTAAACCTAGGTACGACCAAGTTTGGGAAGTTGATACTGTCATTCAGTATATTGAATCGTTAGGTAGTAATGATGGTCTAGATTTGTTGCAAATCTCCCGGAAGTTGGTGATGTTGCTTGCTTTGGCTACGCTTGGTAGGGTTGACGAACTAACAAACATAACACTCCGAGAGGGAGTTTTAGCATTGCCGTTGTTGAAACTAAAGAAGGCCCAAAAAGTGGGATCCCCGTTGAAAGTCATACCCATCCAAGCCCTAGAGAATGGAGGAAATTTATGCCCAGTGTCATGCTTTATGCAATACTGGAGATTCGAGGCTCGGAACAGACTCTGTTCTTAACAACTAGGAAACCTTACAGGCGCGCTACCAAGGACACACTGCGCAGATGGATGTCCGATATCATGCAATCTGCGGGTATACACTTCTCGAAGTTAAGCCACATTCTACCAGGGGGGCGGCATCCAGTCATCTTGTAAAATCCGGTATAGCAATGGATGAAATACTCAAAAAAGGAAATTGTTCGAAAGAATCGACGTTCAAGAAGTTTTACTTCCAAGGTTAAGTTTTGAACAGGCAAGGTTACGTGAGTCCCTTTGGTGAAGTTTAATTATGAGTTGGCCGAGCGCCGGAGGCGCGAAGACCAACATCAATTAAACGAATTAATAAAGGGACGAACGTAACCTTAGTATACGACCCCCCATATAATTCGTATATTTACAGGTAAATAGACGGATGGAAAATGGCAGTTGATGTGATTTTCACAAAGTGTGAATAAGAGAAGTTGATGTGATTTGTTTTATTGAAGAAAGAAATATTATCCGAAGTAGAATTTTTCTTACATAAATTGTTTCCCTTCGCGAATGGCCAGGTTTCCGGTGGCACCCCATGGGCGGCCAAGCGGCGAGGAAGGGAAGGAACAAAAATTATATCTAATGATAGATGGCGTTGAACAGTCGGAAATACAGAAGGCTGAAGCAGAAAGGCAAGGTTACGTTCGTCCCTTTATTAATTCGTTTAATTGATTTTGGCCTTCGCGCCTTCGGCGCTCGGCCAACTCATAATTACAGTGCATAAGGGCCAGCTAGCTTCGGGAACACTAAGGAGGGGGGTCGAGATAACAAAGAAGGGGGGTCCTGTCGACAATAAGTCCCTGTATCTTTATCTAAGCCCCCCAGGTCGGTTTGATGGCCGAAAGCTGCAAAGTCAAGTTTTCTGTGCCTTTAAGCTTCGTCATAAAATTCGTTATACATTTCCCTTGACACTTCTGGGAGTTCTCTTTATGGCGGCCTCACAGGGAAAAGCGGTCCTTACTTTTGTCCTATGTGTGGCAGTGGTGATGTGAGTGCGGGTGATTTATTGTGTGCAGTGCGAGAAATTAAGTGAACGGAGAAAGAAGATGCATGGTGAGCGTCAGGGTTGCCACAAGTCGCACGATGGTGTGAATTGTCACTCTATTTTGGTTTTGTCACTCTTGTCCTACGTAGGATATAAAATTCACTCTATTACAGAAAATCCCCAGATGTGTCGTTCCAGCAGTAATTCCGACCAAAAGTGACAACTTTATTTTTCATGAAAATAAAATCAAGCAGGAGGAATCATCAACCACCAAGAAATCCTTTGCAGGAGTGGCTCTGATCAAAAATTACCATTTCAAATCTTTTCATGAAAATAAAATTTCACTCCCAGTTCATTCTCAGTTTCCGACCAAAAGTCACTCTAAATTTGTTCGATGTGGCAAACTTGGTGAGTGTGTGTTCAGTGAAGTATAGATGGCGCAGATGTGAAAGACACTTTCTCAGCGAGAACAATTTGGGGCTTTACCTGAAGTTTGCAACGAGTCATAAGGTTTCCCGATTAACAGGATCGAGTTTTAGAGCGTGTCCCACCCTACTTACCGTAGTTACTACGGATGATGTCACGAATTCTGGCTTTATGCCGTCAACGCTGGAACGATTTTTCCTTTTTCCAGAAGAACATCATGCCTGGGCGAATCCGACCAATTACGTCACAGCTGCGTAGTTACCACGCTTACTACGCTCCCGAGCATGGTAAGCAAGTTACTATTAACAACTAATTCGAAAAGGTTGGAACGGTCAGCGAAGTAACTTTTTACGAAGTTGGAACAAAAATAGTAACTAATAGTTACTATTGTTAGAAGGGTGAGACACGCTCTTAATGTTTATTTTTCAATTTTTGTTCCCACGGTCTTTTTGTGCATTGAATGCATTCAATCAATCAATCAATCAATCTTTATTCTTCAAAAACTTTCCTTACGGTATTAACCAAAAACCGAATAATTGTTCTCTCGTCAAACATGATTATAAAAAATTTGTGCAAATCTTTGTGCATCTTTGCCGGAACTACGTAGGAAATCTTGCTCTGCGATCCCAACCAGGACTTTTGATTCTGGTAGGGCACACTTCATGTTGCAAGCATAGTGGTCGCTTTTTCGCACGTCTTTTCCGTTCTTTCGTACGAAATAACGGTTGTTTGAACTTTTAATTATTTAATTGAGATGTTTAAAAATCTCAGAGGGATCCAGAAAACCCTCGAAAATCTCGTTTTTTTCTTCCATTTTGAGAAATAGTGCAAATATAATAGTGTATAGTGTATTTTTCTATCTTTTTCGAATTATGTATTGCCAAGTTAAAATTGTATCTTGTGTGTTTTTCATTGTTCCACTTTTTCTTTTGTTTTATACTCCATCAGTGACATTTTATGCAAAGATGGGTAATAAACATATTCATTGATTCATTCAATAGTCAGCTAGGCTTCAAATTTTACCTAACTATCTCCTTACCTGCTGAAAAAATTATCTCAAAATTGTAGTAAGTTGTGCAAAAAAGTGGGATGTAGTACGAACTGATGCTACAACATTCTTCTATGTCAAGGCTACCGTGTTACTGCATTATACTGCATGCTACTGGATGCTACCGGATACTACTGCTTAAGATTGGCCCAGTCTGAACGAGGCACATTAAATGATAGTATTCTTTACATGTCAATAGATGCAACTTTTTCGTACAACTATCATACAACTACACAGGCTACACATTTTTCATCGGGTAACCATTGGTATCTTTTTCCCCATAAGGCTAGCGACATTTTAAGTCCCATATCCCGGAACAATATGCAAAGCGATATTTACCAAGTGGCCTATTTATTTATTTTTATTTTATTTGTTTTATTACTACTTTATTTCAGTCCATAAGACCATAATAACAACAAACAAACATACACTAAAAAACAGACACTGAACAAAAACACAAGAGGTAGGTAGTACGCAAGAAAAGAAGGCGAATGGGTTAAACTACGCTATTGTGGTTTCTCGACGCCGAAACAACGAAACGAAATGACGACGATGAAACGAAACGACGACGACGAAAAAGATACCAATGGTTACCCGATGAAAAATGTGCAGCCTGCGTAGTTGTATCATAGTCTTACGAAAAAGTTGCATGTATTGATATATGTAATCGTCAAGAACGCAAAGTTTCTCCCAATTCCAATGGATGGCGCGGACATACGAAAAAGCGGGAACACTAACCTGGAACAAATAAGGCTTAAGATCCTCTAGTGTTACGTAACGATCCTTATCATCAACTTCATCCTCTTCTTCGGTTGGTGTCCACGGAAGCCACTGAAGCCTTTCACGTTGCGTTTCAATCCCCAGCCACTTTTCTCCCATGCTACTGGTGGATTTAAGGATGTGAGCCTCGTCCGAGATCACTGGAAGCAAGAAAAGCCATCAACGGAGAGGGAAAATGCTAGTTGTTCTGCTCTAAGAAGAACATGCGCAGTTTAAAGCACAAATGAAGGTCCTCTTTTTCCGATAAATATTTACATAATATATCTGTTTATTTATTTTCTTTGTTTAATTCAGCCACAGCCATACACAGGGAAAATCACACAATAAATGTTCCATCAGCCCAAGCTGACTGCGAATCATATTTGATGGTGCAAAACGAATACGTCAGCTAAATTTTGTCACTGGAAGGGTCCTCTTCAGGCTCAAGCCGCTCAAGTTGGAAAAAGGAACTTGTTGGAAAACAAACTAAAGATTATAAGCCTAGATTTTAGTTAGAAGAGGACCCTTGCAAAGAAGGACCGAAATATAGCTCTGATAAAATTCAGCTAACGTATCCATTTTGCACTATCAAATATGAAAATCACAGAATAACGATACAACTTGCATCTGAGTGAACCGAGTTCACCTCTCTGCTCAGTGCTGTTTTTTTTTTTTTTTTTTTAAATTAAAAGAACCTGTACTTGAACTTGAACTATTGCACAAACCCACTAGCGTAAAAAAAAGAAAAATCAGCGAACCACAGGTCCAGCACTCCATTTTTCCCACAGCGGCAGTGAAAGTTTAACAAGATCTGTAAGCTCCTATGGCACTTGCAAGCAAACGCAGTAGGCAATAGTGACAACTAAGATTCTTGCTGTGTTGAGGTTGTTCTTCCCACCAATTCCATCCCGATCCCTGGACTCTAACGATATTACTGGTACTCCCCTCCAACTCCCCCACAGCTGTCGGATCCAGTTCGGACGTAAAATGGGAAATGTGAGGCATGTCTTCTTTCCGCATATCAAGTTTCATTTAGATCCGATCACCCGTTTGAAAGTTACGCATGTCTTAATATTCCGGATTCCCCCTCCCTCCACTCCCCCACGATGGTCGAATCGGGGAAGTGACTATTTCCAAGTAAGTGTGGTCGGGTCACTGACAGGCCTGCCAAGTTCTATCATCCTAGAACATCTGGAAGTTCCCTAACTCGCGATCACCGGACCGACTGACAGACCGACAGACAGACAGACCGACCGACTGACCGATGGAAAAGTGATAGGTATATGACACTTGGCCGGAAGGCAAGTGCCATAAAAACAGGAGTGGGAAAATTCCTTTTTGTTTTATTACCAAAATGCATCTCCACCAAAAGACGAAGAGTACAGTAAGCATGTATACGAATAAGAGCGGTTTCGTTAAAACTGTCACATTAGTCAAATAATTCACATGGCCTACTACACTACGATGCTCAACTGGTCTAAACGTTAGAAATTTCAAAATTTGAGGACGAAAACGGAGGGGAATCAATCTACATCATTCTGGGCAAAAGGTTATATACTGTGGACACTTTGCAGATTAAATGCCTATTTGAAGAAATCAAAACTTTTTCCGAGCCGCATCAAGTTAAGTTTCGACTTAAGTGTCGGCCTTGTCCCCATCCTTCTTCCCAGAGTCTCTTTCGTTAAAGCACAACTGAAGGCCTTACTTTAATCATTTATATTATTATTATTTATTTCCAGTAATCTGATATTTCTGTTTTGTATTATCTGCCTCAAGTGGGGTTTTAGCTTTAAATCTGAATTTCTTTCGACGTGCATTGTTTCTGTTTCTAAGCTCGGTCGCTGTATAAAGAATTATTCAAACAATGTTTACAACGGATACGTCAGCTACGATTCTTCGTCAGCGATATTTCGGCCCTTCTTAGGTTTGTTTCCTTCCCCGAAGTTGAACCAGAGGCAGCCTGACGAGGACCCTTGCCAAGAAGGGCCGAAATATCGCTGACGAAGAATCGTAGCTGACGTATCCGTTGTAAACATTGTTTGAATAAATGTTTCAAAGTCAGCTTGGGCTCAAAGAATATTTATGCATAAAGAACTTTCCCAATAAAGATAGCCACCACAATAACTCATCTTATAAGTTTTTCAGCAAAGCTTTAATCTGGGTTCTATAACGATGATAGTGATAACATTTTTTCGCACGTCAAAACAGCGCATGGCACGACAATGTTTCGAAAAAGCAAAACTGCATATAAACAAAGATAAAGTAGACGAAAAAAAATAAAACAAAAATTACAGACTCTTCTTGTTGCAAGCAGTGAAAAAATTGGCCTCACATAATTTTAAGCCTTACATAGTCATCAAAATAATTAACGCAATAATTAACCCTAAAAAAAAGAAAACTGAATTAGTCCTCGAAAAAAAGCGCTTAAAGTTTGTGCAAGTCAAATGCTTACTCAATTCATTGTATTAGCTTGAGTATATATCAATCAATCAATCAAGTTTTATATCCAAACAACTTAAAGCTAGAAGAGGAATAAAATATTTACGAAATATATTTCAGCGTGTGTAGGCTATATATTTTTTCTTTGTTTTTTTTTGTTTTTTTTTCTTTATTTACTCATGTAGGAGACAATCATCCCCGCTTTTTCCTTCTGAAAGCGGGAAAAAAATGTGTATATTTACACGTATATGTATGTATAATTACTGATAGATACAGGTAGACTAATATTGAAATACCTTTGACATGCCTTCTTCCAACGACATGAGCTTGTTCAAGGACCACTGACCACGGTTGAGACCCCTCCTCTCCAAGTCTTGGGACATGACTATCCCAGAATCTGTCAAACAGCTCAAGTAAAACAGGAAATCGATTGTCCTTAATTATTGTCAGCTGAGTCCGAACTGCCAGCTCCAGTTGTGCTTGGTACAGAGCCACGGCTTTTTCAGTGTAGCCTGTGCTTTTCAAAAAGTAGTTCAAACGGTAGAATATGCCTATAAAGAAATAGCAATGCAACACAACCATTGCCTATAGAATAGCCTACCAATCAGCCTCCGTGAAACCGCGGTCCTCGCGTATCATGTAACCGACCATCTCATAGTCCGATAGAAAGCTGTTACTGTCTGTAATTAAAGTCAGCACCCACACCTGGACTTACTAATCCTAATGCTATCTGCAGTTCTTGCTTCGTATAAATCAAACCCTATTTGACTTTGCAAAACAGATACGTCAGCTGAAATTTATTAGAGCTATATTCGGTTCTTCTTGGCAAGGATGCTCTTCAGGCTCAAACCCACTCAAGTTGGAAAAATGAACTTGTGAAAAAGCAAACTAAAGATTCTAGCTTAGCGTTAAATATTTGACTTCGTGAACTCCTTTGTGTGAGCTGCTTAGAGTTAAAAAGTTTGCTATGGTTTCATTTTGGACACGGCTGCTGTTTTTGCTGCTCGATTGGGTCGTTGATCCGGTAGGGATTTTTCTGCACTTGTGTTGACTTTTGTTTTATTGTAGAGAAGAGCTTGTGAGTAATCGCTTATGTCGCTATTGATCCCTGAACAGTTTTTCTTAATTTCAACGGCTTCTCGTATAGTTTGGTGAAGTCCGATGCACGTTACAAGAAATTGAAGTTTTCCAAAATGGGATGGGTTTTCAAAACGTGTTCTGCCGGTGCCGATTTGAAGTTAATGTAATGTAAAAATATTATTCAGTCACCTTGGGCTGAAGGAATATTTATAAATCAAACCTCTGTTGCAGGAAACCGTCAAGACAAGGCAAGATTTCAGGCATCATCCAACAAAACAAACACTTTTAAGCGAGAAAGAAAATAAGAATGAAAGACGGCAAACGGTTTAAAAGTTGATACTGATTACTCGTATTCACTGAAAATTCGTTGCAGTCACGGAAGGTATTAAGAATCCTAGAGCCGCGCATCATCAAAAACACAACCAACACTCGTACACGGACCCACTCAAACAAAGCTAAATTATCTAATGATCCAGTAGATGCAACTGAAAGACAGGTAAATTCGTTTCTGACGTACTTTATTTGTTCGTTCAATAGTTCTTAGTTGTGTTTATTTGGTATTATTTGCAACTGACCATTTTCTATTAAACGATATATATATATATATATATACAAATTATATATATATATATACATATATACAAAATCAGATATTTAAGGAAGAATCTTTAATTGTTTTCTCACAAGTTCATTTTCCACCTTGAGCGACTTGGGCCTGAAGAGGACCCTTGCCAAGAAGGGCCGAAATATAGCTCTAATAAAATGTAGCTGACTTATCCTTTTGCACCGTCAAATATGATTCGCATTCATCTTGGGCTGAAGGAATGTCTATATATATATTGAAAAGATGCCATGCAGTTTACAGTTTGGTGGAGGGAAAATTTAAAGTAGGCTAGGCGATCGCAAAATTGCGATTAGAGTTTGTTTTATGCAGAATAAGTTTTGAAGCAGTTTTACTCTCACCCCGGGTAAGGCCTGCTCTGACCTGAAGCAAAAGTGATTGATGTCATGTCCGTCAATTTAAGCTGGGATAATTAAACTTAAGCAGACTTAGCCGAGGCCTAAAAGCACTCCACAGACTAAAGTTTAAATGGGTCTACTTCAAACGTAATACAGATGGGCCCATATGGCACTTGTAAGACCAGTTAGCATGTTTGTCAGATACGGTTTGCAGTTGTCAAGGCTGGATCTCTCTCCCGATAGGGCCTTTCATGAGAAATCGGGCTTGATCTATTAAATCTGCATTATCCTAAGATAAGAGGCGGCTACTCCAACTCTGTCTTAACTTCGGGAAGGCTAAGAAGATTAACCTCGACGTCTTTTCTTGAGAGACAGCTGCTAACTCGTGGGATTTTTATATGGTTAGAAAGCCAGTGTTACATTAAAGAATATAAATCTGCATTATCCTAGGATAAGAGGCGGCTACTCCAACTCTGTCTTAACTTCGGGAAGACTAAGAAGATTAACCTCGACGTCTTTTCTTGAGAGACAGCTGCTAACTCGTGGGATTTTTATATGACTAGAAAGACAGTGTTCCATTAAATAATATAAATCTGCATTATCCTAGGATAAGAGGCGGCTACTCGAACTCTGTCTTAACTTCGGGAAGACTAAGAAGATTAACCTCGACGTCTTTTCTTGAGAGACAGCTGCTAACTCGTGGGATTTTTATATGATTAGAAAGCCAATGTTCCATTAAATAATATAAATCTGCATTATCCTAGGATAAGAGCCGGCTACTCCAACTCTGTCTTAACTTCGGGAAGACTAAGAACATTAACCTCGACGTCTTTTCTTGAGAGACAGCTGCTAACTCGTGGGATTTTTATATGATTAGAAAGCCAGTGTTCCATTAAAGAATATAAATCTGCATTATCCTAGGATAAGAGCCGGCTACTCCAACTCTGTCTTAACTTCGGGAAGACTAAGAAGATAAACCTCGACGTCTTTTCTTGAGAGACAGCTGCTAACTCGTGGGTATTGTATATGATTAGAAAGCCAGTGTTCCATTAAAGAATATAAATCTGCATTATCCTAGGATAAGAGCCGGCTACTCCAACTCTGTCTTAACTTCGGGAAGACTAAGAAAATTAACCTCGACGTCTTTTCTTGAGAGACAGCTGCTAACTCGTGGGATTTTTATATGATTAGAAAGCCAGTGTTCCATTAAAGAATATAAATCTGCATTATCCTAGGATAAGAGCCGGCTACTCCAACTCTGTCTTAATTTCGGGAAGACTAAGAAGATTAACCTCGACGTCTTTTCTTGAGAGACAGCTGCTAACTCGTGGGATTTTTATATGATATAAATATAAATCTGCATTATCCTAGGATAAGAGCCCAAAATTTAGAAACATTAAACATTTCGTGTAATCTGTAGTTATGTTTGTGCTGTGTTTAGTGTAAAGTTTTCCTACGTGCATTGTCTTTCTTCTTGTTGTTTGTTTTTTTCTTTTCCTTTTTTTGTACTCCGTCACTACGGCTACACGCCCTCCATTGTTTTTGACGGGTAATAAATAGACTGATTGATTATTATTGGTCAAAAAAGAATGAAACACATGCGTTTCTCCAGGTGATACCTTTTTGGGATCCCAAAACTTAAGTGGAGGGATAAGTATGGCTTCGCAAAAGTTGTCCGTCTGTCAGTCCGTCCGAACGTCTGTCAGCACGATAACTCTCGAAGGGAATGAGATATCTTGATGAAACTTGGTGTGAGGCTTCTCGGGGTCAATGGAAAGCTCGAGTTCGTAGATGGGCCCCATAGCTACATATTTAGGGGAGGGGGAGCAAGTAGTTCGCCCGGAATCCGGAAGAAAAGGGAAATTTGGCAGGAGTAAGGCAGAAACTTGCATCGAAGTAGATATGACGCAGACTATAGGGGTAAACACACATGCTGAATCCATATTTGAACTTGGTCTTCTCAGATGATTACAATTTGCCTTAATCTGTTTCTAAATTTTATTAGTAAAGTGTTCAAGGAGTCTGGCGAAGACCAGATCTCCAATTAGGTCTACAAGACCCAATTGTCTGGATCAAACATTAAATTTGTGGGATCCCATCGAAACCTTTGGTCTCGTTATAGTTTTCGAAAGGACCCGTATTACCCGCACTGCTGCTTCACATCCCAATCGCTCCATCTCTTTTCATTTTCCTACGTTATTGTCATCCATTCCAATGGCACTACGCTCAATTTTGCATTTGACCCGTTTCTCTGTATTCGACGCAAATCAGGCTCCCGCTTGCAAGGAGCTCGTTCGTCAGAAATACCGGTTATGCAAGTTCTGTCCATGTTTCTCACAAAACCAAAGGGAAACAGCAGGGCAGGTTTTTTATCTTTAAGAAACCGAGCGGCGTTTCAAAGGAGCCAGACTACTGAAATGGAAATCGTAGGCTATCTACTGGCCTACTGCACTTGCTCTTCATGACCTAAACAGTATCTAATCCAGAACTCGGAGTTGTGTGGCCTTGTAAAGCTTTGTTTCCAGTCCCAACTTGGATCAGCGAACTAAAAGTTCAGTTGAAATACGAACGGGACTCGGCCGTTGCAAAAAAAAACTAGTAAACCCTACCTCTAAGCCCCATCTCCAAATCTTCTTTCCTTTTCCCCGCCAGGGTTGCCAGCACACTTTTCAGCTTCAAGAAACATCTTCTATAGCCTCCAAGCACATCTCCAACCTTGAACTCTGTCGAATGCTCCATAAAATCCAGGTAGGCGCCCCATAGCTCTAAGCTACTGGGCAGTCGTTTCAACGCTTCCAACCACTGAAGCCGCAATTCTTCATTGGTCCAAATTACTTCGCCGATCTGCAGCCGCTTAATTAGCAGCTCTGCGCAGCTGGGCAGCTCGCCTGCAGCTCTCTCTAGAATCGAAAGCTTCTTTTCCGCTAGATAGCTGGCACTTACTCGTTGCTTTTTCGAACCACTTTCAAAATCAAAAGTTACAGCTTGGTCTTGAAAATCGACATACTGCATCCAAAGTGTCAGATCTTTTGGGGTTCTGGACAGTTTTCTGTTGAACTCCTTAACTTTTTTTCGAACGACTGATTCCTCGCTTTCCACTGTGTTTTCAGCCTCTTTCTGCACTTTGGACGTCCCACTTATGTAGGAAACAGTGGCGGAATCATACAAGCCCAATGGGTTTTCCGGACTCTTCTCCACCACAACTGGATCTCCAATTAAGCTGGGTAGTTCTCCCATGTCCCCACGGGAAGATACTTTCTCAGGGGCGGAGGTGTGTTTGTGGAAGAAATACCGATCAGGTGGTCGGCGATTCTTCGCACTTGAGTGGTTAGGGTAATCTCCGAGAACCTGATGATATGAAATGGATCTGAACCTGGAAATTTAGAAGATAAAACTGCGTCGGCTCCCATAAATACAAATCTACATACACGGAGGTGCATTAGAGCAAATTAAGGTACCGCAAGCTAAACCCTCCGAATCTAGTTGAACCTAAAACGGACTGAAGCCTGTGTTTCTTGCTGCCAAACAAGCTTCTTTATAGTTCCTCTAACTTTAAGGGTGATACAACTGTTTTTGTCTCAGCTCTCCCCCCCCCTCTAGGGGCTCCTGTGAGGGTAGCACTAAAGCAAAAGAACATATTTAGGTCTCCAATACGTCTCAATTTTGTTGGTCTCAACTGGTGCGTCAGTACATGAAGCCGAAGGTTCAAATCCCGAACGAGGATTGAAAAAAAAAAATCAATTCACTACGCTACTACTATTTTATTTCTATTTTCTGACTTTCTTAATTTCAAGCTTTCTTCTGACAAAAGAGAATAGTGCTAGAAAGAAGTTAGCTTTGATAATAGCTATCCCTCCTCCAACAGATAAATTGGCAAAATATGCTGCAGAAGCTAGTAACCATAAATAGGTTAATAACAATTAATAATATGTATTTAACAGGGAACTCTTCATTTAGGCTTGAGTTTCAAGCTATTCTCTACTCTCTAGTTAATATCAGATGACTTCACCTCCTACGATGCACTGCACTCCCGGCCACGGGATACGATGCATGGCAATCGCGTATAGGCTACGGTCGATTTCCTTTCCGTTTTTATTCTTTTTGGGTAAGGAACTGAACAATACTTACTTTGCTGTGATATTCGCTGATGGTCGGGAAAAGGAAAAATTGTTCTTGTCTCCTTTTGCGTCGAGTCTAAAAGCCTCTTCAGGTGGTAGCCCAGTTTTATCAGAGAAAACAAGCTTATGGTTAAACTTGGCGTACACTTGTCTGAAAATTAAAGACAAGCTATTAGAGATTCTATTTTGGACTTCTTTTCGTTTGCTTGGTTTTAATCACGGCACATTCAGTTTTCAAATATGTTGCGTCCTGCAGCCGTATCGAAGAGCGGGAAGGCTGGGTAGAGTTGACAAACGCTAACAAGAAAATGGCTAATTCATGTGGCATGTAGTGGTATTTTCAAAAAACGACATTTCTGAGCCATTGACACTGTTGCCACGTCAAGTACAATTGTACTTTTTCAGTACATTTTCGTTACCTCTGTACGAAAGTACAACTTTTTCTAAAATGGCCAAATCTAGTACATTTTCGCGTTTCTGTAAAAATTAAGTACATTTTCTTGTTTTCCTACGTCTAATGTTTTTTTTTCGACTTATATACCAGCTACTTCATTGCAGTCCCTTTCTGACGTCTTTTCAGTAACCATCTTCCCCACTGCAGATTCTGCACGATCTGCAATGTGTTTCTGTGTATAATGCCTTGCGACTCAAGCACCATTCTATGGTCGGCCGGCGCAGCTATGGCCTGAGAAAAATTCAAATTTGAGGAACGTGGTTAGCGAACTGTCATCAAATTTCATCCCTCCAACCTCAGTCAAAATCTTTTTTCAAGTTGAAAATATTGCGAACAATATGATTACTGCATTGCAAAGACAGTCTATCTGGTTGGACGATGCGCGAAGCGCAACACGCACCGAATTTGTTTGGTATAAGTACGTTTTCGGGCAATCTGTACATTTTTTAGAGCGATATCTGTACATTCTGAAAACTTGGCGTGGCAAAACTGGCCATTGCCTTGAGAAGTTTTTCATCGAGAAGTTTTGTATACCTGATCCGTCTGCGGCTGTCCTGACGTCCATCAACAGAATGAAACAAAATTGTAGTCGCCCCTGGATCTCCATGATGTTTCGGTTTAGTGACTTTTAATTAGTTTGGTTATTGTTGTTGTGAATATAAGGTTTGAAGCCAAGCTGACCATTCATTACGAAAGAAATAGAAAACCGTTCTGTGGAAGGTTTTATCCAAAGTGGTCAAACGTATTATGGATTTTTGGAGTGGGCCGTTTTCTGGGTGAAAGCTTCTGCGCTTTCCCAGACGGATGGTAAATTGTAAATATAAACAGAGCTCAGAATTGTAAAAAATCACAGATTTGTACATATGCACTTTTAACACGCACATATTATCTTTCGTTATTTTATTTTTATCTGCATATCCTTCAGTCCGCACCGTTTCTTCTGGTTTTTAGTTACATCTCGTCTTATTGTCTGTTGGTTCCGCATCGTTTTCCTGTTGTGATTGTGGTGGATTTTATGATTTAGTTTTGTTTTGTTTTTTCGCTGAGGACGGTTTGCTGGAAGTGCAACCGAAATATCCGAATTTATATTTATCCCTCGCACATCATCCTAGAGGGAGAATTAGCTGATCAAGAAAAAAACCCGAAAATCACGGTTTTCTATTTCTATTGTTGTTCTGTTTCTGTTTTTTTTCTAATTTTACCATACTCCGTCTCTACCTAGAGAGGTTACAAATCAAATTAATTAATTAATTAATTGTGAAAAGCTTGTTTATAATAAGAATTATGCCTTCAGAACGGAACGACTAGTTTGAGAATAGTCCAATGACTGATACTACACCATCAGTGGCATGTCCAAAAGAGGAGTGGTAGTAAGGGGTACACTATAGTACTCATTTAGGACCTCTTTATGCCATGCCTCAGTCTATTGCATGTCTCACTCAAATTACACTTTATAGGCTGTACAGCGTTATACACATTTATATGCAGCGTTATTGAGCTCTAAACCGCTCTTTAACATTTTGAACTGAACCGGACTTTTGCTATTTTGGTCTGCTATACTGCAGAATTTGATTTCTTACGTATAAAGAACCTAATGTGCCGACGCTCGACAAAATTGTACAACTTCTATTTCTTCTGCATTTCCTATGTATTAAAAGAACAAGATGTGCCAACGAGAAGAGCGAGTCCCGACAACAGCATACAGAATTCGATTTCTTCTCTGTTTGCCCGACAAAACTTTGATGAATTTGATTTCTTGCATGTAAAAAGAACCCGATGTGACAACGAGTCGACCAACGCCCGACAAAAGCATGCAAAATTTAATTTCTTCTGGTCTGCTATTTCGTTTTTGGTCGATCTATGCTGATTTTATCCTCATAAATTTATTTATTTAATTTAACTTCATAACTTCATAAAAAAGAAACAAACAAACAAAACCGAAAACACGAACACTCTCATCACAAAATTCAGCTAAACGCTAAGCGCCACTATGTATTCTTATCAGCCAACATTTAGTGTTAGATCACAAAGCTAGCAAATTATGGTTTTATTTATTCAAACAATGTTGACAATGGATACGTCAGCTATGATTCTTCATCAGCGATACTTCGGCCCTTCTTGGCAAGGTTCCTCGTCAGGCTGTCAATCCTGTGGTTCAACTTCGGGGAAGGAAACAAACCTGTAATCCTGTAACGGATTACAGGTTTGTTTCCTTCCCCGAAGTTGAACCACTGTAATCCTGTAATTGATTACAGGTTTATTTCCTTCCCCGAAGTTGAACCACAGGATTGACAGCCTGACGAGGACCCTTGCCAAGAAGGGCCGAAATATCGCTGATGAAGAATCATAGCTGACGTATCCGTTGTCAACATTGTTTGAATAAATGTTTCAAAGTCAGCTTGGGCTCACAGAATATTTATGGTTTTATTGAGACAAAGCTAGTAAGTGTAAGGACGGAACAGGGATTTCTTAGTTGCGGGTGAGAAGACGGAGTAAATGAAGCTCAAATAGCTCAGGGTTAAGCTAAGAAAATATGAGCAACCCAAAAACTTTTGTAGCACTCCAGATGACTAGTAAGAACATACCGCACTATAGTAATTTTGCAACTTGCACCAAAATTTGGCTAAACTTATGCACAATTTATGCACTTTAAACATTTCAAGACTGCAGTCCCAACAACTTCCTAGTCTTTAATATACAAGTTCAAAAAAGAAAATGCTACCTACTCACCCATTGGAGATGTGTTTTTCTCTATCTTCCTTTACTGGTTCCGGTTTTCTAGATTCATACTTTTTCTCCTTTTTTCTTTTCCTCTCCTTTTTATACTTCTTCCTCTGTCTTTCTTCTGAATGCCTTGACATCCTCTTTCTACTGGTATCATAATTTTCACTTCTTCTTTCCAGGTTATTTGTAAGTCCCCCATTTCCTTCTCTTTGTTGTTCAGAAGAAATTATCCCTACGTCCTCTCCACTTTCGAGTTTGGGGCTATGGTCATCTTCTACTTTCTGGTGAGACAGGTCAGACAAGTTTACAGCAGCAGCACTACTAGGAAAAGAGGTAAAGGTAGCATTCCAAGTAGGTGTCACTGCTTGGCTGTTGTTGTCTAGAAATATTGAGAAAACTTGTAAGTTGGAAACAGACAGTAAGCAAAGATTCAAGCAAGAAATGGTGATAACATAGATGCTACTTTCGGCCAGTTTAGGCATCAGCAATTTTTTCTATATTCAAGCAGGAACAAGAAAACACATGACAGATTTTGTATTTAAAATATTTACGATACATTCTAGACCAGTCTGTAAAAACAAGAGCACAGGACTTGAAGGAATACCTAATCACTTCTTGTTTTTCATACTCCTGGTAAATTACAGTAGGGGTATGTTAATTTGAACAGTTACTTAAATGTGAACAGCACAGTTTTGGGCTGAATGGTAGAATGAAGATCCAAAATACCTATTCAGGTGTTTTCAGAGGCCCTTAACTACCAACTTTGGCTAACTCATAGTTGATTTTAGTCCCAGCAAGTGCAGTCCAAAGTCAACAAAGGTTCACACAAGCATACCTCTAATGTATCTACCTAATTTGGACAATAATACCCTCCTGTCTTTTGCACATCTAAATTTTGTCTAAGTATTACTTCAGCCCAAGCTGACTACGAATCACATTTGACTGCCATAGCGGATGGTTATCCAACCTCGAACTTGGCCTGAAAACCTCACAAAGAAACCTCTATGCAGTCCAAAACAGGTCCTAGGTCATTCAGGGTTTCCTACTTGAAAGTTAGCACCTTGAAATTTTATTTCAACCTATTCAGGCCTGGTTCGAGGTTGTATAAATTCGAGGTTGGGAGGTGTTTACAAATAATGTAGTTTATAAATAAGCAGAATTTAAGGTTTAGTGCTTAAGTCAAGGTCAGAAATACTGTAGCCTAAGTAGGATTAGGATTACAGAAAGAATACAGGAATACAGGATACGGGATTAGGATACAGAAGTAGGATTGACTACACTAGAGGTATGGTTATGTGAATGTCTGCTAACAGTGAAAGATCGCACAAGAAAAAACTAAAACCCAAACCAGGCATTTTTTACTATGAATACTTGTGATAACCCATCGTGCTTTTGTCACTTTTTGAATATTTTGGTAATTCACAGCTGAAAGTGACTCAACTGACACCTGAGCCTTGTTTTTGTTGCAATAGCGGTGCCACATTGCTGCTGCAGCACTTCTTTGCTTTTGCACAATATGCGTTTTTAGATTCACTTTCTTCTTGGTTGAAGCGGCAGCGCCGCAGCATCTTGCAAGGAAGCAGGGACTTGGTCGGGGAGCAAGTCCGTGATTCTCGAGAAGCGCTGCCGTCTTCCTCGGAAGCGCTGCAGTGCAAAAAAGGATGTAGAAAGAATCAGTCCTGAATAGGCCGAGAAGTGGACCTGCAGCATGCAACAAAAATGAGGCTCTGGGTTGCTTCTTATAATTTGAAAAGTTTGCCTTGAGGAATGCACCTTCAATGGAGAAGATGGCGGTCCAAACCCTGTCCAAACCTGCAGATGCCTTCAAATTGGAAGGACCTTTTTAGTAAATTCAAAATCAAAGAAAGTTAACTGAATTTCTACTTCAAGTTTGTTCCAAGATAAGCCTGAAATAGTTGGCTATTAGCTGATATCAATTTGTTATTTTTCTTTTCCACTATTCCATTTAACTTTTAAATGCAAGTAACAAAGCCAAGGTAGGCTAGTAGAACAGTTAAAAAAGCATTCAAATAAGCATACCTCTGCTGTATATATATTACAACAATCAATTCCTAACCTGATATGGAACTTGCAGCATAGGCTGGAAATAGAGACATCCTTGTCAGGAATAGTTTCTCATACCATGGTCCAGAAATTTAAAA
This sequence comes from Branchinecta lynchi, assembly GCA_023053575.1. NCBI lineage: Eukaryota > Metazoa > Arthropoda > Branchiopoda > Anostraca > Branchinectidae > Branchinecta > Branchinecta lynchi. Next base: position 25,502,094 of record JAKZAP010000008.1, on the reverse strand, counting down.
GCTTTGCCAGATATCCCTATTTGAGGAGCATCGGTTACGCATGAACTACGAAACTTAAAAATAACCCAGGATCTTCCCCTGGCCCAGGATTAACCAGGTTGATTTGCTGTCAGACAAACAAACAGATCATAATCGCTGTTTTAACCACTACACTGAAAACCCGAGAAGAGCAAGTCTTCTCTTAAAACAACTATTTTCCAGAATACTTCGTAGCTGACGTTTTTGCGTTTGCTCGTGGTTTTCGACAAGTCTGATCCAAAGAAGTTGCCGCTTGTGTTCTACTAGTCCGCTGCTCCCAAAGGCAAAACAGATATTTTGGGATAGTGCTTTCTCTGCTTTGAAGATGGTAAAGGACTTAAAAATACAATCCTATAGTGTTTTTGCTCAGGACCCTTTTAGGTTTATGGTAAAAATGATATGATCTGCAGATACATGGAGCGGTATACAACCTCAGACAAGTTTTCAAATTTCCAGAGAAGTCTTTCCTTCGGCTTTAGATCAGAATAATATGTCTGGCTTAAAAAGTAACCAACAAGTTTGTCAAAAATTCTAGATTGAAGCTAATGAATGCTTTACATATTGGACAGATAAATATTGCTTCAGTATTTCTAGTTTAACATATTTTTTTTCGAACAAGATCCCTTCAATCTAACCCTAGCCTATCTCGATTTACTTAAAAATTATGAAAAAGGTAGAGTTATCAACATCAATAGCCAGAAAATCCCTTTTCAAAGCAGCTTCAAAACAAAGAGAAGGCACAGAATTTGAATATTTTGAACACATGACTGAAAAAGTCATATTTTGCCTCTTGACTGTCAGGACAGCATGTACATTTCATTTAGCATTTTCTTGGCAAAACCCGAGGTAGTGTAAAAACAAGGTCAGTATCCCTACTGTAGATTCTCCTTCAGCCCAAGGTGACTGCAAGTCATACAGGAGGGGTACCTGACCTACCTCAATTTTTTGCCACAGAAATGTTAAAATCGAATATAAATGCTGTCTTGACAGTCAAGAAGCAAAATATTACTTTTTTAACAGTCGTTAGTCCAAAATTATTCAAATTGTGTGCCTTTTGTTTGTTCTGAAGCTGCTTTGAAAAGGGATTTTCTGGCTATTGACTTTGCTAACTCTACTTCTGTCATCATTTTTTAGTCAATCAATGTAAAGTTAGAATGAACGGATCTTGTTTGAAAAGAAAAATATGTTTAACTAGAAATATTGAACCAATATTTATTCATCCAATATGTAATGGTTTTTAATTAGCATTAATCTACTATGTTTGTGATATTTGTTGGTTCCTTTTAAAGCCAGATAGATTATTCTGAAGGAAAGACTTCTCTAGAAATTTGACATCTTAGTTTCATTTTTACATATATGGTATCTGATCATTTTTGGGATCCCAAAACGTAAGTGGAGGGATACCTATGACATCGCAAAAGTTGTCTGTCCGTCTGTAAGCACGATAACTCTCGAAGGGAATGAGATATTTTGATGAAACTTGGTATGAGGATTGTTTGGGTCAAGGGTAAGGTCGAGTTCGTAGATGGGCTCTGTAGCCCTATATTTGGGGGAGGGGGAGGGGGTTCAGTTTAAGGGACAAACAGAATATTTTTAAACAGCTAATGTGATAGTCGATTATGGGGTAAGAAGACATGCTGAGCACGATGGTGACAATCATTTTCTCGCCGGACAAGTAGTTCGTCCGGAATCCGGCAAAAACTGGAAAGTTTGTTAAAAATAAAAGTTGCATTTGAAGTTGATTAAATGTTTGATTTAGGGGTAAGAAAACATGCTGAGTACGATGGGGATAAGGAGATACGTCGGCTTCGTTTCTGAATTTTTCTTTTTGTGCTGGACTAGTAGTTGGCTCGGAATTCAGGCGAAACCGCAAATTTGGCAGTAGTAAAGCAGGAAGTTTCGGTCAATATCGTCAAAACAGATATGGCTTATAGAGGTATAGATAGGTGTATAGAATATCTGAACTCGGTTTTCTCTGATGATTAGCCTGGCGAAGACAAGACCAAATTGTCTGGATCAAATCTTAGATTTTTGGGATCCCATCGACACCTTTGGTCTTGTTTCTGTTATTGTGGTATCTGATTTCACGTGAATAGGTGTTTTTGCAGTTATCGTGGTATCTGGCCAGTTATCATGGTATCTGATATTCAGATACCATGGTCTGTGGTATCTGAATCAGTTATCTCACTTTCATCACTTTTTGTCAAATTGGCGTGAAAGAAGTTTGGCACTTAGTGATGTGACTGAATGTCAGTTTTTCTTTTGGGATGACTTAGAAAAGTGCAATTTTGGCAATTGTTGTTTTTGCAGAGCAACTAACTGTATATCAGATACCATGGTAACTGCAAAAACAACTAATTACAAATCCAGTTACCGTGGTAACAGATACCATGGTATCTGCAAAAAGGCAACTCTTGTCTGAGGTTGGATACCCTCCTGTAGGCTATTTGACAATGCTAAATGTATACTTCAAAACAGTCAATTTTTCTTAAAAACAGTCAATTTTTCTTAAAAACAGTCAATTTTTCTTCAGATACTTCAATGTAGTGGACAACTGCATTTGCTGAGGGATTCTCGGGCCTGGAGAATCCTGTGCAATAGAGAGTCCACAGCCAGCACAATCACTTTTTATGGAGTATGGTTGCCTCACTTGGCTACTGTCCTTGCAGTTGAACGAGAATGTGGTCCAGACTGACTTATAGAGTGCTTTCGATTTTTCTTAAAAACATCCTTTAAGGTAGCACTCTCTAAGTCAGTCTGGACCACATTCTTCTCCTGTGGCAAGGAGAGTAGCCATCTGAAAGGATTCCGTGGGCCAGAGAATCTCTCATCAAATAAATTGGATCACTGCATTTGCTGGGGATTCTCTGACCTGGAGAATACTTTGCAATGGAGAGTCTCCGGCCAGCAGAATTACTTTTTGTGGAGTATGGTGGCTTTACTTCGATACTGTCCTTGCAATCGGAGTAGAATATAGTCCAGGCTGCTCTAAGTCTAAGAAGTTAGGCTGCATTTCCTGACTTACAGTAGAGGTATGCTTATTTGAATGTTTGTTCACTTTGGACTTTGCCATTTTCATTCACTTGTTGTGACTAAAGTGAACTATGAGTTAGCCAAAGTAGGTAGTTTAGGGCCTCTGAAAACACCTGAACAGGTATTTTGGATCTTCATTCTACCATTTAGCCCAAAACTGCATTGTTCACAGTTAAAGGACCCTTTGCACTATTTACTATATTACTGTACTTTAAAACTAGGTTGTGCTTTCAACAAACAACCCACGTTTTATGCTGTTTTGAACCTTTTCCGACTCCTGTTGACTTGTAGCGAAAATAGGGAAACAATTTACATAACCGCTTTTTCTGATGGCAAAACTTCTTGCAGACAACCTTCGACAGTGTGATACATGTCGAAGGTAGCAAAATACAGCAAGTGATAAAATCAGCTTGGTTTATTACAGGGGCTAGAATGTACAATTAGGGTCTCCAGGTTTAGAAGTATATGAAGTGATTATGAATGTAGGTTGCATTAGTATTATAGGTTAGACAGGTCCTTTAAGTAACTGTTCAAATAAACATACCTCTACTGTAGATTCCACAAATCAGTTAGTATGACAGATTGCTCCTTTTAATTCTTATAAATATCCCGTCATATAACCTGATCATAGATTCCCGATTTTGGGATAACCTAGAGCTAGGGCTCAGTCAGTTTAAACCAGTGGTTCCCAACAGGTGGGATACGTACCCAAAGGGGTACGCGAAGGTACCACATCGGTTTCATCTATCTTTTCGAATTCTCACCTCACTAATTTTTTATAGCCAAAAGCCTAATACTACCAGCAGAGGAATCACTAGCCAAAATGATTTTTGGAGGGCAAGATATTTTTGCCGAAACGGCTGGTCATTTCTCCGACTGTCTTTCGAAAGAAAAATAAGTGTTTTCCGAAAAATAGTGAGGCTTCGCGCCGACTCGTTTCTGTTTAAACGACTGACCAACCACTCTAGTGTGGGGGGAGGGGGGCGGGTGGCAACTAGTATTTGACGCCTCTGAATACAAGACCTAGAGAAATTCAGTAAAAATAATGTCTAGTTCCTTTGTAAAATAATATTGTTTCACAAAAAATCGAAGGCACTGAAAGTGACATTGTAATTCAGGCCACAAATTAAGCTTTCGAAAATGTTTGCGGTACAGCTTGTGTGTCATATGAAGCTCAAATAATAGTCTTATAGATAAATTTTCTTTTTTCTGAAACCTGCAGGCGAGGACAACACAAGAAGAACTATTCGTGTGACTGGTATTCATCAGTTTGCAGTGGGGTAGAACTTATGACTGGATCCAAATCCGTTTATTTGAAGCGTGATCTCAAGGCTCTGGTAGAAATATGCTGACTGTAAAAAATACTGTCGTTAGTGACATCGAGCTGAGATTTGACAAATTTTTTGCCTATCGTTTACCTATCGTTTACGTTTACTTTTTATTTATAAATATGACCTTTTTCACGTTCTGAAAAGGGGGGTACTCAACCTTTCTGAACCTTGATTAGGGGTACGCGTTACGAAAAAGGTTGGGAACCACTGGTCTAAACCACTGTTGCAGTTTCTTACCTTGGAGGATTCTCCTGATCTGGCCACTGTTGTAGTTTCCTACCTGTGAGGTTTTCTCTTTTCTGGCGACCAATCGTGAAGCTGAGTTTTGTCCCAGTCAGTGGCGAAACTAGCCCATTTTCGTGGGGGGGCAAGCCGAGATTTTACCGACAAGATTTAATTCTTTACCGACAAGCAACGGCGCACGCTACCCGTGAATGTATCTTACAACCGTTGTAATACTAAGTTGTAACACCTGAATCGAGATGGTTTTCTATTGAAAACTAATGAATTCGCCATTAACTTCCTGGCACCAGTGGTTATCACATAGAACCAGGAACATACTATGCAGTCAATAGTATTGCAAACCAGAAAAGTAGTGATACACTCCCTGGAACAAACTGCATGTCTGCCTAAAAAAAGGTCATGCGACCTATGGGAATGAACATACAAATACGGAGATTACTTCACTGCTTGAAGATTTACGGGGCTGTCTTTTTCGCTTTCAAACCAAGTGGCTTTGGGGGCGGGGTCAAAAGGTTAGCTCGTAGTTGTAAAGTTTGTCTGTCCGTCTGTTACCGTGATAACTCCCGAAAGGTTTGACATATCTTGTTGAAATTTGACATGAGGATGCGTTGGATCAAAGTACAGGTGAAGTGAACGGGCAATCCATTTTTATGGAAATTTGATGGAACATGCGAGCAGATGCCCTAAATTTGCTGCTTCTGTGTCTGAACGAAATCCGACAACTAAGTGGAAGGTAGTGGTAAGAGTAACTTTGTGATACTCCTCAAAAACCAAACAGGTGCATAGGCCTTAGAAAGTGCTCAGATTTGACTGAAACTTCCCAGGATGTTCAGTTTATCCCCGTCCGAGAACAGTGTTGCATGGAGGTTTCGGAAATATTGTAATACGAGTAGGGGCTGAACGGATAGAGAGATTGGGATAAAACTGGAAAGGTACAAAACTCATGGGACCTAGACATGTAATTTGAGGCCCAAACCGGATCTGTCGTCCGTTGGATGAAGGTCGGGCTGAGGGGTACCGGACCAGTAGGCCCACTGGAAATTTTTCGGAAATGGTCCGTTCGAGTGATGCTTGATGCATAGTAGACGCGCATGCGAAAAACATGCCATTGGGCCATTTATGTGCCCGAACCTCTTCTTGCCATTATGGTAATGCTGTGGGGGGATTAGGGTGATTCCTGGACATTTTCTGAAACGCTTAGGGACCAAATCGGTTGAGCGATCGAGATAAGCTTGGCAATACTTTGCCCATGTGAACTAGTTGTGTTATTCAGATATCCTGGCCTGATCCAACCTCGGTGGGCCGAGTTGGTGGGGGTGTCACTGACGGGAATTTGAAACTCATAAGTCACCGAATAAAGTAAACAATTTCCCGGAATGGTAAACAGCCAGATCAGCCCAAAAGGGCAGTTTATGGGTAGGAACAGAGAAATCACGCAAGAACAATTCTAGGAAACAGGTTTGCCCGTGTGGTTGGTTTACCGTCAAGGAACAGAAAGGAACGAAGAAGTGTTTGGTTAGTGCATTTTCGGATTTACCGACGAGAATATTCTAGTCACCACACGAAAAAGTCTCGCACTGAATAATAGTTCACTGATACTGAATTTAACAACACGTTGAACACAACAGACCAAAAAAGAGAGTTCCCATTTTACCGAGAAGGCTTTTCCAAATCGTTACCGAAAAATGAAAAAAAAAAACAGACATCAGGGTCTCGAACCGATCATCGGATTGATTTACAGACAAGGCTTTTGTCGGTATCATCTCCGCACCGACAAAAATTCTGATTTCTAGACAAGAAGCTTCCTAATTACCGACGGAGCTTCTGTCGGTATCAGAAACGGTGTTAGGAAAGTGTTTTATCAGAGCTCTTGCCGGTACTGAAGACGGAATTCGCGCACCGACAAACGAGTCTCCGCACCGACAAACGCTGCCAATTTCCAAACAAGAAGTTTCCTGATTTACCTAAAGAGCTCTTGTCGGTACTGAAAACGGAATCCGTGCACCGACAGACGTTGCCAATTTCCCTACAACCGACAGAGCTTTCGTCGGTATTTACCGACAGAGCTTTCGTCGGTATCAGAAACGAAATGAGAAAAGTGTTCGTCAGAGCTCTTATGGGTACCGAAAACCGAACCTACGCACCGTCTCCGCATTGAGAAACGCTGCCGATTTTTCCAACAAAAAGTTTCCTGGCTTACCGACAAAGCTTTTGTCGGTACCAGAAACTGAATGCTAAAGCGTGCCATGCCGAAAAACGCTACCCATTTCCCGTCAGAAAGTTTCCTATTTTACCGACAGAACTTTTGTAGGTATCAGAAACGGTATGATAAAAGCGTTTGTCGGTGCTTCGCACCGACAAACACTGCCGATTTAGCGACAGGAATTTTGAATTCTGTCGAGTATGGGTCTTCTTTCTAGTCTCTGGGAATCGGCGTCCCTCTGTCTCTGTCGCGTATTAGGCCTGCTACTTGCTGTAGTCTCAAAGTCAGGTAGAATGGCACGATGAGCATGTGATGCCAGACACTTGCTCCCGAACGCTATTGTCAGTTGATGCCGCCTTTCAGCAAGGGTTGGCAGGTCAAGCTTGACCAGGCCATCCTCATTTTTTTTTAAACAATTTTTTTTTTTTTTTTTTTTAATTTGCCGCGTAGCATCTTTTCCGTTCTTCCTGTCCAATATGATTTGGCCAGGTGACTACGCTTCCACTTCCCTCGGTGACGCCAACGGTCCTAACATCTGGTATTTTTTTTTTTTTTCAATGACCGACCTATATATTTAGCGTCACCTACACTTTCCTCTATCTCTACATTTAATTATATTTTTTTAATATTCTTCTTATTCCCTCTTTTAACCCTTATTTCTCATTTTACCATTTCAACACATCTTTAAACCCTTTTCTTTGTTTTCCTTCCTTAATATCTCCTTTCCTTGAAATGTTCATTCTTTTAAAACTTAAAAATACTATCCCTCTTTATTTTTTTGCAACCAAACCAAAAAGGGGTTGAGGCCATCCTCATAAGAAAGATAACCCGGGCCGAGCATAATCTTAACAGCCCTTTTTTGGATGGCTTCTAGTCTATCGGTATGTGTGTTGGTGAGTCGAAAGTTGCGTGGTGAGTAGTTGGTGATGGCTATAGTTTTCACTAGGAATTTAAGTGGGATTTTTGGATACCCTGTGCCAAATGTGGGATATATCAAATTAAATTATGATTACAGTTGGGTTTATATCCAAGCATTAGGGAGTCTGATAATCATTTATTGTTTAAGAACAGATTAAAAAAATATGTGTTGGGTAATTGAGTTGGTTGTTTAATGAAGATGGGGGCAGGATTCGGTAGGTGAATGGGAATTGGGTAGGCTAGGGTCGTTTGAGTGAGGAAAGCTGATTTGGAGTGAGTAAAAGACTCACTAAGTGTATTGAAAAAAAAAAAAAAATTGATCAGTAGATCTTGATAATTTGATGTCCATCTTGCACAGGTGACCTGTTGTCACATATTGAGACTGGCTATTGGTTTAAGAATATGTTCAATATGTTGTAGAAATGTTGAAGAAATAAATTCCTTCCGTCCTTCCTTCATAATATCTATTACCTACAAAATAAAATAGTGCTGGATATGTCATCACACTTAAATTAAATCAACTAAGAGACCTAAGAGATCTCGTTTGACACACTATAGTTGCGTTTTTTATCCGAATTCGTATATTTCGCGTCTTGGAGATCAGAATCGAGAACGGGGAAAGCCTCGCGATTCTGCAGAATCGAGAAGTTGCTCCGATGGCGAATTCTCGATTCTCCTCTCTCTGTTCTCCTCCCTGATTGGTCAACAGAGTGCGGGTGTTCAGTATGCATAAACACGTACACCGGGTTGCGGACGAGCTGCAAAATTATTGTTTTTGTCAAAAGCGAGAATGGAGAAGTCAGAGTAGCAAAAACGGTAATTTGTACGAGAATTCAGAAGCGACAATTCGGAACGGAGAATTCGGATCAAAAACGCAACTAATACGCGCCGAACTCTGGATACCCTATGGCAAATGCTGGATACACGTTGGTATCCAACCGTGAACTACTCTATTATAGAGGAATCTAATTGGTTGATTTCTCAGCTTCACTCAAATCATCAATATTTATTGTGTTACAGTATCCACATTTGGCATGCCAGATTCTACATTTACCCAGTGTTTGGACTAGGGTATCAAAATTAAAAAATCAAGGTTTCTATGGTAGACAGTTGTGAAGTTCATTCATCGGTTATTTCCGAATTCATTTTGACAGAGTTATGATAAAACTGAAATTAGAATCCTCGGAACAGTCTGCTTGGATTTTGGATCACTGCTGGTATAGGGATCAATAGTTGTTTTTTTGCAGATGCCATGGTATCTGATACCACGGTCAAAAGGCGTTTTCGCAGTTGCCGTCTTATCTGGCAAGGTACTGCGATATCTGGTAGTGCGAAAACGACTTTAGACCGTGGAATCAGATACCACAGTAACTGCAAAAAAGCGACTAATTGCAGACCCAGTTACCGTGGTAACAGATACTATGGAATCTGCGACAACGCAACTAGTGATTCCTAAACAAGAGCCTGAAGAAGCTCACAATTAGAGGAAGGATGCAACAGACAACTAACTTTTCTTTTGCAGTCGCACACCATCCTTCTGGTCCAGCCATCAACAAAACCCGAGTCAAGGACCTACAGTGATTTCGAGTCTGTAAATGACTGTATGGAAGGCAAGTACTACTTGACATAAGCCTATTATCTGTTTGTTTAAAGCAGACAATACTAGCATACTGTAAAGAAATAGTATAATATCCTATCACTGGGCCTAGTAATTGTTCCAAGGTTGACATCTCAAGTTGCTAGAATAAGAGCAAAGCATAAAGTAATTTGACAAAAAAAAAAATGATTGATAACAGTTTGAAAGAAAAGGTAATAGAAATTGTGTGAATGGTTGTTAGTTTTGTTGGTTATAAAATTCCATCTTTTCCCCGTTAATCACTTCAAGACCTCTCGCCATCTGTACGATTCATAAGTCTAATACAGAGGTCGTTTTTGCAGTTATTGTGGTATCTGATACCATGGTCAAACGGCGTTTTTGCAGTTATCGTTGTATCTGATATTCAGATACCACGGTCCGAACGTGGTAACTTATCGTGATATCTGAAAAGTCATCTCACTTTTATCAATTTTTGTCAAAGTTGTGTGAAAGAAGTGTGGCACTTAGTGATGTGACTGAATATCAGTTTTTCTTTTTGGGATGGCTTCCAGTCTCGGCAATTGTCGTTGTTGCAGAGCAACCGAATATCAGGTACCACGGTAACTGCAAAAACGACTAATTGCAAATCAAGTTACCGTGGTAACATATACCATGGTATCTGCAAAAACGCAACTGTAGTAAAAGAAAAGGTCTGCCAGCAGTTTTTGAGGGGGTATTTCAACTTGTGTTTTATAGGCTACACATGGGTGGATCGTTAAAAATGCTCAAGCCTGAAATGCGAGCTACACTTGTATAGAGAGAGTTTTACTCTACCAGTTATAAAGGGATATTTCTCGCCATCATCAAGAAGGATAGAAGGAAGAACTGAACATATCGAGGTATAGGGTTTCAGCTTTGAGACTGAATTGTGTACGTTTGGCAAACCCTCGGAACTTATCAATACTTTAAAGTTTAACCGAAAACGGCTAGGATACGACAATCTAGTTACCCATCACTTATTCAATTAAATAATCTTGAAAACCCGATGAAAAAGCGTTAGTTTGTTTTTCTGATATTTCCAAATAACCGATTATCCCATTGTGCTTGCCGCTCTTCCCGTTTTTGTGATAGCTCTATGGTGCCTGGAACATTTGGCAACAACACCAGCAGCATAGGAATAAATAAATTGTGTATTTGCCATATCTGACCTCGACCAAAATATGAGCTTAAAAAATCACATTTGGTCGACAGTTTAAATTTTCGCGGGCGAATTGTGGACAGATTCACCATGGGAAAGCGTCCACATTCCCAACGTCCCTACTGAAGACTACTGTGGACAGAATGAAAATCCCCAATGTGTGTTGTAATAATTCAATGTATTTGAATCTAAGATGTAAAAATAAGTTGCCTGTTCAGTTAAACTTTAAATATTTTTCCGGAGAGGAAGCGAGATTTGTTTTGTCGAGCTTTAAAGTTTAACTGAAAAGGGCTGAGAAAGGACAATCTAGTTACCGATCACTCATTCATGTAAAGAGGCTTGAAGACCCGATGAAAATGCGTTACTTTGTTGCTCCGCTATTCCGAATAATCGATTTTCAAATAGTGGAATTTCCCTATCGGATGTTGTGTTGTATGCTTGACGTAAAATATTTGCGATAGATAAGTGTTCGTGCAGGGAGGAGTGCTCACCTAGTTCACCCCTGGCCACTGAAAAGACGCGTGTCTGTTGAGATTCAAATTTTCCGTGTCATAGTAGAATTTTGCGTTGTGAGGACGGCCGTAGATGTTCTGAGCGTCGCACTAAAGCAGATAGTGAAGAAAAAAAAAATCCCTTAACACAATCCAAATAATTCAGTGTATCATTTAACATGATACAAAAATAAATTGCCTTTTCAGTTAAACTTTAAGAGTTTTAAGCCTTCTAAAACCCATTTCTGACCAAATTTGTTTCCAGAACTGTGTGTGACGAATGAAAGGTCAGGAAAATGTTTTCACATATTTACATTAGTTGCATTTTTGATCGAAGTTTTGTTCGCCGTTCGCGTAGCCGGTTGCTTAATTTCCGTTTTTAAACGCCGTTGAAGTTCACCGTTTGCTTAATTAGTGTTTTTACGACTCCAGCGATCCTTGCCAGGTCGACGTTTCTTCGACGATTCAAGCAAACTTCGAACTTGCTAGCGCACGAAGTTCGACGGTCAGAGTTTGAAGGACAAAGGAACTGTGACCGGCGACCAAAAACGGTAATTAAGAAGATACCTTTGAGGTTGAAGGTAACTTCAAACTTCGATCAAAAACGCAACTATTGACAAGCTTGGAATGTAAACCAAATGCCCACAACTCAGTCTCAAAATTGAAAAGGCTTTACCTCGCAGTGTTCAGTTTTTATTTTATTTTTTCCGTTTTCATCGGGTAGGACGAGCTTACTCAGACACGTTTTTAGTTTGTTCAGTGATGCCATACTCTACCATGATGTAACTTTCTAGGAGTATGCAAATTGTATGAAGAGCACCTGAAGCGACTCAACCCAAATATTCCATCGATTACATATGACATTACTCAGCTGTTTGACTTCATCGACCAGTTAACAGATCTGTCATGCCTCGTGTAAGTACAAGCTACTTCACCACCTAATTATGTGCTTATTCTATGTAGGCCTGCTGGTAGTTGTAACGTAACGTAACGTAAACGTTTTTGTTACGTTTTGCTTTTGTTTTGTTTTTCTTTTCGTTTTTGTACTCCGTCCCTTTTCTGTTTGGAATGACGGGTGATGAATAAATAAATAAATAAAAAAAAATAAAAATGGAAGAATTCGTGCCTTCGAAAAAAAAGACGTATTATTGATCTTTGACTTCAAGGAATCAAGTCCAAGGGTGCCATTGAGGGAGGCGGGAAGGATGTTCACCCCCCCCCCCCCTAGATTTCAAGATGCCAAATGCAAAGCAGTTACTGTACTGATGGGCATTTGAAAACTACTTTGAAGTTATCCCAAAAAGAGGAATTAACTTTTGGGTATGTATAGTAAGCCTGGGCTGGGGGCCCCAAATTGACCCCCCCCCCCCCGCGACACCACCTCAAGGCTTACTGAAATGGCACCACTTGTGTCAATCAATTAATCATTTTATTGGCCTATTATTGTCAAGAACTTGGTAGCTCAGGAGGGCAATAGCGGAGGACATTATTTATTTCCTATTTGTACTACTGTTATTTCTAGAAACAGACTTTTTACACTGCACTGTAAGTAAGTAGAATCAATAACACATAATGAGATAGAACTTCTGTCTTTAGTCGCATGCAGTGACTATGAAAACCCCGACAAAATTAAGCGGACCTAGAGGTATTTACTCTAGCTTTGAGCTGTTGTTGATACCCGTTTACTCCTCTTCCGTCTTCACTGTTACTTATCGCACACAAAATATTGAAGGAGGCTAGCAGGAGGCGTACTCCGCCCGCCTAGCCGCTCTGGAGCGCGTTCGTAGAACGAATCAGCTTTGACTGCTAGATTTCCTCTTCAGGGACTTAACAGCGATATAGCTATTTGTAGAGGTAAAGAACGTGATGTGGCGTGAAGCTAGTAACCTCCGCTCGTTTGCGTCGGGAGTCGGCCGCATATTACTCGACTCGGCATGTTTTTATGACCGAGATAGGGAGACAGCAGTTCTATCTCGTTATTTGTTCTTGGTCGGGCGCAATTTGGGATAACCTTGTAAAGGACAGCAGAAAACCAAAATACTGGTCAATCAAAAAAATGCATAAAGCGTAATCGGTCTAAATGGCTATGGCCTAAGGATAGCAGAAACCAAAATACTGGTCAATCAAAAAAAGGCATAAAGTGTAATCGGTCTAAATGGCTATGCCTATATGTCTGCTAATTAAAAAGCCTCAAAATGTCAAGACCTTAAGTCGGCATGGTAGAACTCGCAGGCTTTAAAAGATTCCAAAGATGATTATTCTGATGGAATGGTTAGTATATCCCATACGGCTGTGTGCTTACCTGCCTTTTGCCATGTAACCTTAAGCGTGGTGCTTATCGCAAGCGCATTTTTGTTGGGGGGGGGGGGGGGATGCAGAGCCAAAATTTGTACCGAATTGCTAAAAAAAAAGAAAAAAATCACCGAATCCTAGAAACTGAGAATTCGAGCTTTAACCTTTTAAACAGAAGGGATTGCGTACAAAGAGTAACACTAAAAGGCAGCATGAAAGACGAACTGGGACAATATATTGCCGGGACATTTTCTGAATCCTTTTTTCCCTGTAGGCTAAAACTGAACTGCTTCTCTTTCAAATTATATCATTTACTATGGATTACACACAAAGATCCTAAGAATTTCCAGGAACCGGATGGAGTGATTCTATCAGTTACCGTGGATTAAACACCAAGGTCTCAAGGTTATCTTTATTTACAAAAAAAAAATGTGTCATTAACACTTTCCGCTGCTGAGAGCAGAGCTCAAGCGCACACGAAAAAAAGAAAAACCCAAAAATAACTTCAACATGACGATTCATACCCAAGAATGTCCATCCGCTAAACAATCATACCAAGATCCTAGGAATTTCCAGAAACCGGATGGAGCGCGACGTCCCGACAGCAGCAGCTTGTCAATACTACATGATCACATAAAGTGAGCGCCGCAGGCGAGATGTTTCTTTTTCCTGACAGTTTTAACTATTTCAGTGCAGATTCTAGTTTGTAATATTTCTTAAATCCCAACCCTATAACTGGCTTAAAACCCCAGTTAAATGACGCGCCCTTCCACAAAATAGAGAATATTGCGAAAAGTTCCACATTACTGATTTAACTACCGAATCCTGGCAATTATACTGAATAAATTATCGAATCCAAGTTATTATACCGAAACTAACCTGGCTCACGCCGGTCTGAACTCAGATCACGTAGGGATTTAAAAGTCGAACAATTTTTAGACCGATAGCATATTCGGGATTCCGTATAACTACCGAATCCCGGTTATTATACCGAGTTGTTTTGTATTGAAAGGCTACCGAATAATATTCGTATTCCGTATTATTGGAACAAAAGTCGGGGTTCGTGGTAACTACTGAATCCTGAAATTACACCGAATTAATTGCCGAATCGCAATCATGATACCGAATAATTTTGGACCGATAGCCTATTCGGATGCAAAACGGGATAAATCAGCTACATTTTATTAGACCTATATTTCAGCCCTCTTTGGCAAGGGTCCTCTTCAGGCTCAAGCCGCTCAAGCTGGAAAATGAACTTGTGGAAAAACAGTTAAAGATTCTTCCTTAAATATCTGATTTTGTAAACTTCTTCTCTGAAAATTGGATGGAGTTAAAGCTGGTGCTGTGATTTCATTCTCGACACGGCTGCTGTTTTTGCTGTTCGATTGGGTCGTCGAAACGGTAAAGATTCTTCTTCATTTTGGATTTGAAGATAATAATAATTTATTTAGGCCCGTTATATGATATGATATTTATTGCAAAAAGCCAACTGGCCATAGCAACTACCACAAAAAATCACTTACAATAAAACAAAACAACAAAAACAAAAGATGAAAATCTTAGATATAGCTTAATAACACTTACATTAGATCCTCCCGATGCTTTGCTGCCAACCGGACGAACACTGCCAAATTTCGCATTACTGCGAAACACTTGTCTCCAATCAGATCTACTAACCCTTCCTCCCCTAAAGCACTCCTCCGAAACATTTCTTCCCTTAATCCCCCCAACTCACCACATTCACACATAAAATGTAACAGACTCTCATCAATTTCACCACACATAGGGCAAAAGTATAGACCATCACGTACCCTGTTTTTCCCCATGTATTTATTTTTTTCCCCAAGTGGTAGTGCGTTCCCCCTTAAACAAACTAGTGCCTCTAAACTTTTCGCATCCAAACCCGCCCTAAAATATAGTTCCTCCCCCCATCCCTCTTTAGCTTTTGCATAAACAAGTGAGAGAGCGGAGTAATAGGAACAAAAAACAAGAGCTACGAGCTCATATGGCACTTGTTACGAGTAGGCACGGCTCGGTTATGTCAATGATATATCTAGTGTTTGCTAGGTGTCTTCCCACCAAGTTTCATCTCGATCACTCCACTCATAGCGTTTTCCAATATTTCCGGTTCTCCCCTCCAGCTCCCCCCAAAAGTCACCGGATCCGGTCCGGATTTTAAGTGGGTCGTCTGAGGCATGAGGTCTTTTCAAATATCAAGTTTCATCGAGATCCGGTCATCCGTTCAAAAGTTATAAATACCTCAAGATTCCGGATTCCCCCTCCCTCCACTCCCCCGACAGTGCCCGAATCGGCTCGGTCATGTCAATGATGTATCTAGTGTTTGCTAGGTGTCTTCCCACCAAGTTTCATCTCGATCCCTCCACTCATAGCGTTTCCCAAGATTTCCGGTTGTCCCCCTCCAGCTCCCCCCAAAAGTCACCGGATCCGGTCCGGATTTTAAGTGGGTCGTCTGAGGCATGAGGTCGTTCCAAATATCAAGTTTCATCGAGATCCGATCACCCGTTCAAAAGTTAAAAATACCTCAAGATTCCGGATTCCCCCTCCCTCCACTCCCCCCACGGTGCTCGGATCGGGGAAGTGACTATTTCCAACTTAATCATTTGGGGTCCTGATATGCCTGCCAAGTTTTATCGTCCTAGCTTATGTGGAAGTGCCCGAACTAGCAAAACCTGGACAGACCGACAAACCGACAGACCGACGGACAGACAGAAATTGCGATCGCTATATGGCACTTGGCCGAAGGGCAAGTGCCATAAAAATGAACTACACACAAAGATGAAATGACATGACCACAAATGCAGGATGTTCCATTTTAATGCCAATATTGTGTTCGAGGCTAATTAGGGGCATTATTATGGGGGAGCAGTCGATTAGTTATCCGTTTGTGGGCGCACTGGTTCAAAAGATGACATTTTTTATGTGTCATTTACTCCGCTTTCTGAAAACGGCGGGTTATAAATAAATTACTTACTTACTAGTCAAAGAGTTGTGCAAGCCTGACAGGCATACACAAAGGACGGTCACACGTAAGACGTGTAGCAACGATTAGAGCCTCGTTTTTGTTGCATGCTGCAGGTCCGCTTCTCGGCCGATTCCGGACTGATTCTTTCTACATCCGTTTTTGCACTGCAGCGCTTCCGAGGAAGACGGCAGCGCTTCTTGAGAATCACGGACTTGCTCCCCGACCAAGTCCGTGCTTTCCTGCAAGATGCTGCAGCGCTGCCGCTTCAACCAAGAAGAAAGCGAATCCAAAAACGTATATTATGCAAAAGCAAAGAAGTGCTGCAGCAGCGATGCGGCAGCGCTATTGCAACAAAAACGAGGCTTAGATCTCTTCGGATTGGAAGAGATCGCTTCCTACATTTAGTTGAGCTAAAGCGCGGCTCTCATATTTGGTCATCTCAGATAGTCACACCAAAAATGCAGACACACTCTTGATGACTAACTCTCCTTGCCGATGCAAAATCGCTGTCTACCTAGCGGAACATCCAGAAGCGGCACCACAGCTATCCCCAATGATTGCCGTGATTGGTTGACAAAGGACTTGAGGTGTTGAGTTTGAGTCGTTACTGAGATGTTTTCTCGTTCTTCCTGAGCATCAGTGTCGTGTGTTTGGACTTGTATAGTGTATTGCAAGAACAAATGCAAGGTGGCCTAAGACTGTTGCAGATGTGAATATTCGTAACGCGAGAGCGAAAGGGCTAGTCCCATGTTTGTTCATTCTAGATGTGATTATTGTTTCCGTTTAGGTACATGAAGTCGACGAACACGTACGCTCCCTACAACAAGGAATGGGTGAAAGAAAAGATCTATGTGTTACTACGACGACAGGCCTCTAAATCCTAAGAAGTTCCTCATCTGAGGTCGGTGATTATTGTTTGAATTTTTTCTACATGTTTCATGATTCTTTTGTATTAAATATGATATCCCAAGCAACCCCACCCACCGTCCGATGTAGCCCTTAGGCGTATTCTCGCCGTTCCCCGAGGACTCCTCGGGGAATCGAAGGGAACGGCGAGAATAGAAGGAGTCACTCCACGCGGACTCCGCGGACAGAAACAGCTAGAACTAGACCTACGTTGCCGGGGCAACGTGAAGTGTTGCGGCAACCTTTGTCCGGCTTCGCCGACTAAAGTGTTGCGAGAGCAACACTTTGGTTTTGTTTCTTCGCTGTCGGTTAAATGCTGAAATTGTCAACTTATCGAAGCTTTTAAAACGGTATGTTCTAAAAAGAATAATCACATGGTCAAAAGCTGTTCTTTAGCGTTGTAAAACCAACAACAAAACAATATCGGAAGAAGGGACTAAATTGACTTGGCGGTCAGTTGAACTTTATCCTTTTCAATCGTAGATATCGTGACGGATGAAAACTTGGAACAATATCTTATATAATCTAGTTGGTATTATAAAGCTATCCGTAACGTTTCAGGACTAAAATACCATAGATGACACTATTAATTATTACAAAACTACCTTATTGTTTTAGATTACCGTATCGTTTGTACCCGTTGTGTAAACAGTTAATCTTCGGTTATAGCGATAGACCATCGATACAAACTTTCTTACCGTCATATTTACAGATATCGAATACAATGTGCACCAATTTTCAAAAATTTCTAGCCCCTCGTGAACCGATTCTTACTTACAAGTCCCTCTCCCGTGATTGACATCAAATTCATCGGAACAAATAATGGATACACCAGCTATTAAAAGTTGCAAACCCCTCATCGCTGAAGATGATTATAGCATAAAAGCCGTTTTGACTTTTAGGAAAAACATTGTTCTTACCATCTAATACACCTGATACAAATAACAGGTATACCAACTAGCAAAAGCTGCAAACTCCTCATTGCCGAAGATGATTATGAGCTAACAGTCGACTGTTGCTTACAGTCGACTGTTGCTTACAGTCGACTGTTGCTTACAAGTCCCTTACATATCTCACAACTGGTATCGCCTATTTTTGGTTTCAGTGTGTACCTTACTCCTGAAGTTGTCAACCCCTTGAAACTTTCAAACTGGTTTATCTCATGAAGGATTTTTGTTCAAAAAAAATGGATGACATATACTTTGATCAGCTCATCAAGGGCATCGATTGCCCTAACCACAACAAAAGAATATCGGAAAAAGGGACTAAATTGACTTTGCAGTCAGTTGAACTTTATCCTTTTCAATCGTAGACATCGTGACGGATGAAAACTTGGAACAATATCCTATATAATCTAGTTGGTATTATAAAGCTATCCGTAACTTTTCAGGATTAAAATACCATAGATGACACTATTAATTATTACGAAACTACCTTATTTTACATTATCGTTTGTACCCGTTGCGAAAACAGTAAATCCTAGGATACAGCGAGAGACCATCGATACAAACTTTCTTACCGTCAGTTTTATATAAATCGAATACAATGTGCAACAATTTGCACGAATTTCTAGCCCCTCGGGCACCGATTCTACTGACAAGTCCCTTTCCCGTGATAGACATCAAGTTCACCGGATAAAAATAATGGGTACACCGGCTAGCAAAAGTTTCAAACCCCTCATCGCTGAAGATTTTTGTAGCATAACAGCCTATTATTACTGACAAGTCCCTTGCATGTCTTACAATTGGGAACCTAATTGTTCTTACCATCAAATGAAAGGTACGCCAACTAGCGAAAGCTGCAAACCCCTTATTGCCGATGATGATTATGAGCTAACACTCGACTGCCGCGTACAAGTCCCCTACATGTCTCACAACTGGTATCACCTATTTTTGGTTTCAGTGTGTACCTTACTACTGAAGTTGTCAACCCCTTGAAACTTTCAAACTGGTGTATCTCATGAAGGAATTTGTGTACCAAAAAATGGATGACATATGCTTTGATCAGCTCATCAGCGGCTATCGATTGCCGTCGAAAAAAAAAATTCTACCTGTCTTAGTTCAAAAGTTGACTTTTTTGCCGTAGGCCAACTTTCTAACGTCACCACTTAGAAAGGAGCAAAGGATAAGCTCTAGTTTCTTTAGCAATGAGAGAACTTCTAAAGTTTAAGAGGTACATCTGATACCATTTCTCTACCGCAAACCCAAGTGCAAAAAAACGAATGATAAACTCAGCTGAAATCGCGTACACAAATGGAACCAAATTGTTCTTACCATCGAATACACCGGAAACAAATAACAGGTACACCAACTAGCAAAAGCTGCAAGGCCCTCATTACCGAAGATGATTATGAGCTAACAGTCGACTGTTGCTTAAAAGTCCCCTACATGGCTCATAACTGCTATCGCCTATTTTTGGTTTCAATGTACCTTACTACTGAAGTTGTCAACCCTTTGAAATTTTCAAACTGGTGTATCTCATGAAGGAATTTTTGTACCAAAAAATGGATGGCATATACTTTGATCAGCTCATCAGTGGCTATCGATTGCCGTCGAAAAAAAAATTCTACCTGTCTTAGTTCAAAAGTTGACTTTTTTGCCGTAGGCCAACTTTCTAACGTCACGACTTAGAAAGGAGCAAAGGATAAGCTCTAGTTTCTTTAGCAATGAGAGAACTTTTAAAGTTTAAGGGGCACATCTGATACCGTTACTCTACCGCAAACCCATGTGCAAAAAAAAAAAATTATAAACTCAGCTGGAATCGTCACAGACATGGACAGAAACAATAGATGGCAGCACTTTCGGACCCGTGGGAAAAAGCCACTTTTTTGTCTCTGTAGATTTTTCTATTTATCACTCAAAGAAGATATGTTGGCTGTGGGGCCGGGTAACTGCCGCATATATTTAACACTTATAGATTTTAGTCCATCTTCAATTTGAAACTGGTGCCTGCCTGCTAGCGTGCTAGAACGGAGCTTTCCACTCGAAAGCAGAAACATGGTTTGATGAAACGAAAGGTTCGCTACACAACTTGAGATGGTCCTCTCCGACATAGGCTATACAACTCCACTTCACTTCGCAAACCGTAGGCTCTGGCTCGATGACAAGCAAAAACCATCCTTATTGGCCCCAGGCAAGAGTTCTACGGAGCTTTCCAAAATGTAATGTCATATTCATCAATCCGGCCTAAGGTCCACACTTTCCGTAAAAACCGCACAGGTTAGACCCTTCCCAGTTACCAGGAATAAAATGAAATCGGAGTCATAGGAAAAAAAAAAAAAAAAAAAAAAAAACGAGGACAAAACCAAAGTGTTGCTCTCGCAACACAATACGGGGAATGCTTCCAAAATCGATTTTGTTCGAATAAGAAATATGCAGTTGACGAAATTAGTCTGGATCCACTTTAGTTTTGGTTTTGTTTATCCTGATTATTTTTAATAATTTTACATTGCACCAATACCAGCAAAAATTGATTCCCGTCCGAATCTGAAAGGGAGTCCTTTTTGATGACGGGAATGATAATCGGAGCATTCCCCGTCCGTAGGGACTCGCGAGAATACGTGGAGTGAGTCCCCGGGACAAACAAAAACGGGGGGACTCCTCAAGTGGAGTCCTCGGGGAACGGCGAGAATACGCCTCTTGTGCATTTCAGGGTATGTTCCAACACCTTACCAGTAGTTAACGCAAGCTAATATCATTGTTCCAACCCCTAGGAAGACATTTACATGTTGAAACGACTGTAGAGAATGAACTTGTTTTAGGCAGAGCTCCTGTCTTCAGGAAGAAGAAGACGAAATACGCCAGAATAGGGCTCGTATCTTAAAGTTTAACCGAAAAGGGCTGAGATAAGGGCACTCTAGCTACCCATCACTTATTTGCTTAAGTAGGCTTGCAGCCCCGGTGAAAATGCGTTACTTCGTTGTTCCGCTATTCATAAATAATCGATTTTCGGAAAGTGTCGGATTTGTGGTGCCTCTGCTTGGAGGCCACCTGTGTAGTGTGCTTGTCGAAAATGATTTACGAAAAATTTGTGTTCGTTCACATTGATTGTGACAGGGAGCAACCTTCACCAAGCTCGCCACTGGCCACTGAAAAGCCGCGTTTGTGCTGAGATTCAAATTTTCCACGTAATAGTAGAACTTGGCATTGTGAGGACGGCCGTAGATATTCTGAATGTCACCCTAGGGCCTGTTTCCGCGCCAACCAATATACTTCGGTTCGGTTCGAATGAACCAGCGTTTTTGCGTCGACCAGAATTTAGTTCGGCAATCGGTTCCGATCTTCGGTCAGGAAATTTTTGGAACGGTTATCGTTACCGTTCACGATCCTTGGGTCTGATTCAGCTTCACCGTCATCAACTAGAAAGTAAAAGCAATGGTAATTTAAGTAACTAATCGCATAAAAAATATAGCTTGATTTCTTTGTTGATTCTTAATCCTAATTTTTTTTTCAGTTTTAAATTGAAACTTTAATTTTCATTTTAATTTTTAATATAATATCGAGTTTTGATTTTATTTTATCTTTAAAGTTATCTTTACAATATAGCTTTGGTAAAATTCAGCTGACGTGTCGGTTTTGCACTGTCAAAATGATTCGCAGTCAGCTTGGGCTGAAGGAATATTTAATTTTTAGTGTTTAGTTTTAGTTTTCATTTTGATTTTCAGTTGTAATTTTTAATTATAATATCGAGTTTTGATTTTATTTTATCTTTAAAGTTATCTTTACAATATAGCTTTGGTAAAATTCAGCTGACGTGTCGGTTTTGCACTGTCAAAATGACTCGCAGTCAGCTTGGGCTGAAGGAATATTTAATTTTTAGTGTTTAGTTTTAGTTTTCATTTTGATTTTCAGTTGTAATTTTTAATTATAATTTTAGGCTAAGCTTTTCATTTTCAGTTTTATTTTTAATTTTTACTGTTATCACTATTATTTTTATTCTTTTACAGATATAGCCTACCCCCTCACACAAAACCCAGTTAGCTCTTGATACAGATACAAATTCTTCCTCCATCTTTAGTTATCAAATATATTCCTTCATTAAGTCATCGTCTTCGAATTTCGAACGTGTTTTTGGGTAATTTCCAATGTTTTGGGAGGACCGATTTTTGGTTTCGATGAAAAGTGTTTTGTGGTTACCGGTTTCCGCTGAACACCGGTTGGTGCCGGAACGTATCCCTAGAGAAAATAGTGAAAAATAAAAATCCCTGAACACTATCCAAATAATTCAGTTTACTGAATTAAATGATACAAAAATAATTTGGCCCCAGTTAAACTTTAAGGAAGAAGATTAGAACAAGGGGCCCTGCCTCATTCGTTTATAGACACCATTAGGTCCTAATAGGCTGCGGGTCTAGAGAATAGGTAACAATACGACAAGAGGAGAGAAAAGGTACAGCCCAAATATTTTACTAAAGTTGTTTCGATACCAGAAACTATTCGGTATGTTTACGGGGATTCGGTAGTTAAAGAGAATCCCGAATAGGCTATCGGTCCGAAATAACTATTCGGTACCATGATTGGGTTTCGGTATAATTTTCAGGATTATGTAGTTACCACGAATCCCAACTTGTGTTCCAGTTACGACAAAATTATACCGAATACGAACATTATTCAGTAGATTTTCGATACCAGAACAATTTGGTATAATAACCGGGGTTCGATAGTCATACAGAATCCTGAACAAGCTATCGGTCTAAACTTATTCGGTAAAATAACTGGAATTCGGTAATTTATTCATTGCCAGGATTTGTTAGTTACCACGAACCTCGAAACTCGAAGAGGTCGAGTGAAGCACTGGTCGCGGACAAAGGACCGATCTATGATTTCATCAATAGTCCTTGCTTTTACTTTAGATCCCAAAAAGACGCTCCGATCATAAATCTTTAGAAAATTTAGCCTGCGGCGCTTTTCGTAATACTCTATATTTTGTGGAAGGGCGAGTCATTTAACTGGGGTTTTAAGCCAGTTTTAGGATTGGGATTGGAGAAACATTAAAAGCTAGAATCTGCATGGAAATAGTTAAGTTTGGCAAGAAAACCTTACTTTAAAAAATCTCGCCTGCGGCGCTAACTTTCTGTGATCAGGGGTATTATGATATTTATCCATCCGTAACCAACCGCGTGAATATGTACAAAAAATAATGTCACCATTTCGGAGATTTTGGCAACTTACGGCCAGACGAAAAATCATATATTCAGGAAGTATGTATCATCCTAATTGACATTAGAAAGGTCCTTTAGTTTGACAAAATTCTGAAGTTCAGATATTGATTTAGCGGGCCTCCTGACTCCTTACAGAACTCTCGCATTAGCTTATAAAACATACTTTTTTTGTTATCAAAACCCCTCCTCTGCCTCTAAATATATAAAGGACCCATCTACAACTTGGCCTGAACTTTGCCAGTCAATCCACATACGAAGTCTGAACAACATATCTCGACCCCCCGACGTGACAGACTTACATGCCTAAACCGAAAGAATACGTACAAGAAACATGACTCTCTGTGGCGCCCATAGATTAAGCTACGTTTACACGGAGGGTATTTAGCCGTACTCCGCTGGTATTTCCCCCCGCAACAGAAACAAATCCTCTTGTATTTTAGACTTCAATTTCGCGAACTTTTTACCCGGGGATTTGTTTGTCGAAGGGTATTTTATGACGTCAGCAACAACAAGATTGCATTTTTGAGCATTAATTTTGATCATGCCCACATAAGAAGTGATCCAAATGGACAAATGTTGGTGTCCATTGTAAAAAGATATCCTGAGCTTTATAACCTTGGAATCTATCGCCACTGACAGTACTCTCCCGTGAAAAATACCCGGGTACCGTGTGAACACTTTCGCCTCTCGTCTCCGGGAAAAATACCCGCCGTGTAAATGATCCTTCAGACAAAGCGTATGTTCAGACGCGCAGAGCTTTGGCCTGTATGGATCAAGGGATAGGGTAGGGACTGGTATAGCCATGTGTTTTTTCGAAAATTGGTCGACAAACTTATTAAATTGTTCACCAGACAGTTGTCGGATGCATTCCGCCTTTTTGACTCAGCTGGGGCTTTGAAGATAACCAAACTGATCGCATACACTTTTTTTATTGTGTATTGAAAAGTTGCAACAGCATGTCTCCTCACCCTATATCGACCGGATTCCGGGCGAACTACTTGTCTGGCGGAAAAATATTTCTAGATTCAGCAATGAATCCCTCTCTTACCCTAGAATCGAACATCTAATCAACTTCAGATTCTTTTACAAATTGTCCGGTTTTTCCCGGATTCTGGATGAACTACTTGTCCGACGAGAAAATAATTTTCATATCCGGATTCAGCATGTCTAATTGTGAGCTCGAATTTTCGTTTCTAGGATTCGGTAAAATTTTTGAGGGATTCGGAAAAAAATTTGGCTCTGCAGGAGTTGAATCTCGAATCACCCCCATCAAGAGGCGAAAAAAGTAGGAGGGGGGGGGGGCGATAGCTTCAAAAGGCTAGTCGGGAAATAGTGTCTCATTCGTATCATTTCTGAGCTGTATTCTCATTCCGTTTCTGGTACCGTCAAACAGTTATCCTTGTTTTTGGGATCCCAAAACGTACGTGGAAGGATACCTATGACTTCGTCGAAGTTGGCCGTCTGTCAGCACGGAAACTCTCGAAGGGGTACCGATATTTTCTTCAAACTTTGAATGAGGATCCGTTGGGCAAAGTACAGGTCAAGTTCGTAGATCAGCCCTGTAGCCCCATATTCAGGGGTGGGGGAGGGGTTCCATTTTAAGGGATGACGCAAAAGTTTTAGAAAGCCAATGAGATAGTCGATATAGGGTTAAGAACATGCTGAATCCGTATCTGAAACTTATTTTCTCGCCGGACAATTGTTCGTCCGGAATCCAGCCAAAACCGGAAAATGTTTTAAAGTAAAAATGTTATTTGAAGTTGATTAAATACTCAATTTCGGGGTAAGAAGAAATGCTGAATCCTTACATGACAATAATATTCTTCCCGTATAATGCAGTTCGCTCAGAATTCGGCCGAAACCAGGAAATTTGTTGTATCAAAAAGAAGTTGGTTAGAGGTTCGATGTAGTGGTACGGAGGTAGCCTATGATGAATCCATATATGAAAATTATTTTCGCGCCGGACAAATTGCTACGCAAACAATTTCGACAAATTTCGTCGAAGTAGACATGACGTATAGGGGTAAACACACGTGAACTTACGTGAACTTGGCTTTTTCAGACGACTGGCCATTGGCATAAATCTGTTTCTAAATTTTAATAGTAAAAATGTTCAATCAGCCTGGCGAAGACCGGATTTCTACACGGCGCAGTTCTCTGTATCAAATATTAAATTTTTGGGATCCCATCGAAACCTTTGGTATTGTTGGGCTGGAAATTTGTCAGATCGCACACACAAAATGACCCACATTTGTATGATCATTCTGCACAGCGATTGATCTGAGAAATCCTTGTCAGCAAATCGGGATTCGGGATAATCTTTTGGCGGTGACCAGAATAAAGTCTTGTCTTTCGGAAACTTAAACCAGCGGCAAACCATTTTTTTTCGTTCCGTTTCTGGTATCGACAAAAGCCTTGTCGGTATTCTGATAACCGGATGTCTATTTCCATACCAATCTCGGATCACCTTCACAGTTGGGGAAAAGCCTTGACGGGAGTTCTTGAAACTCAAGTTAATCGTGTTGCCTTCATATGTCTATATATTTATATATGCTGAAACCAGTATTCGATAAACATGTATATACTAAATACTGACAGTATTTTTTTCAAAACGTGAGAAGCTATATTTTTCTTGGAATATTAGTAGGTATATTAGAATGTTAGTAGCCTAGTGCTCCATCCGCTATTGTATCCTTCACATTTGGTACAAATTTGAATCCAATCTTAAAGGACCTGTCTTACCTATAATAATCACACAACCTACTTCCATAATCACTCCATGTATTTCTAAACCCGGAGACCCCAATTGCGTACAGGACATTCTAATCCCTCTAAGAGAACCACGCTGATTTTGTCACTTTACGTGCTTTGCTACCTTCGATGTGTATCACGCTGTCGACGGTTGTCTGCGGGAAGTTTTTCCATCAGAAAAATCGGTTATATAAATTGTTTCCCTATTTTCGCTATAAGTCAACGGATCTCGGAAATGGCCTTAAACAGCCAAAACTGTGGGTTATTTGTTGAAAGCACAGCCTAGTTTTAAAGTGTTAAAATATTTTAAAATATTGTAAGTTGAAGAGTAAATAGTGCGAGAGGTTCTTTATCAACCGCTACGAAGATACATAGTTTTTGTGGACGAAAGGTTTTTTGTTGTTCTGGTAAATTTTTTAAAATATAGCTCATCGACTTTCGAGAAACAGTGTTGGTATATATAATATCGACTGTTTAATTATTGTGTAAACTGAAGAAAATACTGTCGAAAACGTTTGATTATAATTGCTTACGGAAACCCAGTCAGCGTCTTGGTCTAAAACTGGACTAAACTGATTGATGTCCTTGCATCCTTACGACGTGATGTCCTTCGTCACTTAACGCTCTCTCACCATCCCAATTAACAAACAAGCTTAGTACCGATGCTCTAAGCAGTGAAGGGAAGGTCAATACCACACAAAGACAGGACGAGAATTATAATTTTTTCTACGTGATCTATTGTTATTTTCCCAAAAGTCGATCGATATATATATTCCTCTGTCCGACTGATTAGACAGTAAGAAAAAACTAGTACAATGAAAAGATTCACAGTAAGGATTTTAATTTTATGTTGTTTAGTTGTTTTTTAAGTGTATTTCAGTGGACCTTAAAATACGGTTTTGATTTACGGATAGGTCGGTTGGGATTCACTCAGTGATTCTTCGACCTTCTCGGCAAGAGTTATCAATCACAGCTAGAGCTTAAGTGGCCGAAAGATAAGTGAAATTAGCTGACCTGAGAAGAAGAAGAGTAGAACTTAATTCGAAGTAAAATCTACAAATTGACCTGTTGCCTAAGCACACCCTTCCTGTCGCCTTCCCCAGATTTCTCTAGGCACCTATTTGGAGATGGGTAGACTTTAGGTTGTCTTGCAGGGTCAAGCCACTACTCCCGCACTCCACCAAACGATTGACACAGCACCCCAAATAGATCGGGATCAGTCAGCCTGATATCGTAGTAACTTAATTTTTTTTTTTTTTTTTTTTTTCAATCAAAATTTGTGATCTGTGATCTTAATTTGTGATCTGTTTTTTGTGTCTAGTATGAGTTCTTAAAAATGATTCCGTCTTTTCCAGCCTCTCGCCCTTCTGTGCCTTCTTGGGACCGCTGCTTCTCTCCCGCTAGATATCGACACAGCTGTCAAGCTAGGGCAGTCTGTCGTAGGTGGCGCCACCGGATCCCTTTATTTTGTGCCAGAGGGGAATGCTGTTTTAGGAGCTGCCGCTCAGGCTAGCCCAGTGATGGTTTTAAGACCCCAACCATCGCCTCAGTTCTTCGGTTCTTATGGAGGATTCGGAGGATACAACAACTTCTTACCACAACGACCAATCTACGTCCAAGTTCCAGCGTCTGCTCCCGCGGTAGTACCAATACCAGCTCCGATAGCACTACGACCAGCACCTGGCCCCGTTGCTGTACCAGCTCTTGTAGCACCAGTCCCGTATCCCGCTGTGGTCCCTGCCCCAGCTCCTGCAGTGGTCCCTGCCTCATATCCCGCAGTGGTCCCTGCTCCAGCACCAGCACAGGTCCCAAAACCCGAGCCTGTCCCCGCCCCTACTCCTGTTAAAGCTCCCACCCCTGTAGCCGTAAAGCCTGTTGAGGCAGCTTACGCCACCGGACCAGCTTACGCCACCGGACCAGCTTACTCCACCGGACCAGCCAATCCAGGAATCCCCGCTGAGTATACTTACAACTACGTTGTTAACGGAGACAATGGCGACATTAAAGGTGCTCAAGAGACCCGCAAAGGCGACAAGGTCACCGGCAAATACACCGTCAATGATCCAGATGGCACCATCCGTGTGGTTTCTTACACCGTTGACGGAGAGAGTGGATTTGTGGCGAATGTCGAGACAAAGCAAGGAGGCGCACCGATCGTGCCCAAAGCTTTGAAGGATGGCGAAGTCGTCAGTGGCACCTGGGCAACCGACTTCAAGGCCCCAGACAATGTTTACTTCTGGAACGAAAAAGTCCCTCTGAACTAGACTATTGCTCGAACACGAACGAAGACAACTCAACTTGGATTTTTTTTATACAGAACTGTTTATATTTCGATAATACATGCAATTTCAGTTAACAAAAAAACGTACAATTGTCTTTGGTCCTAAGCAGATCAAAAGCACAGGTAAAATAAACCAGTCGTGCCAACTTTTCGGATCAGTCTAGTCCCGTACTAGAGTAGAGATTATTTACTAGTCCTGCGTTTCATCGGGAAACAGCCAACGATCCGTCGGAAACAGTGGCACCTAGCAATACTCTATATGACTAAGTCCAAAACAAGCCTGTGATCCTCAGGAAGAAAGGACTCCAATCCTGTGTCAACCAATCAGGGCGATCTTTGGGAGCAGATGTGACACCAGTTCTGCCTTTCTTCCGCTAGGTACCGGGAGAGGCCGGATTTTGCATTGGCAAGAGTATTGCGTGACATTTTTCCCAGACATGGAGGGAAGCACCTACGCAGCTTTGAATATACAGTTCTTGTTAGCTCGAGCTTCTCGTTGAAAAACAAAGATGCAAGTCGAGCTATCGGCAGCAAAGATCCTGGTGATTTTCCTGGAATGGGAGTTTGGGTGGCCTGACCCAGTGATTTTTGTGTATGCGCTATTGCAAAGATTGTGTATACCCACTATTCACAATAGCGTGCGAAATGGTTATCCCATGCCAAATGTTGCGCACTCGAGCCATCTAACTACAAAAGTTCAGTTGTCTATTTTCTGCGATTTTTTTTCAAATCCTAGCGAATCTGCATTTTGTTTTATTGTCTGGTTTTGGTCCTACATAGATTTTTTAGTTCAAAAGCGAGCATAAAGTACAGGGTAATCAGTGTTTGGGCAGGCTGCACTAAACCCTGGGAATAACCGGCAATTGGCATAGCTTATCCAAACAAGATCAAAGGCTTCGATAGGACCCCAAAGGAGAATATTTAATGGACTTCCCGATAACAGACAATCGGGTTTGATAGATTTCCAGAACCCATAAACTTGCAATACGATCCTTACAGACCCCTCAGCGAGCTCCGCTAGGTAATGGTTTTCACCAAAAGAATATATATATATATATATATATATATGTATTATTTATATTCAAAAAGCGTTTACAGCGGATACGTCAGCTACGATTCTTAATCAGTGATTCTTAATCAACGTCGGGGAAGGAAACAAACCTGTAATTAATAACTGAAGCTTCTACCGACTATAAGTATGTTATTAGGGTAAATTACTTTCCAATTTCTTCGCCGACGTTGACCCAGAACATTGACGGCCTGACGAGGACCCTTTGACAAGGGAAATATCGCTGATTAAGAATCATAGCTGACGTATCCGTTGTAAACATTGTTTGAATATATGTTACAAAGTCAGCTTAGGCTCAAAGAATATTTATATTTTATTTGTAACCCGCCAAACACACAAGGTGGTAGCGGAGTATAGAGAACAACGAAAAACAATACAAGATAAATAACAGTATAAACACACAAAATTTATTATTATTATTATTATTGTTATTAACTTTTTAATTCAGCTTCCGCCGTAAACTAATATACAAAAAACAACAACACTATGGTACAACATCAATGTATCTCCAGCAGATGCCTCCAGACTGGTAGGTTGTAGAAAATAGGGTTTGCTGCCAGGATGATCAGACAGCTCTCCGACCGCCATAACCGTACAACCAAAGATGACCGGGCTTTACGAGCAAGTTCAGCAAAACTGCAGCAATGGTTCTGGACAAATGCCTGACTTATACAACATTTCTAACTGGGCCTGAAAAATATCAGATTATTGTTTGTAAACCTCTGTCTTTGGTCGTATTCTGACCAGTGTCCATCCGAGGTGATAAAAAAATAGTATTCCCGACTCACCATGTATATCAACCTCTCAACAATACATTTTATTGTAGCTCGTATGCGAATTGAAGGTCTGGCTAGAGTCTGAAAGATTTCTGGAGACAGGTCCGTAAACAGGCTGGGGCGGGCAGTACAGGAGCGACGAGTATTGATGGCGTTAATGGGGAGAGCGAAATAGCTGAAGATCTTAAAACCCTTTGTCTCCACCAATATGAGTTTTAATTGTTGTTATTTTGATTTCAGTCGTTCTCAGGTTGGCCCAGATTCCGTCATATTTATTTATCCATTTATAATTTATTTAATTGTTTGGTTTTGTTTATTTTTGGAGACGGGATTTTGGAGTGTATAGTTATTTTGTTGTTGGGTGGAATGTAAAGTAAAATACCCCTCTTTTTGCGAAATACGTTGCAAATGACACGGATTCCGTTTGCCCAGCTTTAGTTTCTGAGCTTTAGAAAAGGCATACATCGTTAGATCAGGTTGAAAGATAGTGGACTGTGCTGGGACTTGTAAGAGTAATACATATAGCGCTAGAAAAGGAAATTTATTTTCGTTCGATTTTGCAACTGGAAAACTCTTCAAACAAAAACGTTACCCTGGTCTTTTTTTCTCACGAACTTGCGTCGCCGAATTCTATTGGTTCTCCTCTGCTACGATATGGTCATGAAGGCTCAAAATGACTCCTTTTCGGTTTAATTGAAGGTCTATATCTTGAAAAAAAAAAAAAAATCTGCCCACTTCAACGTTTTTACAAAAATAGTTTCAGCTTGATGGCTAGTTTGTAACATTTTCTGTGAAACGTTTTTGTAAAAGAAACTGTTTTGAGAACTGTTTTAAGATCCGTTGAACAAAGTATAGGTTGCAAAAACGTTTCTGCAATAAATGTTTATGGACCTTGAACCCTGAGTTCGAACTTTTTGCGGAGGCTATGTATTCGTCAATTCAGTTTCGGAAAACCCTACAATCGGAAACTACAATCGGAAAATTATGTGTCTCGATCAGAGGCATTACCAGCCAAAATATTTCGGGGAAGGGGGGAAGGTAATTACCGACTGGCTGGTCGTTTTATCGACTGTTTTAGCAGAGATACCGACAGTTTTTAAGAATAATTCATGTTTGACGAAAAATCGACTGTTTTGAAGATTGAAAACTTTGTTTTTGTATTGACTGTATCCGTTTGACTATTTCCACAAATTGAATGGACAACCTCCCCCCTCCCCCCCCCCCCCCATTCGTGGTGCCCCTGGTCTCGATTCTTGTTCTTGTTATCGCTTTGCTTTTAGCCTTTACAACATCACTTTGATATCCATGTTTTATCGGGTTCTGGGGTAAATAGATAAAATTCATGAGGTAAAAGCCAAGAAAAGAGCGTAGCTTGGTCGACAACCAAGCTCATTCAACAGGAAATAATTTATATATAATTTAGGGAAACATAAAAACCGTAAAAAACGGTCGAAGTGATCGAACTTTTCCGAAAACATAAAAGGGCATAAACGAAATAACTTAACACTGTGAGATACGGGACTTCCTAAAACTGTGTTCTCGTCGTTCCCCGAGGATTCCTCGGGGAATCGAAGGGAACGGCGAGAATAGAGGGAGTCACTCCACGCGGACTCCGCCTAGGAAGACAACGTATTTTGTTCAAAAAAAAAGAATGTGCAGTTGACGAAATTACTAGATCCACTTTATTTTGGGATTTGTTTATTCTGATTCTTTTTACTTAATTTTATATTGCACAAACACTGGCAAAAACTGATTCCCCTCCGAATATAAAGGGAGTCCTTTTTGACGATGGTGATGATAATCAGAGCATTACCAGCCCGTGGGGACTCGGGAGAATAGTTGAAGCGGTTCCCCGGGACAAACAAAAACGCGGCTACTCCTTAAGCGGAGACCTCAGGGAACGTCGAGAACACGCCTTAAGTGAATGCGTTTGTGAACCTGCAATTGGTTGGAAAAGGTATCATAACTTTTTTTTGATCGTATGATTACATTTTTCGCATAGGTGTTTGAAAAGATAATACAGCTTAAAGTATTCATACGCTTATTAGAAAAGCAAATTATGCTTTCTATTGGTTGGTTTTGCATAAAGTGTCATAGCCAATCAAAAGTAGAAAAGACTAATTTTTTCTTTAAAAAAGCAATTAACATCTTACTTTCACAACTCTGTTAGAAAAATATTATTGAACTAGTTGGCAACATTTCTACCATTAACAGGCTCATAATTTTCATCATACTCCGATAAGTATCTGTTAACTCGGGAATCTAAATCAAAAGTCCTTTACCTCCCGCTGTTAAACTCGTTTTGTTAGCTCCCGCCCATGAAAGAAAATTCCGTTTTCTTCTTGTTTGTCGTGCCATCTTTCAAACTGAAAAGTGCGCGAACTGTGACTCATCACTATGGAGGAGTCACATCATTATATAAATTTGTCGTAAAGGACAAAGATGTTCTGGAGTTCTACCAGAGTAAGTAAATAATTTAATCTCTGTTTTTGTTTTCTTTGTTAGCCTGTCTCAGACTAACTGGATGCTTGTAAGCTTTTCTTGGTTAGCCTGTCTCAGACAGTCTCAGACCAACTGAGACCAACCAATGAATGCTCATAAGATACAATCCTATTTGCGTAAGCTTAGCGAAGAAATGATTGCTTAATTTCCTTAATTAATTTCTTTTGATAATTCTGTGAATAATTTCTGAACTCTTTCTAATACCAATTTAATTTAATACCAATCAGTTTTAAATACTTTCACCTGACTAACTTACCTGACCAAACAAAGCAAATTAGCATTAGAACTTGGCCTAGTCTGGTGATTGCTATGCTATGTCACCTGAAAGGGTGAGGTGTAAATACTGTGGTTATAAATTCTACAGTGAGTTGTTTCTTGAGAAACATTAGGCGATAGATGTTTTGTTCATATGGAGATTGATCGAGATACGCTTGTCTGCCTTTTTTTTGTCAGAAAAGATTTTGTATAGTAACTTTGTAAGTCAAGTTTGGACGTCCACATCCAGTTGGTTCATCCTTCTGATACTGTGAATTCCCTATTGTCTTGTCCTGGTCTTGTCTTGGGATTTTTAATCCTACTTCATCTTCTGACACTGAATCCCTTCCTGAACCTTTCCCTATCCCTCAGCCTCCCATACCAGTCCCATACCTCTCAATTCCCAATTTTTGTTGTTGATGATACTGATATTGGAGAAAACGGTTGTTACTGTTTTCCTGATGTGACAGTTGAGCGGGAAGAAGCAAAGCTTTTCCTTAAGTAAGTAATTTATTTATGACCCACCATTTTGAAAAGGCAGAGTAAATGAAGAAAATAAACAAAATAAATAAAACACATAAACACGCAGAAAAAAGATAGGCTACTTAATTTTTAATCTTTGGTCAGGAAGCAGTGGACGACTTTGTGCGCTGGTTGGGCCCTGTTGTCCATGATTTTTGAAAGTGATGAGGAAACATCCTAAAGGGTCGCACTTGCATCTTTAATTTTGAATTTCTCTGTCAATGTATGGTTATGACATAATTTCGTTAAGTGGAGCAGGTGCTTGGCATATTTAAAATAACCTGATCTCATCTTTTCAATCTTCAGTATTAAGCTTCAATATCTCCACACAGTCAGTAAGAAGGTTTCTGATTAAATTATTGCTAGAATTCAGAAACTTCAACCTTTATGTCAAGCACATTGTTCTGGTTCTGACCCAGAAGTTATGTTTATGTTCAATTTGAGAGGCTGGACTCAAAGGATAAGAGAATTGTTTTTTACCATTGCAACCTACATCTACCAACAGTTCGACCATATTGCTTTACAAAATAGTTTTTTCAAGTGGAAAGGAAGAAATAAGAGAATGCTGTGGGTACAGAGTATAATTGCATGAAAATCTGAATGCTATAATGGGAGATCCTGAAATATTATCCTGGTAGTTTCAAGGAAAGAAGTACAAGGTTTTAAATACTGTCAGTTATACTAATGCTCCTTCTAAAAAGAATTTGTGTTGTGCTGCGTTAAGTTGTGCTCTCTAATTTGTTGTTGATAAGTCTCAAGTTACCAATTCGCCTTATTCTGGCTCAGCATTCAAAGTGGACTAGATTCTGTTAGTCCCCCATTGTCTCAAAATCAACACAATAAACACGTATGTGTGTCTATAGACATACTTATAAGTCGGGTCTAAAGGGTAATAGGTAACTTATATTTTCTATACTACCAGCAGGGAGCAGGTTCCAGATTTTCTACTCGTCAACCTGAGAGCTATTTTACTATGTCTGTCAGATGTGCTGATGGTGAGACATACGGGGAATAATAGAAACTAGTCAGCTTGGAAGTGGAAGTACATACTGTGATTTTTTTTTCTTGTTGTTTTATTTGTGCCATGATTTTAACTCGATGTGATTTACTATGATTTGTTTCCCTTTCCAAAACCAATTTGACCTCAATCTTTATGCTTATAAGCTTACTGTCATTATTTTCTTGATTAGTTATTTCGAAGATTACTGTGATTGTTTTCTTGATGCCTTATTTACGAATTTCCAAAGCGTCCAAAGCGTCCAAAGTTATATGTAATTATTAAATTCGATGGTTTCTTGAATAGCTCAGTTCTTATGTCACTTGCAGCTTTGCTCAAGTGCCATATACAGATCACTTTTCGGTCTGTTGGTCTATCGGTCTGTCGGTTCACTGTTCTCGAGTTAGGGTACTTCCAGAAAGTTAGGACGATGAAACTTGGCAGGCATTTAAGGGACCCAACCAAACTAACTTGGAAATAG
The DNA here is from genome assembly GCA_023053575.1 of Branchinecta lynchi. Lineage (NCBI taxonomy): Eukaryota > Metazoa > Arthropoda > Branchiopoda > Anostraca > Branchinectidae > Branchinecta > Branchinecta lynchi. The sequence goes on along the minus strand of JAKZAP010000008.1, from coordinate 25,467,108 downwards.
TCACTTCCCCAATCCGACAACCGAGGGGGGAATGGAGGGATGGAAAATTCGGAATGTTGAGGCATCTATAACTTTCGAACGGGTTATAGGATCTTAATGAAACTGTACATTAACAATCTCGTGTCTCAGATCTCCCACTTCGAGTCCTGAACGGATCCGATGAATGTAGGGGGGGGGGGGAGTCGGAGGGGAGAAACGGAAATATTGTGACACGATTAGACTGGAGCGATTGGGATGAAACTTGGTGGAAAGAACAAGTACATGCCCTAGATACATCAGCGACGGAACCGGGCCGTATTCGGACCCTGGGGGGGGGGGGGGGGGGCTAAGACGATGAAAATTGGCTTGACCATTTGAGGCTTGAGATGATTGGCTTAAAATAGTCAGTTTCCCAATCTGACCATCGTGGGGAGGGGGGGGGTGGAGAATCCGGAGTCTTGAGGCATGTATAACTTTCGAAGGGGTGATCGGATCTGAATGAAACTTTATATTTGGAAAAGCCTCGTATCTCAAATTTCCGAGATCAGTTCTGACCAGATCCCATGAATATGGGGTGGTGGTGGTTGGAGGGGAGAACCGGCAATCTTGTGACACCCTTAAAGTGGAGCGATGAAACTTGGCGGGAAGAGCAAGCACAAGCCATAGATACGTCACAGTACCGGACCAGATTCGGGCACCTTTGGGGGAGTTGTAGGGGGTGTGGGTCCGAAATTCCGGTCACCGCGAGTTAAGGTACTTCCAGATCCGCAAGGACGATGAAACTCGACTTTGAACATCAGAGACTTAACAAGATTGGCTTAGAAATTGTCATTTCTCAGATTCGACCATCCCTTGAAGTACTATTAAAGCAAAATATACTTTTTCATGATCCCCATTAGCCCATGATCGTTTATGCCTCAAGGATTTTGCTAAGAAATGAATTTTTAGCACCCTTAAATTACATACCTTACCGAAAAGTAAAAAAAAACTTTTGACCAAAAGATATAATTATATTTGTGATCCCCAAGGGCCCATGATCCGTTTTTCCTCAAGGTTTTTGTGATTTCCTTAAAGTAAAAACAATTATTTTGAGCAAAATTCATATTTTCATGATTTCGATGAGCTTATCGTCATTTGTGCAAGAGTGTTCGTTACGGATGAATGTTCTAGCGCCCTTAAAGTGAGCATCGTCACAGCCAAATGCGTAAATAGAATAGTTTTGAAGAACGATCCATTCTCACGATTTCAAAGGACCCATGATCATTCTTATCTCAAGGGGTTTGCTTACAAATGAACACAACTAACGCACGAACTGGCAAATTCCTGTTTTCATCCTCTGATACAGCGTTGCAAGTGCCATATGAGCTTCTAGCTCTTGTCTTCTAAAGTCTTAATGAATAAAATATTAGCTTATAAAGTCATTATTGTTGACTATACATGTATATAAATGGTAATGGTGATAGGGATAGGAGAGGAATTTCTGTGAGATTGCTGCAGTAAGAAGCCTTTTCAGAAAATTCACGTTTTTTCAAACGCGGAGGTCAGACGTTTGCATCAGTCATTGATTTTCATCGTCTATTAACTAATGTATCGCGCAGAAGACTATCCAAATCAGAAGAAGGAAGCTTGTTTTTCATCGGATATTAGTATGTCTCACGTGTACTTCTTGGCACGAATTCCCGATGAAACGTTATGTAGCTGCAACCCTTTAGCATGCAACGCTACCGGCCCTTTGAACCAGTTTTCCGATGAAACGTTATGTAGCTGCAACCCTTCAGCATGCAACGCTACCGGCCCTTTGAACCAGTTTTCCGATGAAACGTTATGTAGCTGCAACCCTTCAGCATGTAACGCTACCGGCCCTTTGAACCAGTTTTCCGATGAAACGTTATGTAGCTGCAACCCTTCAGCATGCAACGCTACCGGCCCTTTGAACCAGTTTTCCGATGAAACGTTATGTAGCTGCAACCCTTCAGGATGCAACGCTGCTGGCCCTTTGAACCAGTTTTCCGATGAAACGTTATGTAGCTGCAACCCTTCAGCATGCAACGCTACCGGCCCTTTGAACCAGTTTTCCGATGAAACGTTATGTAGCTGCAACCCTTCAGGATGCAACGCTGCTGGCCCTTTGAACCAGTTTTCCGATGAAACGTTATATAACTGCAACATATTCTTGTGCGGTACGTTTTCTCTTGAAACGGATTCGCTAAAACGGTTTATAGGAGAAACGCTTTACTAGAAAAACTGGCAAATTCTGAAAACTGGTTCATAGGGCCGGCAGCGTTGCATATATAAAAACGTTGCATTTACTTTAGAGTGTGTTTGACGAGGAACCGAGTAAGTGCACAATTTTGATTAATTTTTTCTTTTCTCTTCCTCTTTTTTTTCTCTCTATTATAGTGTTGTGTAGGTTAATCTGTCAAAGGGGGTTCGTTAAACCTCTTAACAAGTGTTAACTTCTGGAGGGTTTTGCAGTTCCTAGTATTTTTTCCAATAAACCCCATATATAATCTGATCTAATGTATTGAAGAGGTACCTACGAGTGTCTCTTCAAGTCTGTTTCTAGTGATTGTAGTAGTCTCACCGTCCTAGTTTATGAAACAGATGTAATCCCTATTCTTCCGAGTGATATTGAGCCGCTCCTCAAGAAATTATCATGGCTTTTTACCCTCGTGGTTTTTCGGCTGTATTGTCAGGCCGGGAAATTACATTCGTTTCGGAATTCCGGTACCTCGGCTTTCTGGTAACGGGTGACCTGACTGACGATGCTCAGGCGAAAGCCTCGCTATCTGGTCTTATGAAAAGAGCCAACTTCCTTATATGGAAATTTGGTGATTGCTCTGAAAAGGCGAAGCTTCACTTGTTTAGATTATATTGCTACCAAATGTCTGGTCTTGCTTTGACGACGAATCTGAAAAGTACGACGCTAACTTCACTGACAGTGGGGTATAATCGAGCAGCACATAGGTTTTTTCGTCTACCGCCTATATGTAGTGTGTCCGCTGAACTAGTGGGAAGGCACTGCTGTACTCTCCGGGAAAGAATGCGGAAGGCTAGGTCGAGCTTCTTCCTGCGCATCCAGAAATCAGAGAATAGCCTTGTTAGACTGGCAGCTGATCCATTGTTCAGTTCACTACCAGTAGTTGCTAGTCTTATGGATTAGTTTAGCGTCGTCTGTGTGTTGTTTTGTTTTGTTCTGAGTAGTATATGTGGTTTCTTTTTCTTTTTTTATGGCGTAAGCTGAAATAAAATTGATTGATTTGTGTCCCTATATTTCCAGACTCTCCCTTATTCCCCAGAACGGCAAAGCAACTGATCAGGTCAGAAAACTAAGAACAAATATGGGTTCAGCATGCAGTCTTACCGGGCCAAAGAATTCAGAGTTAACTGTCGCTACAATCAAGTTTCCGTTTTTGGACTCCGATGAATTGTTTGTCAAATGAGAAAACAAAAATTTCCGGGTTTTGCTGGATTCCGAGGGAACTGCTTGTCCAGCAAGAAAATAAAGTTCAGATATGGATTCAGCTTTACCGCCACATCGACTATTAATTTGCTTGGGAAAAACACCCCTTAATTTGAAATCCCACCCCTTAAAACGTATACGTCAGCTACATTTTATTAGAGCTATATTTCGGCCCAAGCGGGCTCAAGGCTCAGCTGGAAAATTTACTTGTGGAAAAACAAAGTAAAGATTCTTGGTGAAATAACTGATTTTGTCTTGTGTCACGGTGTTGATGTGATCTCATTTTGGATGCTGCTTCTCTTGCTGCGCGATCTTGTGTCAACCATCTGGCAACACTGCACGCTGCTCTATCTGGACTTTCCCTCTAGTCTATGCTTTTGCCATGGTGTTTACCTGTGATGATTGCCAGGAGATTTTTCCTACTGAGGAATTTTTTCTTGAACATCTACGTTCTGACAATTGGCTGCATTCTGACAATTGGCTGCTGTTTTTGCTGCTCTACTGGCTTGTAGAAAAGGTAGAAAATTTTCTACATTTTTATTTTGAAGTCACCTGTCTCTTCTTCTTCTTTCCAGCTAAGATGGATACTTTTCGGTGGCATGTCTGGGCGATTTGAAGTTCCGTAGTTCGGTGATAGATGTTCCTTCAGCCCAAGCTGACCGCGAATCATGTTCGACAATACAAACGGGTACATCAGCTACATTTTATTAGAGCTATACTTCTGCTCTTCTTGGCAAGGGTCATCTTTAGGCTCAAACCTTGCCAAGAAGGGCCGAAATATAGCTCTAATGAAATGTAGCTGACGTATCCGTTTCGCATTGTGAAATATGACAAAGTGGTTGTGTCCAGGTCGTAAGGGGTGCTTTAAAGCACAACTCTTACTAGAAATCATCTTTTCACTATGAAATGGATCAGAAAAAAACATTTTCAAAAATACTATTCCACCTGAAATGAGCGATTTTTTTGTTGGCGCTTGTCGATTCTATCGCGCCTCCCTGCTCTCGGCCGCGGCGGCTGTGCGCAAAACATTTGAAAAGTGAACAACCCGTGGTTAAAAATTTGGAAAATCAAGCAAATAAAAGAAATCAAAACAGAAGATTCTAATATCCTGTTAAGTGATGGAGTTGTCAGCGGACGTTAAAGATTCCGGCACACTTCGAGTTGTGTGACGGGCAAAACTCGGCACGGCTGAAAAAGCGCTAACAGGGCATAGGCACAAAATGAAACAATGGGGAGGGTGGGGGGGCTCTTGATGGCTATCCCTCCTTGCCGACGCAAAATCTCCGGCCTCTCCGGGTACCTACCTAGCGGAAGAAAGGCAAAAGTGGTGTCACATATGCTCCCAAAGATCGCCGTGATTGGTTGACACATTTTGAATCGTTGCGTTTGATTCGTTACGGAGATGCTTACTCCTTCTTCCTGAGGATCACTGGTGTGTTTTGGACTTAGTCATATAGAGTAAATATTCTTTGAGCCCAAGCTGACTTTGAAACATTTATTCAAACAATGTTTGCAACGGATACGTCAGCCTGACGAGGACCCTTGCCAAGAAGGGCCGAAATATCGCTGATGAAAAATTATAGCTGACGTATCCGTTGCAAACATTGTTTGAATAAATATCATATAGAGTATTTCATAAGGGAGCTAGGTATATTGTAAAAGGAAGAATAAGCCAGAGGGGTCCGTTAAGGAATATACAAAATTACTTAAAACGAGTTAAGCATACTCGCATTTGCTACGTTTAGATCAAATTGCGAGTAGTCGACTTTCAAGTCGCTAATAATTTAAATAATGTTGTCGTGTTTATTTACATTCTTTTGTTTAAGTGTTTTAATATGTATATTTTATTTTTGTATTTTATTCATACTCCGCTGTTACGCACAAAGCGGGTCATAAAAAAAAAAAAAAAAAAAAAAAAAAAATACAAACTATAGGAATCAGTGCAACAATGAGACAGAGCAAAATAACTTTAGAGAGTAATGCACGAACTTTGAAAAAGTGACACACAGTCAAATCGCAGCGACACTAGCTCCGCTAAGGGACAAGAACATCCCTACTGAAATTCGACCAATCGACAACGAGCGCTGGCTCTGATCCAGAGCAAAAAACGAACAGTTTGCTGAAGCTTCTCTCGCGAAGGCCGCAAAGAACTGGGCGGCGCTGCGACGGAGGCCCATTTTTTATGCATGGGAAGGATAGGTCTTCGCATTACTCTCTAGAGTTATTTTGCTCTGCAATGGGATCATTGCGATTCGGAAGTACACAGCTGGCAGTGTTTCCACTTCTCATGATTTCACATGATCTCTCATGTTTTTTTTTCCAATCTCATTCTTTTTTTTAGTCTCATGATCTCATGATAAACTCATGATTTTCAGGATTTGTCCTCTCTTTTACTCAAGTGATAGAAATAGAATATAAGTAGAAGTAGAAGTACGCATCATTTATGTAGTGTCTAGGGTTAGACTATCTAGTCACATAAAAAGCTACAGTTTGCACGGAAGCAGGTTGAGGTTCGCCATAAACCTAGCGAATTTGAAAAGCCCAGGCTAATTTCGTCTCGATCACAATGATTTCAACGTATCGTCGCTTGACCTGCTCGCACTTTTTGATGTGTCATTTCATTTATCTCATAAATAGGGCGATAATGTGATATTAAAGGTGGCGTTTGCCTTGGTCCTTATTTTTCTTTGGGATTTCTTTGGGACAAAAATTTCGCTTAAGGCGCCTTTCATGATGTAGTTTTTGCTTGAAGGGCAGGTTTGAGATTTTAGGCGAGAGAAGTTTTATATGAGTAGTAGAAAGTTGTACCTGAAAAAAATGCTGATTTCAAAAAATTTGCCTGCAGCGCTCAGTCTCATTTTGTCCAGTACACAGCCGCCAGGAGCCGCTGTCGTTCTCCAGCAGGTGGCAGCAGGGGGAGCAAACAAAAGCTTGTTCTTTCCTCTCCGCGGAATCCTTTAGAAGAAGTTAAAAAATCACTGTTTACAATTTTTGTCTGATAAGTGCTAAAATCCGCATGCCTTGTGTCTATTTTCACTAGAAAAATCTCATGGTTTTTCTCATTATTTTCTAGCATAAATCTCATGTGTATCTAATTATCTTTGGACTCCTGCTCTTATTCAAACAATGTTTACAACGGATACGTCAGCTATGATTTTTCATCAGCGATGTTTCGGCCCTTCTTGGCAAGGGTCCTCGTCAGGCTGTCAATCCTCTGGTTCAACTTCGGGGAAGGAAACAAACCTGTAATAAAAAGTCTATTATAATATATAATAAAATAAATATAAATATTTATAAAATAAAAACTTTATTACAGGTTTGTTTCCTTCCCCGAAGTTGAACCAGAGGATTGACAGCCTGACGAGGACCCTTGCCAAGAAGGGCCGAAATATCGCTGATGAAAAATCATAGCTGACGTATCCGTTGTAAACATTGTTTGAATAAATGTTTCAAAGTCAGCTTGGGCTCAAAGAATATTTCTCCTGCTCTTGATTTTGAAAATTTCTGAGTGGAAACACTGACAGCTGGTCACTGCCAAAGTAGCTACACAGCATAACAATCACGGAGAAACAAAGATACCTTTTATCTATGGTTGTGCCTTCAAGTGTTTACATTCTTCATCTAACAGTCATCCGTATTTTCGAAAATAAAAGATTTATCCATTAAGCTACTGAATGCTATCACGCTCACTGCATAATTAATTAGCGGTTGACATTGACGGAGTCGTTGCTATAAAACGGTTGAGTTTTCTTCTGATCATCTTTCCGATGGAATCAGCGAGTTGAAAACCAGTGCTTTTTTAATAGCAATGGTCTGTAAACTTATGTTTCAATAATTCGGCAAATTTAGAATATTTCTTTGGGATTTATTTAACGTAAATAATTTCATATTATTATTCGTGATTTAGAGTTTGGTGGGGGGAGAGCGGAGAGAAAAATATTTGAAAGGGTTAAGACGAGAAATGTGTGCTAGGCACACATAAAGGTGTGCTAGAAATGTGTGCCATTTGTTATAGGTGAGTAAAAGCTCTGCACTCACGTACAGGATCGGACACAGTGCCGTCTTTTACTTTTGTTGGCCCGCAGGCCGTCATGGGTTTTTGGCCCCTTTTCATTAGTCAACAAGACCAAAGGTTTCGATGGGCTCCCAAAAGTTCAAATTTGATCCAGACTCCTTGAACACTTTTACTATTAAAATTTAGAAAAAGATTAAGGCAAAATAGCTAATCATATGAGAAAACCAAGTTCAGATACGGATTCAGCATATGTGTTTACCCCTTTAAGTCATATCTATTTTGAAGAAGCAGATCGAAACTTCCTGCCTTACTACTGCCAATTTTCCGGTTTCGGCGCAATTCCGGAACTACTTGTCCGGCAAAAATATAAAGCTCAAAAATGAATTCAGCATGTCTCCTTACCCCTACATCCAACCTCTAATCAACTTCCAATTAAACTTTTACTTTTAACAAATTTTCCGGTTTCAGCCGGATTCCGAGCTGTGTTGTGTGTTCCGAAAATGGTTGTCATATGCGAATTCAGCATGTCTACTTACCCGCAAATCGAACATCTCATCAAATTTAAATAAAACTTTTACTTTAAATAAATTCTCCGGTGGCCAGATTCCGGCCGAAATACTTGTCCGGCGAGAAAATAATTTTCATATTCGGACTCAGCAAGTTTCCTTGCCCCTAAATCGAACCTCCAATCAACTTCATATTACTTTTCAAAAATATTCCGGTTTTCACCGGATTCCGGGTGAACTATTTGTCCGGCGAAAAAATGAATTTCATATTCGGATTCAGCATGTCTCCTTACCCCTAATTCGACTATTTCATTAGCTTTTAAAAAATATTTTTTGTTCCCCTTAATTTTAAACCCCTCCCCCACCCCTAAATATAGAGCTACATAGCCCATCTTCGAACTTGACCTTACTTTGACCTAAAGAGACCGCATGCCAAGTTTGATCAAAATATCTCAACCCCTTTGAGAGTTATCGTGCTAACAGACGGACGGACGGACGGACAGACGGACAACTTTTCGATGTCATAGGTATCCCTCCACTTACGTTTTGGGATCCCAAAAACGTAAAAACACCAGAACATTAGCACACACAATTCGTCGTCCAGCCCCACTGGTCACATCTGAGCATTATACAAATTTCGGTAACGTAAATGAAGGTGCAAGTTGCAACGTTGCTGGCCACACCTGGGTCGTAAGGAAGAAGGCAACACTGCTAGCAACCGTAGCTTGATTTCTCAACAATTTACACCGGCCGCTTGGCCTCTCGTTTTCCCTGGCCCCGCAGCACAGGCCTAACCGACTTAAGGGTAAGGATGTTGTGCCCTTCTTGGGAGCCTGATGTATGTTGTCTTGTTTTAATGAAGGATGAAAATTAAAATGAATCAAACTGATGGTCGTGAATAATGATGACTGGTTTTAGGGATTTGCAGTAAGAAAATTGACAGTGGCGATTGCAATTATCATTCCTGCCGACTGGTAATACTTTCTCTCCCATTTACATCATATTGATCAACTCTTTCAACCCTGTTTCTAAAAGAACATGCACTAAAGACTCATCTGAGAACAACCCCCTTTCGTTATATTGTCCGCGTGTGTCACAGTACATGACTTAAAACGCTGGTGGGAGATGAAGACCCCTCGGCGTATGCACAGTCTTGGAGCGGAAATTCATTTAATCCGTCATCCATGCCATATCACCAGCTAAATACACACCGTGACGCGAGCTCAGTCTCTGAATGAATTATTTGGTTGACACATTGACAGCAATCCAGTCACCAGTGGATGTGTGCTGGAAGAGGATTGGATATTTGAGCTTCTATTAGATACATCCGACAATTACACTTTCGTTGGACACGTGATATAGGATTGTACTTTCAGTAAGTAGAAGTTCTCCTTTTAGGAAAATCATATGTTTTAAGAATGATGTTTTCTTTGTGTTTTAGATCATATGTTTATTTGCTCGTTCACATTTTTAAGACGCATTCCTAACGACACTTAAACTTTTCTATTCATGTTTTGGGAGACGGGCACATTATACTCAAATAAATAAACATCTGTCTTTCCACATGAGGTTCATGTTACAAATTCTATAATTAAAACTTCGAGCTATTCTCGTTAGTTAAGAGTGAGATGACGATCGATGAATTATCTGTTGAAAGTCCATATCAAAACTTGGACATATTAGCCCAAATCCAATCTTTATCTTCTACCTGCCTGACACAATCTTTTTTCTTTTTTCACAAGAAAACGCCCAAATGAGTTTGTTTACTCTAATCTTTGTTGTTTTCTTTGTATTTCATGGTAGCTAATTTGTTTGTAACGGTCAGCTGTTTATTTGTCTGTACGCGTGTGTGAGTTCGATTGAGATGTTGTTCTTTCCTTTTATATATTACTCTTCAGTTTTGAAGGATTCAAATAAGTAATGATAGTAATAATAAATACTCTCTGGTGTGGGTCACCATCAGTACAAGAGACAATTTCAGGCGTGAAACAGTCTTGTCCCACACCCACATAGCAACCAGTTTCAAGCAAGAACACAAATAAGAATGAAAGACGACATTGATAATATTCGCAAGGATACACTTAGTACATGCTCGTATTGTAAAAATCAAGATATTCAAGTGGTAATTGGTTAGTTCAGCGGTGATTCATTATGGCAATGCAGACAAATTTGTAACACCGGTGTTGCGGAACCGGATCCAGAGGTGAGCAAAGCCCCCGTGCGAGCAGCAAGCTGAAATAAGTGAATGCGAGGGCGATTTTTTTTGTGTTTATGGCTCTTTCATGTGAGGCAATAGTTGGTGATGTCAGGATGTAGGGATGTAGCCTACAAGAGAAAGGATTTAGATTTAAGTAGAAACAGAGAATTTTTTTATTTTATTTCTATCCGCCAAAATCAGCGAGTACAATACAAAGAAAAAAGCACATGAAAATGTAAACAATAGGTAGTCTACACATACTCATATATTTCAATAAAATTCATAAAAACACTGTAATCTTAAATATTTCATAACAATGACAAGTATTTCAATGAAACGGAGCCAAATTATTGTTACTCTTTAATTGTTTTATTAATTATATTTAATTACCTCATCTCTTTATCATTACGAACTGTGTCGTGTGTGAAAGACGCAGAATCTGCTTGAAGGCAGATTTGCAGGCTCATTGGCAGGTAGTCGGGGCAAAATCTATTTGCTTTTTTGGTGTCTTACATTACAAATAGCAGTAGTTTTTATAAGAAAAAAATAGCTGCTCATGGAACTTTTTGTCTTCCTCACGATTCAAACGGTAGCTGACTTCAGCTCAAGAGATCCTGTTAATGAGTAAGTGAGTCGCTCGATTCAAAACCCAAAAGTCGGAAAACTAGGAAAAATTTGTGAAAAAAACTGGTCAGCTTGTACTTCGGCGTACACTTCGAGTTTTCCAGATCGCGATAAAATTTCGACAGTTGGAAGAATACTCCTACCAAAGTTTGTGTAAACTAGCTCCGAAATTCATTCGCAGACGTAAGTCCTAAATTTGCGGTATTTGTATAATTATGGCGAGGTAGCAGAAAATATGGGAAGTGGAAATATTTGATGTTTATTGTATTATTTTTACTTATCGGTAAGGTTTAATTCGCACATTTTGCGGTATGGTCGTTAGCCTTCTAATTTTGTCGGCACATTTTTTAGTCCGTCGGCACAAACCGGACGCCCCCCCCCCCCCCAAAAGGTAAAAGGCTAGTGACGCCCCTGGTAGTAGTACACCTGTATTGTGGTAAATAGTAAGTAAGTAAGTAATTTATTTTTAACCTACCATTTTAAAAAGCGGAGCAAATGAAAGAAAATAAATAAAACACATAAACACACATAAAAAGACACTTAGTTTTCAATCTTCGTCCAGAAAGCAGTGGGAATAGTGCATTAGTGTGTTCATACTTTTTCTTCTTTTTTCTTTTCTTTAATACGCTGTGTCAAAGCAGAGTGTTAAAACAGTTTTTTGCAGTTATCGCGGCTGGTCCGACCGTGGTAACTGATCGTGGTATTTGAAAACTCATATCATTTTCATCATATTTGTCAAATTGGGGGGGAAAGATGTTTGGCACTTAGCGATATAACTGGATATCAGTTCTTGTGAATTTTCGGGTTCATAAAATTACTTACTTATTTATTTACTAGGTATGCATAATCCATGCAAAGTACATAAAGTACACATATCACTGTTTTTCTTTTCATTGCGATTGGAGTGATTGTAGACTTGGAGCGTGTTCCACCCTTCTAACAATAATAACTATTAGTTACTATTTTCGTCCCAACCTCGTAAAAAATTACTACTCTGATCGTTCAAACCTTCTCGAAATAGTAACTAATTGTAACTATTTGCTGACCATGCTCGGGATTGTAGTAAGCGTGGTAACTACGCATCTCTGTAACGTGATTGGTCGAATTCCCCCGTGGCATGTTGTTCTGCTGGAAATAAAAAATCGTTCCAGCCTTGACGGCAAAAAGTCAGAATTCGTGACGTCATGTGTAGTGACTATGGTAAGTAGGGTGGAACACGTTCTTGACTTCTGAGAAGAAACCTTTTAAATAAAGATTCGTGTCAAAAAAAATCCCACACGAATAATAAAGATTCGTGTCATCCCACACGAATAAAAACTGGGGTTTCACCACTGCGAAAAAACTCTCTAGTTGACCCCCGTCAAAAGATGAATCTATTTAACATAAAAATTAATCTATTTAACATTTATCGTCACGGCATAAACGGTATATTTGCGGTATGATGTTTTGTTTTTAATGTGGTATTAAGATTTGAACTGTGACGAAATACCGCAAAAGTACGAAAAGCGGAAACAGTGGATTCGAACGGTAGCTGGCTTAAACCATCTCATTACCGAAACGTTACGTCTGCGAAATCACGCTAAACATCAAAATCACACCACCGCAGACCCGGCGATGCCTCAAAACGACGCGCGGGAGAGTTCGTGTAAAAATTCTCACGACCCCCGACCCCTGGGTTGTTAAAACAGTACCTGAGCTTGTCAGGTGATCTCTATCTTCGGTAATGGGATGACGAAAGGTGAAGAAACTATTCTGAGGACCGGGAAATCGTGATTCTTTTTTCTTCTTTTGCGTGGGATTTCTCGGTTATCTCATCAGTCGCGTGTCTGGACTGTGAAGAAAGGAAGAGAAATTGAGCTAAGATTTCATGCGGTGAGTTCAAACCGGGGAAAACCCGGAAAAAGATAGATTTGAAATTTTATTTTTTCTTTCAGTTTTCTTTTTTTAATGATACTCGGTGTTTCACTACGCGTATCCAACGTTATCGTCATTAGCCTTCGAAGACTTTTATCACAAAAGCGTGGTCTTTTTTTAGTACAGTAACGAGAGTTAAAATATAAATCATTCTTATGATAATAATTCATCCTACTTCAGCAATATTTTCATCAATCCTCGTTCCCGAGATTATGTCTCATTGTTTCCGAGGAGTTGTTCCCATCCGAATACCGGTTATGCCATTTGGCCAAGATCGACCTCCAAGGCAAGGTGCATGGAAATAGGCTAAAAACAGCCGAAGCCGTGTGTCATTTTCTGAAGGAATGGTATAGCGGATTCATGGTGGTTAGAATTGCGGCGACAATCAGGATTCTTTTGTCTTAAAAGTGTCCGTTAATGGTAAATTGTTTGTTTAATTTATATGTTTGTTTATGAAAATACAAAAAAAATGTCTGTCTCTCTTTAAGTTAGCACAGCCTCGCAAGCTATTGAAAACAAAATGTTTATTTTCATTAAAACTGTTCTACTACTACTACTACTAAATATTCTAAATGACTAAGTCGAAAACACGTCAGTGAACCTCGGGAAGAACGAGAAACGTCGCCCGAACGATGACTCAAATTATATGCCAATCAATGGCGTTCTTGGGGACAGCTGTGGTGGCTTTTCCGGCTCTTCCGCTAGGTACACGGCGATTCTTTATCGACGTGAAGAGTTAGTCATCAAGAGTATTGTAAAGTGGTCAACTATCTTAGAGCAACTGAGCAGAAACTCTATGCAATACGAGGTAGGAACAAGCTGCGTGCGAATCATATTTGACTGGATTATACGAACCCGTAAGCTGAGTTTTATTTGAGCGATATTTCGGCCCTTTTTGGAAAGGGTCCTGTAATTGGCTTGAGCATGAAGAGGATCTTTGCCAAGAAGGGACGAAGTCGCTCAAATAATACTCATCTGACGTATCTGTTTGATCAAATATTAAGCTTGTTAGCTACACTGCCATCTCGCTGTAAGTGTTGTAACACCCAAACAGTATTTCAATAGTTCTGTAGCAATAATTTAGACATCTTCAGCGATGATTATAATAATAATAATAACGCTTGTTTATTGAGCAAAAAGGCCATATAAGATTTAATACACGTTTCACTTCACAAATAACCGCTAGAAATACTTGCTACGTAAACTAAGCTAAACTTTCATTCCTGAGACTGAATCCTTTAGTCACATATTTACAGACATCTACGATACATTTGGGGTTCCTAGATTTCAGGCTACGAGTAGCAGTGCCAACCCACCCCAACAAATGTTACTCTGAAATGCGAAAGCTCTTGGCACTCTAAGAGAAGCCAACTTATTTGTGTATCATTTAACTGATAACATAGCATTATTTCGAGTGTGTTAAAGCACAATGGACACTTCTAATGCCTTACTTTGTATTAAATGCTTCACAAATAAACATTTCCGATTTCCTTTAGAAGGCGCTACAAAAATCAGCTGTTTTCTTGTTATCCCTTGTCTTTACCTCTCTGGCATTTCGGCGATCCAAATCTTGGTTGCTGGGATATCGTGGCAGGAAATTTAAAAACTCCCAGCAATGCTTGATAGAAAAGGATATATTTGAGATGTCACCAGAGTCAAGTCGCAGATGCAGTTTACCTGATTGTTCTAGTGTTTCATCAGAAGTTCCATGGCTTAAAGTGCCTATTAAAAGTTTTTCTTTGTGGAATAGTTTGTAAAGCTTGATTAACTTGCTTTATAAAATGTACCAGAATATGCAATAAGCTTATAAAAAATAACATAGCAACAAAAATCATTAAAAAAGAAATACCTATTCAAATCTGAATTATACAAGCTGATTTATGCATAAAATAAAGATCTACTAAGTATTATAAGAGAAATCACTTTTATCTTTGTCCAAGCTAGTAAATTGAGAATGTACAAAAAAATGTACACAAAATTACGCTTTGAAATATCACAGAGAGGAAATTGTTGAAAAAGCTGATGATCTAGGGGGTAAGCATTGTCCTAGGTTGTTACAGAGTTGGATTGGGGTAGTTTGATGTGCCCATTGAACTCTAAGGGATTTTTTCATTTTCACCATTTACTCTAGTCTGACCTTCAGGATATCTACGACCGTCCTCACAACGCAAAATTCTACCGTGACCCTGAAAATTTGAATCTCAATACAAACGTGGTTTTTCAGTGCCCAGTGATCATCTTGCGGAAGGTAGCTCACTGCGTCAATACTTATTTTGCGTAAACTCTTTTCGTCAAGCATACAGCAAAGGTACAAGCGCGTGGAGGTACCACAAATCTGACAGGAAAATTCCACTATATCAGAATCGATTATTAGTGAAAAGCGGAGCAATGAAGTAACACATTTTCATCGAGTCTTCAAGCCTCTTTGAGTGAATAAGCGATGAGTAACTGGATTGTCCTATCTCAGCTCTTTTCGTTTAAACTTTAAGAGCTTTATTCAGATATTCCACTAAAAACTATTAGTTGCGTTCTTGTTCAGCTTTTGCCTTTCCCTTTTCAGCTTTGGCTTTTTATCGTTTTCAGGACTTTTTTAACATTCTCGCGTTTTTGCAAGTTGCCGTTACTACTAAGGACTTTTCACTTTTCTCGGATGAAAACGCTATTTTGACAAACGCGATTTTATTTGTATTTTACCTGCACTTCAAATTTGTCATCTTTAAAATCCGAGACAGTCTCGAAAAACTGACTTTCACTTTGAATCAAATTCTTTTTTTATTGGATTTTGGGATAAACTGGCTAAAGTAGCGAAGCAAAAAGTCAAAAGGAGAGCGTAACTTGGTCACCTACCAAGTTTGCCTTTTTGCAAAAAGCCGAGGGAAAAGGCGAAAGTCGGCGTTTGGCTTTTTGACGAAAACGGGAAATTGTCAAAGAGTGCTTAGGACCATTTTACGAAAACGCCAAAAAAGTAAAAAGCCGATGAAAAGTCGAGTGAAAAGTCGAACAAAAACGCAACTATTGTGTAGCCTACTCCAGTGCCCCTAGAACACACACGAACTCTATTCCATGCTCAAGTTTTTTGTTTTGGATAGTTAGTGGTGATTCTGGTTGTGTTTTTTTGTTTTTTTTCTGGTTGGGCGTCCCAGACCGGGCAAGTCAAGCTCCTTTCTCTCTTTTTTCCTTTATTTTCTTTATCTTTATCTTTGTCGAAGTGTTTGTTGTTGTTTATGTTTTGTTTCGAGGGTAATTAGTCCCTTACAGGTTTGCCTCTGGGCATTGAAGATTTCATTTTTTTTTTAATAAACCCTTCATTCATTCATTCAACTGTCACCCGTCTTTAAGCCTGGAACAACTACCTGGACATCTCTTCAGCGATTATAAAGAGTCTTATGTTTATTTACAATCGAGAACCATTGCTTAGCCTACTCCAGCTTCCCTGGAATCGAGTTAACTTTTTTAAACCTATCGCGTTATCCATATGTTGCACTGTCAGAAGTTACATAACATTTAGGCGAGGATGCGCAATTTCAATAGATATTATGCAATTAGATAACTTTAGACATTATTACAATTTCAGTGCATAATACCCACTAGCCTACCTTTTGATTCTTTTGCTTGTTGATTTTCTTTTAGATCCGGATACTTCCTCTGAGTATTGAGTCGGTTTCGTCATGTAGCAACAACGGTATTTGATTACGAGGCATTTTTGCGCTCTTAGTATGTGCAAGCTCTGTAAACTTGAGACTCAATAAATTGCTGGATTTTATGCACATACTGTTTAAGTGTGACCGTGGGACTGGCCCGCTTCCTTCCTGTAGCTCGTAATTTGAGGCTCTTTTGAAACTGTGACGGATTTTAAGGATGGACAACCCTTCCGGCTTAGAACAAGAGATGTTTGCGTCACCTCTTCCTGTCCCAGGAAAGTATTGACGGGGAACACTGATAGTCGTGATCATGCATTTATTTCCCATTTGTATGACACAAATCAGATGAAATATAAAAGAAGGAAAAAAGGAAAGACAAGAAATCAGCAATAACAGTATTTATTGCATAAAAAGGCTGAGACCATTTAATAGATCTACATTAGCTAAATAGATGAGACATTATACCATTCCCACATACTAAATTTCAATTCAGTTCAATTCAATTTCCTTTATTTAACGGTTTTTGAAAACCATAAAAAACAATACAAAAATAAGACACTCGAAACAAACAGTACACTAAACTAAATCAGTCAAGTTGAACGGGCTCCAGGAGCGTTTAAGGAGCGTTTCCAAGTTAAAGATGCAAGCGTAACACTTTTGGAAATCTCGTCGGCTCTGCCAAAAACCATGGACAGTTGGGCCCAGCCAGTGCACGATTCTTTGTGGAATGAAAAATTGTATTTTCTGTTTCGTTGTGATTTATTTACTTCTTTTATTTTACTTTACATACTCCACTTTTCAAATGGCGGGTCATAAATAAATTACTTACTTACTTACTTATAACAACTAAATTACATCATAGCAGGATATAAACTGTGGCTAGTGTCCAAGCCTGCCCACGCCGGTCTTTTCCCGTGTCACGGGAGTGGATAAACATTACGTAATTATTAAATGTTATACATGGGATTTTTACCGTGACAAATAAACCAGAAGCAAGTTTAAATTGACAGTATAGACCCCGATGTCGTAACCGCGTAGACAAACCAGTGCCCACGTGGCGAGTAAGTAAGTAAGTAAGTATTTATTCGTGAGTAAACCAAACAAGGTACTTCACTCTATATACTAAACTAAAACTGCATGACATCAAAAAGAAAACACTAATCTAATCTTAAAGTCTCAATGAAGAAAAATGATTACACAACCAATGATCATCAACTGCGAAATTTCTAATCTCCTAGTTCTTTAAAACAGGTTTCTAACATACTTATTACTCACTCTCATGGAAAAAAACAAATATTTAATTTCACAGCAGC